>JAJJWX010002818.1:0-271407 GCA_023529315.1 Papaver bracteatum | reverse complement strand
AAATGGAGTGATCAGTGCCCGTATCCACATCCGATAAGCTAAAGAACAAGTCCGAAATCAATGGATATTACTCCTATAGCGTGTTTGTTTCATGGGTATGGAATCGTATTCCAGGGAATATGATTTCATACCCTTGTTTGAGATATGTAATAACCGCAGGAATTCTATTCCTTTACTTTTAGGTTTCCCAAATATGGGGGAATAGAAAACCCACCTAGAAGGTGGGTTTAGGATTCCCGTCGGTTGGGAATCGATTTTCTTTCAATTTTCTTTTATTTTGGTATCTATTCCATTACTTTTTGATCCTAATCCTGACTAAACCAAACAAGATTAAATGAATCATATTCCAAGGGAACTATATTCCTGGAATCATATTCCCAGGTATCACATTCCTTCCCACAAACCAAACACGCCGCTAGTGGGCTTGCATCTGGATCCAAGTTCAGTTGGCCTATATAAACAATAAGATTTCCCTAAAATTCCAATTCTCAATTCTAACATTTCATTCTATCTTTCCTTCCCAAATCAGAACCAAAAACACATCCTAGATCTCATTCTTAATTTATTTCCCCTTAAATCAAAAATCAGTAAGAAGGTAGTGATGGATTCAAGATGTACTACAACTAGTTTTGTATGGGATTCGGGTGAGGAAGAAAGCTCAAGACCTAGCATTATGATATTTCCTCTCAAAAATAAGTAAATATTTCAAAGTTCTGTCTAATTCAATTTTCAGTATCTTTGTTAATTCAATTTTTTTTGTTACCAGAGTCTCAAAATTAATTTTTTGTTCTTTTGTTTTGTTATTAGGTTTTTTCCTGAAATCCTTTCCGGTATCAAATTGGGGGCAACTTTGGAGACCCTCTTAATCATTTTCATAAGCTTCATAGTTTTCATTTTTAGATAGAGTACAACTCCACTCTTGAGAAAATTCTCTCAGATCGTATGAAGAATGGTATCACTAATTATGTCATGAGAGGTACTAACCTGGCTCAGATTAGAAGTGTTATCATGACTCTCTTAAAAGTTCCATTGGTGCTGATTTTAGTTTGGACTATTTGCGTAGTAAGATTAAACATGTTAGAGATAAATATCACAAGAAAAAGAAAGACAGGTCGTTTGGAACTATTCTGCTGCTTATCGACCTTCAGTTTCTTTATGTTCTGAATAAACACAATTAAGACCAAAATCTGATAATCTGTTTTGTTACCAGAAATAGGTCAGCCATGGAGTTAGTAGGAGATTTATTTTCTCTGAGAAAGACATCTAATGATTTGGTTGACATCAATTCCACTCCTAATTTCAGTTTGATACTCATTCTGCAACTTGGGTCGCTGCAATCAATGCAAGGTAGGGAAGAAATTGTTACTGGCTTTAAGTTCTTGTGATTTATATTTGTTTCAATATTAGCTATTCATTTAGTTAAGACCTCTTCAGGTTGATACTTCTAGGGATGAAGAAATTGCTGATACTGTTATGGCTTTGGTTCCGTGTCTGTTGTTACTGTTCATCAAGTCGATACTTTTTGGAGTCTGGGTAGCTTGGTATAGTCCAGGAAGAAGTAAGATTGGTTACTGTAAAATAAAAATCTGAATTTGTTTGAATTAAGTTGAAATTGCAGCTGATTAGTGGATTCTCAATTTTGTATATTGAGTCAACTGAACCTTGTATATTCACGATGTGTCTTAGGTGTTCTCATCTTTTGTGCATGATGAATTTAGGACTGGGAGTTACTGTAGTTCTTTTGTGGTGGGTGGTGTGAATTGTAAGATTATAGTTGGTGATCAACAACATTGATTAATCCAGTTGAAATGAGATTACTTTGTTAATACCTGTCTTATATTGTATATATGTTTATTGGAGTAACTTCTCACAACAATCGCACAGGTAATAGAAACACCAGCAAATAGCGGTGGTATGTGGACGCGTACTTGATCGAACATGGAATCTTTATGCTGTCACAACTTCAGCATGGGGAACCAGTCCAAATTTTCACCAGGGAACTTCCTTTGCACGGACGAATGAAGCACCAGCACTGACCACAGTTTCAGGCTGGGAGTAGGGAGAGGTTATTTGACTGAAGCTGTTTGGAAGACTAATGTAAATAAATCAGGAATGGTAGTCAAGTAGACTATTTAAAAGTATTCAGTAAGATAATTTAGTTTGTATCAAATCTTTCAGATTTTGTATATGAGTCGGTGCATTCCTTTTAGGTGAAATATATTAGAAAAGATTGACCACATTATTATATTTATTTATTTGATTTCTTGTATTCTGTTGGGTCTCTTCCGAGTCAAAAAATACTCCCTCCGTTCCATTATTAGATGACCTACTTAGTTTAAAGTTTTGTCTCACTATTAGTTGACATATTTCATTAAACTCGATATTTCTAAAATTATCCTTTTGATTGATTACCGTTAGTAAAAGAAATATGTATAATTGATATTTATGTTTATATTCGTTACATAGGTGTTTGAAAATGCTTTACAATGATACAAAATTTACTTAAAATCTATGGTATAGTTTGAGAGATAAATCATTTCAAATTTTACAGTTATTATCCATAAGGATATAATTGTAAAAAATATTTAAAAGTACTCATTTCCATCCCTTGCCTTAAGAATTATGCAAATATGAACTAGGTCATCTAATAATTGGACGGTGGGAGTATCATTTAATTTGTAAAGTTTATATGCAATCTTATTTTGTGAATTATTGAGCTTGCAGACTATGGTTACAATTGCAATCTGTTGCATTATTTTCTGAGTCTCTAGACTTGTAATTCAAGTATACTTGCTAATTTGCATAGACGTCACATTTTATTATGATCCAACGATCTAATTTTATTTCCATCATCAATGACTACTAGTATAACCGTTGCCACGGTGGGAAGGCCGACCGAAGAAGAATCTGAAGATGGGGTTTGTCCACGACTACTTTCACATTCCGTTTCAGCAAAAATGATCTTTTCTCCTGTTTGGAAAAGTGATACTTTCCACCTCGTTTCAGAAAAAGTGACACTTTCGCCTTGTCTCAGAAAAAGTGATGCTTTTACCCCATTTCAAAAAAAGTGATGCTTTCGCTCCGTTCCAGAAAAATTTCCAAAACGGAGCGAAAGTATCACATTTCCCTAAACGGAGCGAAAGTATCACATTTCCCTAAACGGGGAGAAAGGATCACTTTTTCTGAAACGAAATGTGAAAGTTTTTAATAAATCTTCCATGTTTGCCACATACACAGACAGTCATATCTACACCACTGCCTTCAAATGGAAGAACCAATTCACACATATAACCATTGCCACCACCAATCACCCATCTCGACATCTCTTAAATTGACATCATGGAAACAACCAAAAGCACCATTCTCCTCTGCGGCTTGCATACAAATCATTCACCACTGTTCGCATGACCCCAGAGCATGATACTAGTAGAATTCTTGAGGTCAAGGAATTATAGTCCGACTCTGTCAGTAGTTCTGTTTTTGTGGAGAGCCTAGTATCGCTTAACTCAGAAACTTGTGTGGGGCATGCAGAGAAAGAAGACTCATAACTAGTGTGTGCTTGATTTATACGCGTCTACTTTATGTATCTTTGCTAGGATGGTTCTTAGTGAATTGATGGGCAAGAATGTATAGAGCACTCTGACTGGAGCTTGGAAATGTGCATATTCAATCTCTTTTCTTTGAATTGCAATAACCAATTACTGAAACTGGTTCATACATCTTTTTGTTGAGATATTTTCTGTTAGTGGGTGAGAGTGTCGTCTTAGTTGTTCTCAATATGTGAATATATCTGTTGTTTATGCTCCCCATTTTATCTCATGCTTGATTTTCGAACACTCAGACTCTTTGTCTAATGATATGCAAGTTGTCGTGTTCCTTCCCATCCCCATCTACATTTAGTCATTTAGAATAGTGTAAAAGCTTGACTGTAGATCTTAGTTGATTACCTGACACTTGTTCATTGGGCTGAATGTAGATGGGGATGGATGTATAAATCTACGTCCTCTTTCATACAAACCCTTTGAACTGCATTTGTGTTTTATTGGTCAATGTTTCAGTCAGATAACAGACTGCTTATTTTTTTGTTTTTTGATGTGTTTAACCTTCTGGTTATAGTCAAGTTTTGAATTGTTTGCAGTTCGTTTTATGGTATGTTAGACTAATCTTTCTAGCTGTGTCTTCTATTTCGATGTCTGCTTAGCTTTGTATAGTCCAATCACTTGCAGGCTTGGTTAAATTTTTGTTTGGTTGCTGTCAAAAACAATTCTGAATTTGTTGGGATCAAATTAAAATTTGTATTCCATTAGTGGATTTCTCAATTTTATATTGGGTCAACTGAATTTTGTAGATTCACGATGTGTCATTGTTGTTCTAATCTTCTGTGCATACTAAATTTAGCATTGAGAGTTGGTTCTTTTAAGTATTCCTTTTGCTTTCCTCTGTGGGTGGTGTGCATTATAAGATTATACTGTATGTTGGTGATTAACAACATTGATTATCCAATTGAAATTAGACTAGTGTGATTATATCTGTCTTTATATGTATGTTGGGTCAACACTTCACCTGACTTGTTTCAACAACTGTGCATGTACTAAAATCACCAACACATAGTGGTTTGGAGACATCCATACACGTTCAAGCTTGGATCCTGATACTCTACCTCCAGCAAGGGGAACCCGTCCACAGTGTCAATTAGGAAGTCCCCTCTTGCACGCTGAAAATGTAGAACCAGCAATGCCACAAGTTCAGGTTGGGAGTAGAGGTAAATAGTTGAAACTGTTTGGAACAATAATGGCGATAAACCGGGGATAGCATCTCTGGTGGTATACTAGTCTACTAATAACATTTAGAAAAGTAATTTAGTTTGTATTAAATCTTTCCGGCACAAGCTACAACTGGTGGTATAAGATTCGTCATCTTATTCTTTCTCCTTTTTTTTTTTTTTTTCCAATTTCTTATGGGTGTTTTCTCAGTTGAAAATATCATTACTTCCTACCTCTTTGTCCCCAGATTTTGTTGTAATCTAATTTCATGATCTGTAGGCTTGCAAACTGTACTATAGTTTTGGTCCCAATTCCGGTTTCTTATGGAAATCCGGACATCAGAATAACTAAGCCTAATGCAGACTCCCTGGTCAAAGACATCCCCAAAATATACAAAGTGAAAACTACAGGGAGACCCATTCCACATATTTTCTACACCGTGAAACCCACAGGAGGAAAAGTTCACGCGCGCATCCAGTATTCGTGAGAAAATTTCTCCTAAACCCACAATTTATAAAATTTGGTTTCTTTGTATCTTTTCTTCTTCTTCACGGGAATTTCTTCTTCAATTATTTTTCTTTTCTTCCTCCCAACTGTGACTTACGATCAATAATATTGATAGACAATATAATCACATGAAAATTGGAAACAATAGATGAACGAAACCGAAAGTTAGGGTTTGAGGTGATATTTTGAGATGAATCGAGATCTTGCTATTTGTTATTTCTGAAAGATGTATGAATGGTTTTTTTTTTTAATTAGGTATTATGATTGAGAAGATGGATCTGAGATGTGTTATGAGATGGAGGTAGGGTTTGTAATTGTTTCAATTAAGTAGAACAGGAAAACAAGTTGATTTGAGATTTAGAAAATATAGGGAATAACAATAAAGCTTATTTGAGCTTGGATGATGAACAACGAAGAAGAAGAAGATAATGATGCTGTTATGAGTGCATAACATGTCATGCAGACGAAAAAATGGATGCATAACATATTATCCAGCATCTTTGTTATTTTGTGTGAAATTGAAAATTGAAAATTGATGCATAATGCATCATGCAGTCGAGAAAATTGATGCATAACCTGATATGCATCCAAAATACGGATGCATAACGCATTATGCATCGAGAAAATTGTTGCATAATCTTTTATGCATCGAGAAAATGGATGCATAACCTGATATGCATCCTTAAATATGGTTGTATAACCAATTATGCATCAATTTTTTATGTAAGCACTAAAATCAACCAAAACAATGGCTACATAACTGGTTATAGATGCATAACTTTGTTATGCAGTCGATAAAATGGTTGCATAATTCGTTATGTGTATGCATAATGTGTTATGCAACTTTTTTGGAGTCTGCATAATAAATATGTAGTCAGTTTTCCAATTTTTTTTCCCTAAAACGATGATCACTTCCGATCTTTTCATGCAAAACCAAAAATTGATATTGTTGTTTGTACTCCTTGTATATCCCTATTAAAAAGACTAGTTTTTCACCCGTGCTACGCACGGGTCTATTTTTCACTTCTGAAATAACAAATTCATCTTTAAAATTCAATTCATGAAAATAAATAATGTCTTTAAAAACTAATAAAGCATAAGTTAATGACTCTAAAAATTAATAAAACATGAAACAGAAGAAAAAATTTCAATGTCATGGGCATGTAGTCCAACACTTATTTTAGCTCCTCAAATTAACTAAAAATTATCTTGCTCCAATCCTTCCCGAGATTTTGATGTTCTTTCAAGTTTTCATGTTCAAGCTTTTGTTCTTTTATGCACGTGCACCTGTGAATTATTTGGTGAATAATATTTTATATTTTTAAGTGTGAATATTGGTAGCACACTTTTGATTAAGATATTCATTTAGTAAACTATTATGTATTGATTGTCTACTACCTAAATTCCCTTGATTAGCTTTGTTGTTTATATTTGAATTTGCACTGTAAATATATACCTTATACGTAATTCCCAAATATATCAAGTGTATTTGTAATGCCTGTGTTTTTAAACCCATGAACGATATTATCATCATATCATGTACATTGTGTTTATGTCAATTGTTTATACAACCGTTGAATAGTACTTATACATGTGAACTCCTAGTCCTAGTACATAAAGGATTATTTGCACTTATATATTGAAGAAAGTGTGTGTTTCTTTTTGGTGTAACAAAAAAGTTAAATCAATTTAAGTGATTATATATAAATCGGATAATAAGTATATGTATATATGTGTACCTTGGAACTATAGGATGAACTCCATGAAGATCAAAAGAACCCTTGAACAAATATGTACTGAAAAAATATTAAGAGAATGCAACTAAATTATAGGATGAATCCCGTATATTATATCTATGGATGTATATTCATGAATTATAAATACCATGAAATCGTAATACATAATATATTCATGACTTAGTGTACCTGCTGTAATTAACATGGAAGGCAGAGTTAGCTTGCCCCCTTGTATCACAGCCCCAACCCCCCCCCCACTTCATCTGCTTCGGCACACCTTGGTTAGGTTAACCACGAGGCTCGCTGATAGGCTAGCACAGCAACATGTTCAATTAATGTAGTAGCATGTTGTTGGAGCTTAGCTTATTAAGCTTCCAACTAGTTAATGTAATAGTCTTTATCAAATAAAAAAAAATATTTTCATAAACATGAAAAAGTTGTTTTGAAAATTTATTATAATCAATTATTTTTTCTAAGGATTTCAAATTGAATTTTTTTCTTCTTATTTTCTCTAAACTATCAAGAGAGAGACAAAAAAAATAACATAGGACTAAAAAAATATCCTAGATTAATGTTCTTCCCTCTCCTTTTTGAGATTATCATTCTAAGATAATCAATTATCTAAAAATAGTTTTTGGAAAATTTATTTTTAAAATGATTATATCATAATCATTTATCAATTTATGATTATCTATAATCATAAATTTTACCAAACAAAACCATACTGTGTGAAATTATATTATGTATCTCCTTATATTGGTATCCTGGCAAAAGCACACTCCTAAACAACCTTTCAGGAAAATATACGGAATGGTTCGTGTCCCATATAATTACCGAACTTATTTTCCACAGTGTGATTTAATATTGACCCTTCATTCGATAATAGTTGATTCGTTGGGGCTCGCACGCTGTGTCAGTGATCTGAATGTCATAAACAAATATTTGCGACACGTTATGGTAAATAAAATTTGGGAGAAAAACAAGGGATTGTGGAGCATAATCAACGTAAGCATATTTAGATAAGTAATATTGTGTTGTACTGCGGAAGTTCTTAAACTTAAAATAAACTAATAGGGGTTTACTCAATAAATACTTTTATTGATTTCCAAAGAGTTTAATAGATTTACAAAGTATTGTGTTACTTTTTTGTATACTTTTTAAATCTCTTTCAAAGTTTATGTTACTCAAGATTGTCAAAAAGTCTTCTAAAGTTTGTGTTACTCCTTGAAAATTCAAAGACTTTGTATACTTACCTATTTTCAAGACTTTGAGTGACTTTTGTGCATATATTTTCCTTGATAAAAGTCTTGCAAAATATGTAAGATTTTGAAGACTTCATTTTTTATAAAGATGTTTTTTGCTCTCTTTTTTTTATTTAATGAATACACAATCTATAAAACTCCTATTATAGATGATATAAATTATATGGCATGATTAAATATTTTTTAATTTTAATTATTATGCACATTTTTTTATTTTAATTATTTGGAGTTGGTAGTTTTATTTTTCATAGATTAGCTATTGCTATTCAGAAAGGAGTTAGGACCCAGCTTGTTGCTAGGTTACCAACCAAAAGTTTGTAATTTTATCTTTGCATAATGGAAATATTTATCTTGCATTAGATATCTGTAACAGATATCAAAAATAAAATAATAATTATTTTAATTTATTGTTACACTTTATTGTATTTTATTGAACAAAAGAAATAATTTATATATATAAAATAATAATTTAATTTAAGTTACTATAATAAATAAGCTAAATTTTTTTTTGTATTTATGTCTATCATGCATATTTCTATATAAAATTTGTTTTTACAACTCTTCAGGACTTTACAAATGTCTGCAAGACATTAGACAACTCAGCATAACTCCGCAAAAGTTTGCTCAACTCTGTATAATTCTCGCAAAGTTATTAATTTTCATGACTCTTTTTAAATCTCTACAAATCTACAAATGTATTTATTGAGTAAACCCCTGTAATATTGCATTTGGATACCAGAAGCAGAAGAACCAAAAGCATTTTGCTTCACAAATTATTTAAATTTTTTTATTATTGTAGAAGTCATCTTGAAGTTGTGTACCCAAATTAACCTCTGACTTTTTTTCCTTTCAAGAAGTCAAAAAACTTATCCAAGCAGACTGAACCGATACATATATCCAACGGATGATTAACCGATACTTATCCAGCAGAACTGATTGCAACAGTGGTTCAATAATTCTAATCTTGCAAGGGGATCGTGAATAAATGATAATCCAATATGCTGCAAGTACAAATTATAAAGAGTTATTGATTTCACTTTGTCATAACCATTGTCATACTCCTAATTCTCTGTGCACATGATGGACTAACTATTTTGTATTTTTTTTTCTTCAGATTAACCTTATCAAAAAGCCTTTGGGAACCTATCAAGGAATCCACCTTCGTAGATTAATATTTGTACACCGCACAAATAAATCTTTAAAGTTGAATTTTCCTGATTAATTAAAGTTCCTCTCTTCCATGGAATAAAGGATTTCATGAAAATCAACTTGCTCGTGCTGCGCAATACATGTTGGTCCTGGCGTACAAAATGGATATATATTTTCTAGAACACTTTCCTAGGGAACATAGTATCCCAGAACTCATATTTTGTTTGTCGACCATCTTTCCCATGCTGATAATTAAAGTACCAGAACACTTCCCTAGCAACTATAGTATCCCAGAACTAATATTTTGTTTAGCGTCTAGATAAAAAGAACACTAATACGTATTATTACCTCACAAATAATAGATAAATAAATGTTAGTTCAAACAGTAATGGTATGCAAAATAATAAATCTACAAAAAGTTAACCATTAACACAAATCAAGAAACAATTGGCATAAATAATCATATTTAGGAAGCAATAAAAGAAAAAGAGGCAAAAATCTAAACATCAACACAAAATAAGAAACATCAAACAATAGAAGGGCAGTGATGATAATAAACAAACAAATAAAAAATCGAATCACGACCCAAAGAACACGAAGCCAAGTTGTTTGTTACAAAACAACAATTAATGTCCATCCACCAGACAAATTCTTATTTCCCAATATGATGAACCATTAAAACCAACAAAATAGGTTCTATATAAGGGTAATAAGTTGGAGACATATTTTTAGGTCCAGTATGAAATAAACCAAACATTTAACACAACGGAAAATTGGTCATTTGTCCAAAAAAATTTAAAACACGGTTCAAATGGACGAGTAAAAAAAATTATGGGTGAAATGGACAAAAAAAAATAGCAATGATGAAACTGGTTTCATCCTGGCTTAAACTTAAAAAATAGCAAGGATGAAACTGGATGCATCCTGTGTAAAATAAAAATAAGAAAAAATATTTGAAAATGGGCAGGATGAAACTGGTTACATCTTGCCTATTTTTAAATTTTTGTCCATTTAAACAGTATCTAAATCTAACTGTCCATTTCACCCATGAAATTTTGAATTTGGTCCTTTTAACCAAATTTTTGTTAACACAAATCGAACCTAAACAATAGATTTCTTACATATAGTGACACCGAGAGCAAAAGATGCAAATTTAACAAAACAGAAAAACCGTGGACATTCCTACAAAAAAGAAGAAACAATATAATGTATAAATCAAATGCTTAAATATTAGGGTTGTTTGGACACGAAGAAGAGATAACTTGTTATTTTCCAGGATATGCAGCACAAATAATAGCTACTCTAACTCGTTTGTTCATGACCTATAAGGTCTGCACAAGAAAGAACTATTCTTATGTTTACAAATTTATTTCTAGCAATGTTTAGCTTAAATTAAATTTTGAAGCAATAAGCAAGAGAAAAAACAATCCAACTTGTCTTCGAAGGAGGGAAACAACATCAACCGAGTGCAGTTTCAAAGATATATGGACATTTGTGTAACAGTAAGAGGAAAAAGGCCAGCCTCTGTATTACTAACGCGCATTTTTACTTATAACGCCAGAGTCAGTATCAAGAGCGCTAGCGTTAGCCCCAATATCGCGGGAGTCAGAAGGAATGTCGTCCCTCACATATTCTATCTCTGAAACCTGATTATTATAATTATAATTATGGTTTATTTTTTATTATTTATTTTATTAGTTAAATAATCTGTTGGACCAAACTCTTCTTAGTTTATATAAATAAAATCATTAGTGGAACCCAACTCTTATTAGTTTATGTTACTCCCCCGTCCCACTATTAATTGACTTATTTTAAGTTTGCACAATTTTTAAGACAAGCAAGGAAAAGAGCACTTTTAAGCATTTTTTTACAATTATACCCTTATGGATAATAACTAGTGAAATTTAAAAATGATTTATCTCTCAAACTACTACACGGATGTTCGGAAACTCCATACCATTGAAAAGCATTTTAAAATACCTACGTAACGAATCTAAACATGCCTATCAAATTATGCATATTTCTTATATTTTTTATAATTAACTAAAAGGATAATTTTAGAAACATCTCATTGTTTAGTGATATAGGTCACTTATTAGTGGGACAAAATCTAAAATCAAATAGGTCACTTAATAGTGGGACGGAGGGAGTATTAAAATCAATAGTGGGGCCATAAAATATCATATTTGTTTATTTTTCCTTGTTTCCCATAGTTGAGAATGCAGTTTGCTCATCCACATGGCTCAACAAATTTTTATTTTTGTTCATTGCCATAGGAACTGCTCTAAGAGATAAGAGAAACCAATAGCGTGAATCAGATCATTCCGCAAAGATACCAAGACTCTTCCCTGACCAGCCACATCAATCCCGAATTGATTTATGGTAAGTCCCAAATGAGGCTTCAAACATAGACTGCTCAAATAGAGCGAGCAGTAGCCGGATCCGCTTCCAATAAAATCCGAACTGTAGATAATGGGCTTGCAGCTCAATCCAAGTTCAGTTCCCTTATATATATAGAAAAATCTTTTGCCCTGAATTCCAAATCCCAGTTCTAAAATCTCATTTTCTCTTTCCCCCAAATCAGAACCACACATCCCAGATCTCATTTTTATTTTCCCTTAAATCAAAACCCTAAATTGTAATGTAGTAATGTTGTGTTCAAGATGCAGAAATGGTTTTGTATGAGATTCTGGTGGAGGAAGTAACACTGACTGATAAATACCCATCATTGTGATATTGCCTCTCAAAACTAAGCAAGTATTTGAAGTCCTCAGGACATACCTGAGTTGGATAGGGTTTCATACGAGTCTATGAAGATTAGAATTCTATGATCTAAGGAGCTTCGACTGAAAAATTGGAGATACACAAAAAACCCTCCTTAGACAATTTGGTGATGAAGTGAGGAAGACGCGTCGCTTTTTCTTTTTTTGTTACTTTAAATACATGACGTGAACAGGGCGTGTCGGGATGTCTTTTTTACTTTATCACTCTAGTACGTATGATGATAAAGTTATTCAACGATGATATGAGTGACTTAAATTCGAAACTCGTCAGCACCATATTCTTTACCGGTTCAAAAACAGGAGAGACATGCTAAGAAATGGAGGTGGAGATAAGATAATGGTAGTACTTGTTATTAAAATTATAGATTTTAAGATCTTTCGTAATTTTAGGTCTTTCTTACACAAAAAATTTAGAAAAATACAATTATTTTTAACTTTTTAATCATATGAAATAATTAACAAGTAACCAAATTTGATAAAGAAATAAAAATTATATGTAGTTTAACTAATACAATGAAAACAACTTTGTTTTATTCCTCTTCTTAGTCTTTGAAGGGCTAAGATCACTTAATTTATGATTTTTTTGTGGGACCCTGTTACTATTTTTCTGAACAACTACCATATGGTATAACAATGTAAGATTCTATAACTAGAAACACCAAAACGATTCAAAATTGTAGTTGGGCTAAGTTAATACTTGGGCTAATTTTAATTCTTACCTGGGCTATTTTTTCAAAATCTCAAAAATTACAAGGGCCGAATGAGTTCTTACAGGTGTGCGTGAGTTTCTAGCATTTACAGTCGGATCAAGCTAGAATTCCTTGGAAATACTCTTACATCCTTAATTAAGAAAGCTGTTTTTGGGTATACCAAAAAATTACCGGGCATACTCAAGGTTCGGCTCATAACTTTTTTTTTGCCTAGGTTTGCAAGGTTCAGCTCACAACTTTTAAGCCGAACTTAGACAAAATGTATGCCCGGTAAATTTTTGGTATGCCCAAAAACAACCTTCTTAATTAAGCCAAAATTTCATGGGAGGGGTTTTGAGAATCTTTACCGGGTGTGGACAGCACACTATAGACCTTTATTTTTCTTTTATGAAGCATGAATTTAGACTTACTCTATCACTCCAAAATTTTAGTGGACCCCACTAATGTTAGCCATCATTGAACTTACAAAATATACAAGTATCATTGAACTTACAAAATATACAAGTAATGATACACGTACCGATTGAAAATCCCGCAAGGGATTACCGATAGACACAAACTCTAGGCCCGCCAACCACAGGGATTAACAAGGGCCACCTTTTAAGGTGGTGGATCCCATAATTTTGTTTCACATGAGATGTTTTACGGGATAACATCCTCGGGACGTTTATCATTTCTGCAAAACATACATGTTCACACACCAAAAGATACCCAGTGCCCCAGCTAATATTTGGTCGAAATCATCTATCTTCAGTAATCCTAAACTTAATCTAAGCTTTTGTTTGTTCCATATAAACCAACATGCATCTTATCAATATTTTTCTGCAATATTTTGTTAGTATTCTACTCCCTCCATTTCTATATAAGATGCTAGTTTTGTTTTTAGAGAAAATTAAGGAAATTAAGAAAACTAATCATTGAAAGTGGTCCTCATGACACTTATCAATAAAAGAAATGAAGTGAATGGTCCCCATGACACTTGTCAGCAAAACAAGTAAAGTGAAATGGTCCACATGACACTTGTCATCAAAAGAAATTAAGAGAGAAGTGGTCCCAGAAAATTAAAATAACATTTGACTTTCCCTATTAGGAAACCAGCCTATTTTTTTGAAACATTTATTAATAAATACTAGCCTATTAAAAAGGAACGGAAGGAATAGTATGTATTGTAATATTTTATGAGAAAGGATCGTTTGTGATGATAAACTTGCCTTTTTATTTTATTTTATTTTATTTTTTTCTTTTGAAGCATGATATTTATTATACTACTAAGAACAAGCTTGGTAAAGGGGCGTCACATAATGGTAGAGGGGCGGCACCCTAATAAGACAAAAAGGTCATTACAAGTAATTTTCAAGTGTCCCTTATCAAATAAAATCTGGAAATGACTAATTAGCCCTTATTGTTGATAATCAAGATTAGTAATGATAATCAAGATTAGTGTTGATAATCAAGATTAATGTTGATAATTAATTTTCACTTATCATATGATTCATAACTCTAAAATAGGTTATAAAAAAAATAGAGAAAAAAAAAGAAACTTTTGTGATATTTGTGAAGGTCAACCTCAACCAATTGAATAAATTAACCAACAAAGTGAAAAACCCAGCATTGAAAATGACTAGGTATACTTCAAAAGTACGTAACAAATCAAATTTTTTAAAATTTCGAAGAACATACTATTGAATTGAGCTCGTTAAATCAGTAACTATATATTACGATTTAATGTATCAATTACCTATCAGACCGGTTCAATTTTGGGAAAACCCAAAATTTCAAGAACATACTTTGGAATGAAGCTCGTTTACCAATCAGAATTAACCTACGGTTGGTAACTAATGAATAGAAACCAACAGAATTAACCTACGGTTGGTAAGTCATCTTAACTTTTGAACCGTACATAACTATTTGATAAGTTGTTAACCTTCAGATAATTTACGGTTGGTTAGTTTAATTGAGTTTCAAACCGAATCAACATATTCTCAAAACTAAGAACTTACGGTTGGTATTTGAGTTTAAACCAACCGTAACATCAACCCAATCAACAGTTACGGTTCATATTTGAGTTATTACCAACCGTAACTAGCATAAACCCAGAAATTTCAATTTCAATTTTCATTCAAAACCCTAATTTTTGATACAAAATTAACTTAAATCCAACACGATAAACTAAACCCTAACTGGGTTTTTCCAAACATTTTTCAAATCGCCGATTAATCGAAGACGATGACATTTTCGGTTTTAATGGAGGTTAGGGTTGATGGAGGAGAAGAGAAGATGAAGAAGAAGATGAAAAAAAAAACTGATTTGATTTTGGTTAATTGATTTGATTTTGGTTAATTAAAAAAAATTGATTTGATTTTGGTTAATTTAAGGTGAAAGGGTAATCTAGTCAATCTACACCCCTATAGGACACCCCCTAACCAATAAGAGGGACATTGCTATCACACTTGACGCCCCTCTACCATTTCATGAAGCCCCTTTACCAAGCTTGACTAAGAAACTGTTATAAGAGGGTACTTAATACTCAAATATTCTCAAGTACAGAAATTACAATAACATGATAGAGAAGAAAAAAGTGAGAATCAATCTCTGGAGTCTGGACTAAAATTGGTGCACTTGGTACAAGTTTGTCACATGGTTCAGGATTTAAGGCAGTTATAATCATTTATTTCGGACTCGATTATTTCTTCATCTATGGGTAATTTCATAATTGCATCATTTATGTCCGAATAGAATAAAAATTATACAACGTCCATCACATATTTATAGCATAAATCGTAAATAGCATCACAATAAAATGATGTTAAAATACTCTATATGAGTAACCGGATTTTTTTTCTTTTTTAGTTACGAGAAGAGCGGTGCTGTCCCATGCAGCTGCGCGGGGCAGCTTCACAAGCAAACAGTATACAGTCCGTTGGATCAAGATCTTTACCTCCAAATCTATTTGCTTTTATTTCTTTTAGTCAACTACAACTGGCAAAGCTATGGTATTTAAAATAGGCCCTTTTTATTATTTTCATTTCTTTCCATGCCGTTTCACAAACTAAGAAAAAGACTTCACTAAAAACAATTTCCCCATCGTCTATTTCTTTGAAACTGCTGTAGTTTCGTTTGATGATGCTTCTTTTCAAATATCTTTTTTTGAAATTGTTGGTAGTTGTTGTTGTCTTAGAATTGAATCTAGAGAAGAAAAAGGATGAAATAAGAGATGGGGAGGTGATGTTATCGGTTGCATGACCATCTAGAAGTAAAGAGATTCAATAATTTCTCCTGATCCATGGCAGCGTCTAAAGAATGAATGTTTGGGTTCTACTAAAATTGGGTTCTAATAACCATTGACCCTGAGTTCATCATTTTGAAGTTCCAGACTTTCTAGCCAAAACAATTTCATTATCGTTCGTTTTTTTTTTGTAAAATTTATCTGATCTCTTATTACTTTCTAGCCCATCTGACTGCGTTCCATCCATGCCACTGTTTTTATTTCCAATCAAACATCACAAGGTATGATCTTTGAACGGGTGCTGTATTCTTTTCTACGTTCAACGTCCGTATCACTGTTTTTCTTTCCAATCAAACATCACTAGGTACGATCTTTGAACGGGTGATGTATTCTTTTCTACGTTCAATTCAATCAACTTTTCTTCGTTCAATCAATTGAAAAGGTACACCTAAACTTATAAAAATTATTTTATTTAATCTTCTTTGGCTGCTGCTTCTTTTTTTTTTTTTTTTAAGAAAGAATTCTTTGGCTGCTATAGTGTTATGTCTACCGACTTTTGTGGAAGATTTGACTGTTTTTTATTTTTTCAACTCACATGATGTTTTGTCCTTATGTTCAATTACGCAAAGTCTAGATTCACCGTGAAAAATTCACGGTGATATCACTGACTAGGGGTGGGACTTGGGTTGGAAGGCTTGGCCAAGGCAGACCCGAGGTAGAAATCATTTGCCCAGATTGCCCATGGAACCCGTGGAACCCATGGAGGTGCTGCCCAAGTCCCGCCCAAGTTATATTCCTCGGGTTCCACGGGTTCCTCGGATTGACCCATACTAATACTTTAGAACACAAATTTTAGTAATTATAAGATTTAATTATTGTATTTAGCTTAAATTTCCAAATAATTTATGATTATTGACAATAATATAAATTTTTTTGATATTGAATTAATAATGAGATAGATATGATTTATATTTTCATTATTAGGTTTGAGGAAGATGGCTAAAATTGTTATTAATAGATAACACTACCAATTATAAAAATAGTTTATATAATTATATTATAGTTCCTCGGGTTGGGCGGGTTAAAAATATTTGTGCCCAAGTTTAACACGGGTTTATTAAAATTGTACCCGAGCTCGCCCAAACTTTTAAAATTAATTGCCCATGCCCGCCCAATATTCGGGTTGGGCATGGGTTGGATGGGTTGACCCAACCCAAGTCCCACCCCTATCACCGACCCACACAAAAACAGTGGAGCCCACTATCAATCAAAACCCCACCCCCTAAAAAACTCGTGGTGGGTCCCAGAGTATTCTCTCACCCGGTGATTTTTTCAGTGAGAAAACCCGGTGTGTAGCACAGCCGGTTCAATTAATCACATGTTCTTTGGATATTTGTGTATCTATTTTCATATTTAGAGAGAGGTGTAATATATAATATTATAATATTTGTTTATGGCTTGAACTGATTAAGTCACAAGTGCTTGTCTCTATGGTTGTTTTGACTTATTCTTATTATAATATCGTGATATGATGTGATGTTGATTGGAGAATAATACTTATATTTACCAATTTATTTATTTTTAAGCCATGAGTGTTATGAAGATAGTTTTTTTTTTTTTTTTGTTAGTTAATATGTTATTTTTTTTTATCATCAAACCACAAGTATTTCATTCCATAAGAAACGTTTACGTGATGGTTTTAAAGAGAAACAAGTACATCATAACAT
This sequence comes from Papaver bracteatum, assembly GCA_023529315.1. Taxonomy (NCBI): domain Eukaryota; kingdom Viridiplantae; phylum Streptophyta; class Magnoliopsida; order Ranunculales; family Papaveraceae; genus Papaver; species Papaver bracteatum. Next base: position 253,544 of record JAJJWX010002818.1, on the reverse strand, counting down.
GAAAAAAATACAAAAAATGATACAAAACGTAAATAAATTGCGAAGAGAAAGAGCGATCTACCATAGATAGGTCAGTTGTAAGGCTATAAAAGCCACTGAACAAGGAAACAATGAGTGCAGATCTGTTTTGGGCGATGGGAGGAGGCTTCGATATTTGAAGGTACACATTGACCCTAATCTCCTTTGGGGATACCAACACATGATGTGTCCTAAGTTAGAAGACCATAGATAGGTCAGTTGCAAGGCTATAAAAGCGACCTTTCTGTAATCGTTTTCTGCATCAATCTAAGCACTAAAAACTAGTTCTAAAGTTCATCTTCTTTATGTTTTCAAAATCTGCAGAGAGTCTTGAGATATACTACACTCAAGTCTACTCAAACCTATACAAAAACTATCCATCGGAATCCTCCCAATAAACTCTTCAATATCCTAACATACCAGAATCCAACTATCATCTAAAATGGGGATTTTAGGTACTATTAGTATCTTTTCCTTCCTCGCATTATCATCGATACTCTTATTTTCAACTTCAATAGCCACTGCATCATCATTTGGTGATGATTTCCTTGAATGTCTAAACATCAATCATCTTCCCAATACCCCAACAATCCCAATCTACACTCAAAACAACGCATCTTATGAAACTATCCTAAGATCCTCACAAAGAAACGGGAGATTTTCTAAATCCATAGGACCCAAGTATATAATCACACCAACTCATGAATCTCATGTTCAAGCATCTGTTATTTGCTGCAAGAAACATGGTCTGGACCTTAAAGTTCGAAGTGGTGGTCATGATGCCGAAGGACTGTCTTACCAATCAGATGCTCCTTCGTTTGTCATTCTCGACTTCGTTGACTTTCGTAACGTTGCCGTCGATGTTAATGACGGTACCGCATGGATCCAAGCGGGTGCTATCCTTGGTGAAGTTTATTATAAGATCGCCGAGAAAAGCAAGACATATGGGTTTCCAGCCGGAATTGCTCTCACAATAGGAGTTGGTGGGCATATCAGTGTAGGTGGAATTGGTTTGTTGGTGCGGAAATATGGCCTTTCAGCTGATCGAGTCATTGATGCCTGCATCGTCAACGTTGACGGGAAAATCCTAAACAAGCAAACAATGAGTGCAGATCTGTTTTGGGCGATCAGAGGAGGCGGAGGAGGGAACTTCGGGGTCATCCTCTCATGGAAAGTTAAGTTGGTTCCTGTACCAGCTCTTGTAACTGTTGCCAACATCCAAAAAACACTAGGACAGGGTGCAACGGACCTTGTGCATAAATGGCAATTCATTGCTCATAAGCTCGATGAAAATATTCATCTTTCACTGAGGTTATCCGTTGTCAGTGATGTTCTCCGGAAAGAAAGAACAGTGCAAGCCAGGTTCTCAATCTTGTTCGTCGGGGACGGAGGTCCTCAAAAACTTATCCAACTATTGGATGAGAGCTTCCCTGAGCTGGGTTTGAAGACTGAAGATTGTATTCAAATGACTTGGGTTGAATCTCATCTATACTTCTACGGCTTATATGGACAACCGTTGGAAACCCTATTGGTCAGGGAAACTCGAGAGACATTCTTTAAGCAAAAATCTGATCATGTCATGGTTCCAATACCAAAAAGTGGATTGTCAGAGCTATGGAGAAGGTTGTTGGAACATAATTTTACGCCTTTAGTGGTCTGCTTACCTTATGGTGGAAAGATGAGTGAAATTTCAGAATCAGAACTTCCTTATCCAGAGAGACAATCCATTTACTACATTTCATATGACGCATTCTGGGCTGTCGAAAGTGAATCAAAAGAGTATTTAGATCGGATGAGAATTTTATACGAGTATATGACTCCATATGTTTCTAAGTCTCCAAGAACGGCATATCCTGGCGCAAGAGATCTTGACTTGGGGAGTTATGAGAATGCTCAGGACATTAGTTACCTGAAAGGCAGGAGTTGGGGTGTAAAATACTTTAAGAACAACTTTGACAGATTAGTGAAAGTGAAGACTCAAGTCGATCCTGAAAATTTCTTCCGGAACGTACAAGGTATACCGCCGATTACACACATGAAGTAAGGAAGAGATAGATTCAGCAGAACCAGCTACAGAAGTCGTACTGAATCTAGTTTATTATTTTCCTTTTTGTTTCTTGGGTGACGTTTCTTTAAATAAGTAGTTGTTTTCAGCTGCCCAGTGGTGTGATTTCCCATTTATAGATGCAAACCTTCAGCACCAGCATGTTGCTGGTTCAATGGTGCTACTTAGTATAAGTCGGGTGTTTGCCTAAAACTGTGATTGATTTGAATAAATGGGTGAAAACTAGCTACTGTTGGCGAAGTTGACCAAAACTTATGTATTTTGGTATTTGGACTATTTTACCCTTATATTTCTATTTTATGACCTAATTTATCCCGTCCGTACTCGACATTTGATTTTATTATTGATTTTATTTTATTTATTTTTACAGTTACCGATTATTAATTTACCATGACATAGGTGGATGTCCGGATACATATGTAGACATTGTACGAATGTTGGGAGTGTAGGCATAACAGATTTCTTTCGGTTTAAAGACATCCACTTATACGTGATTTTATGATGTCCCGACTCTGCGTATTTATGAGTGGTTATACTTGATTATTAAAAAGTTATATGACGATTAGTGAAATACTTATTACTAATCTAACACGATGTCTAGAGATCTCTTTTTTAATCACTGATTTTTATTTAAAAAAATATACGGCGATTATACAAATAGAAGATCTCATCTTACTCTTCGATCTTCATCACTGATCTTTCTTCTTCTTACGCAGAGCACACCACACTCTTCTTCTTCTTCCTGTTCCTGCTCCTGTTCTACTACTCTTTCTCGTTATTCCTCTTTTTAATTCATTTTCAAGAGGGAAAACCAGGGAGCTTTTTTTTTCTAGAGTTAAACAAGAGAGTCAAAACCCCTAGAGAAGAACATAATCTCTTACAGTATGATAATTATCATCCGCATCTCACTCATGTTCATCTCCTCTATCGGGTTTAATTTTGTTAAATTTCAGGAAAGTTAGGGTTTTCCAATTTGAAGTTTTTTAAGTAAATTTACATAGAAATTTGGTTTGGGTTATGTTTGATTTTGTTCTGAGAACATTATTTTTAGGATTCGGGTTATTTTTAATTTTAATTTACATATAAATTTTATTTATTTCAAAATTATAGTCATTTTTTTTCTGAAGTCTAGATATGAGTAGTTCAGCCGGGAGATCTAAATGAAAACATCTTTATGAATTCTATTTCTCCATCTTCCCACGAGCATTACTATTCATACATGAAAAATCTAACATGTTGTAATCATGTGTGTTTTACATGATATTTGCACTAACCTCCCCAATCTTTAACTGGTTTAGCTAGTGTACTCCTAGTCCCCTGGTGCTGGGAATGTTGGGATTGGAAAGACTACACTAGCTCAGCTCCTTTGCAGTGATGAAATGATAAATGTGACCCTAGTTAGCAATTCGTGGTACGGGATACGTTCGGAACGGGATACGTACGAGTATTATACGGATTCGTAAAAGTTAAATTCGGTCAAAAATTCGGTCAACGATTCGTGATTCGGCAGTAATACGGAACGACATACATACATGTATAATTCGTTTTAGAAATATGCATTCGACGTACAAAATTCGGCATATATTAACCTGTTAAAAAATTATTTTTTATATAATCTCTCTTAAAACACTATAGTTTAATACTTGACATGAACTATACATATGATATGTGCATCACAATCAGCAAATAACATGAACGTTGATGGTATTGGAATCAGATTAGTGTATGTAAAATTTTAAAAGTCAAAAATATAATTAGAGGTGTCAAACAGGCCGGCCCGGCCAGGCCCGGCCTGTTTTTTCTTAGCCTAGCCTGGCCTGCGGCCTGGCCTGAAGGAGCCCGTCCACTAAGCTGGCCAGGCCGGCCTGGCCTAATATGCAACTAAGACAGCCCAGCCTGGGCCTGAGCTTGGCCGGTACCTTGTGACACAATCTCAGCCCCCCATCCGCTTCGGCTCTCTTGGCTAGGTTACCCATGAGGCTCGCTGGTAGGTTAGCATAGCAACCTGTTCAATTAATGTAATAGTATGTTGTTGAAGCTTAGCTTGTTAGGCTTCCAACTAGTTAATGTAATACTCTTTATCCAATTAATTTGTAATAATAATAAGTTTGTACAATCTTTTTTTGTTTCTTTTGTTTGCAAATTTAATTGTTAGAATTAAATGTATTAGATTTTTAATTCTTTTTTGGCAATGTATAGATTTTATTATATTTAGTTATTTTAGGTAATTTATTTGTTTGTTGTGATTGGTCGAAAATATATTGTGAACTAAAAATATTATAAAATTACAAAAAAATATATTATGGTGGGGCCAGAATCAACCTCCGGTTAACCACAACGCTTGAAAAAACTCTATTTTTATATAGAGAATTTGATTCACCTCGGTGATCTGTCGGACGGCCAGTATTGGCTAGCCTAGAATGTATTATTTTCATTAATATTTTAAAAATTGTTAACTTGCAACAAGTTCGAACTCGCGACCTCAATAGCTCCTTAGCTCTTACAAAGAAATGATCAACCAAATGTACTGTAATAAATCAATAACAATCACATTAAGACTAACAGCAACCTTCTCCAAAGTAGGAGCCTAATTCTCTTAATTTCATTACTTGCCTTCCTCTTACAAACTGATTGGGCATTAATAGTTCACAAACACCCAATCCGCAACGTCTAAGCTTATCCGTTGGATTAATACTGCCCTAATTAAAGAAATACAAGACTTTCCCAAAAAACCCAATCAATTAGAATTTAAAGACAAGAAGAGATAAACTGACTAAGGCTTGTGACAACAAGGCCCAGTAAGGAAGTAATAAGCCTAAGGCTCTAGGCAGGCCCATGACAATACCTTCCTCATTTAAGCATCCTTGTCCTCAAGGATAAAGTGAGGAAATTGAGCTTGAATGTGGGAGGTGTCTTCCCAAGTTGCCTCTGCTGGTGTGGAATTAGACCAGTGAATGAGAATCTGAGACACATGAACATCAGCACGCAAAGTAACTCTAGATGCCAAGACTGCAATTGGAGTGACAATGAAAGAACCTGAGGTATCCACCAGTGGCAGAGAGGGAATGACTGCAATATTCAACCCAATCTTCTTTTTGAGCTGAGAGACATGAAAAACTGGGTGTATGCGCGATCCCACTGGCAACTTCAATTTGTAAGCCACGGATCCAATTTTCTGCAGTACTTCAAAGGGGCCATAGTACCTGGGAGATAGTTTAAAGTTTTTTCTCAAAGCTACAGTAGACTGCCTATAAGGTTGGAGCTTGAAGAATACCATGTCACCCATCTCAAAAGATCTGTCACTCCTGTGTTTATCAGCAAAGTGTTTCATCCTATCTTGAGCTTTATCTAAGTCATCTTTAAGAAGCTGTAACATGTGGTCCATCTCCTGCAAGTATTCTTGAACAGAAGCTACAGAAGTAGTAGTATGGACTGGGAAGGCCAGATGAGGAGGTGTGTAGCCATATAAAGCTTGAAATGGTGTCATTTTCAGGCTAGTGTGATAATTAGTGTTAAACCACCATTCAGCCAGAGCTAACCAGTTGGCCCAAAGTTTAGGAGTGTTACCAGTCATACATCTGAGATATTTCTCTAGGCAGGCATTGGTTCTCTCAGTTTGTCCATCAGATTGAGGGTGGTATGCTGTACTGAGATTCAAGGTTGTGCCAAGTGACCTGAACAGCTCCTGCCAGAATTGGATGATGAAAATCTTATCTCTATCTGACACAATAGAAGAAGGTAATCCATGGAGCTTGAAAATGTGATGAAGAAATTCCTTAGCCACAGATAAGGCAGTGAATGGGTGACTTAGAGAAATAAAGTGACTGTACTTGGTTAATCTATCTACCACCACCAGTATCACAGATTTCCTATGAGAGATTGGTAAGCCTTCAATGAAGTCTAATGATATGTGCTGCCAAGCAGTGTCAGGAATAGGTAAGGGCTGCAAGAGACCAGCAGGAGCATAATGATCAGTTTTGTTGCACTGGCAAATATCACAGTTGGCAACAAACTGAATGATGTCTTGTTTCATCTTTGGCCAGTAAAAATGTGCCTTAGCTCTAGTATAAGTACCCCACATACCTGAATGGCCACCAACAGAGGAAGCATGCACTGAATGGATAATGGAGTCCCTAATCTTTCCTCCAGAACCCACATACAACCTAGTCTTGTACCTCAATATGCCACCAGTGAGAGAGAAACATTTATGAGCAGGATGAATTAACAGCTGAGCCAGAAGTTGCTGGACAGTGGAGTCATGCTCATAGCTAGAGAGGATATCTTGAGCCCACAGTGGTTGTGTCATAGAGATAGAAGAGCATGAGGGAGCAGAAGGTAACCTGGATAAGGAATCTGCAGCAGTGTTTTCTTTTCCCTTCTTGTATTGAATCACATAGTCCAATCCCAAAAGTTTCATTAACCATTTTTGTTGAAGTACAGATGTCATCCTTTGCTCCATAAAGAATTTCAAACTCTGGTGATCAGTATGGATAATGAACTGATTGTGGGAGAGATAATGTTTCCACTTATGCACTTCCATAACTATGGCTAGAAGATCCTTCTCATAGGTGGACAGAGCAAGCGCTTTTGGTCCCAATGGTTTACTAAGGAATGCAATGGGTCTTCCTAATTGCATTAAAACAGCACCAATTCCTCTGGAGAAAGCATCAGTTTCCAATGTAAAGGGAATAGAAAAATTTGGAAGGGCCAAAACTGGTGCAGTGGTCATTGCAGTCTTGAGAGCCAAGAAGGCTTGTAGTGCAGGTGGAGACCATTGAAAGGCATCTCTCTTGAGCATGTCAGTGAGAGGTTTACTGATGGTGCCATAGCCTTTAATGAATCTTCTGTAATACCCAGTGAGGCCTAGAAACCCTCTCAACTGCTTCAAAGTTGTTGGTTGTGGCCACTGTTGCATGGCAGATATCTTCTCAGGGTCAGCTGCTACACCATTAGCAGTGATAAGGTGTCCCAGATAAGCCAATTGAGACTGAGAAAAACAACATTTCTTGAGGTTGGCATATAAGGAATAATGTCTGAGTAATTCAAGAACTTGAGATAGGTGAAGTAGGTGCTCCTCCAAAGAAGGACTATAAATCAATATGTCATCAAAGAACACCAGAACAAATTTCCTTAGAAATGGCTGAAAAACTTTGTTCATAAGGGCCTGTAATGTAGCAGGTGCATTGGTAAGGCCAAATGGCATCACCTTGAACTCATAGTGGCCATGGTGTGTCTTGAAAGCTGTCTTGAAAATGTCATCCAAGTGCATTCTTATCTGATGGTACCCAGCACTCAAGTCCAATTTAGTGAATATAACAGCTCCATTGAGTTCATCAAGAAGCTCTTCAATTAGAGGAATAGGGAACTTGTCTTTGACAGTCATGTCATTAAGTTTCCTATAATCTACACAAAATCTCCATGAGCCATCTTTCTTTTTGACCAATAAGATGGGTGCAGCAAAGGGGCTATGACTGTCTTGGATGAGACCAGAATCCAGCATCTCCTTGACCAACTGTTCAACCACAGCTTTGTGAATGTATGGGCATTTATAGGGTCTTTGAGAAACAGGGCCTGAATTAGGCTTTAAAGGTGTTTTATGGTCAAGTTCTCTTGAGGGGGGTAAGGTGGAAGGTGTGCTAAAAACATCTTGAAAGGTGTCCAGCAGGGATGAAATTTCTGTAGGTATGGAAGAAATGGTAGGAGTGGCAGTTAAAGAGAAAAATTTCCCAATAATGGTAGGTGTGTGGTTTTTTATGAACTTCAAAAAGGACTCACCACTGATCATGCTGCAAGAAGGAGTAGAAGAGCTTCCCTGTAGTGTGATTTGTCGCACTTGATGCAGAAAAGAGATTTTCAACTCAGCCAGATTGAACATCACATCACCCAATTGCCTCAACCAGTCTACCCCTCAAGACCATATCACACCCTCCTAGCGGAAGAACCCTCAAATCTCCAGAAAAAACGTAGCCTTGCATAGACCATGGTAACCCTTGACAGATACCCTTGCTCATAGTGGTATCCCCATTTGCCACGGTGACCAACATTTGTGCAGTAGGTGTAATATGTAATTGTAAATTAGCAGCTAATGAAGAATCCACAAAACTGTGAGTGCTACCTGTGTCGATAAGAACCAAGATGTCTTTCTTTTTGAGTTTACTTGGAACTCGAATAGTAGACTGGGTCACCAATCCCATGAGGGCATGGAGAGAAATCTCCATGGTTGTATCGACTGATGTTGTTGGAGAATGTTCCTCTTCTTCAGAATCATCCACTGATGGAGAAGATGGGTCTTCATCAGAGGATATAAGCATAAACAATTGTTGGGTTTTGCATCGGTGACCTGGTCGATAAATAGCATCACAATTGTAGCAAAGAACCTTGTCACGTCTGGCTTGCATTTGGCCAGGTGTAAGGCGTTTAATGGGAGGTGTGGGTGGCTCAGGTTTGGTAGGTGTAATGGGATGAGTGACAGTGGGTTTATCAAGGGAAAAATATGGTTTAGGTAGGCTGGTAAGAGGAGGTAGAGATTGTTTGAATGTGGTGGAGGGTGAAAAGGATCTAGAGGGTGATTGAAATGGTCTGGGAAACTGTTTAAATTTTTTGGTATTATTGTCTACAGAAGCTTGTTGAATGCGTGCTAAATAAAAATCTTCGGTATCACTGGATGGTTTAAACATTTGGACTGGGTTACGAATTTCCTCTTTCAAACCACTGATAAAGCTCATAGTGAAGTAATCCTCAGAGAGGTTCTTATTCTTAGATTTCATAATTGCTTTCAGATGTTCACAGCGTTCATTATATTCCTCGACAGTGGAGGTTTGAAGAAGTTTATTAAAGCTACCAACATAGTTATCATGTACAACATCTTCAAAACGGCAACACACATCCATAGCAAAGGTATCCCACTCTATGAATGGTTTTCCCTCCACATAATCTAAGAACCAAGCATCTGCCTTACTATCTAAATGAATAGAAGCGAAATCTACTTTTTTCAGTGGATCAATAGAATTAAGAAGGAAATAGCGCTCACATTTGCGAACCCAACCCCTAGTATTAGAACCATCAAATCTGGGAAAATCAATTTTCGGATGACGAACAAAATTACCTGCTGTAAGATGAAATCCATGAAGATTACCATTGTCGTCAAACGGATTGCGCTGATTTGAAGAATCAAGATCAGTTTCTTCGGAAGACGGGGTAGGATCTGTAACAGGAAGACGAGCTAATATTTGCTCTATAGAAGATTGCAACGAGTTCTTAAGCTCTGCAACTGCTTTCTCTAATGCCAAAATTCGTTCACCATCTAGTCTCTACTGGTTAGCAACCTCTTTTACTGTTGGTGCTTTTTCTGCTCCTGTCATGATTCAGGTACACAGGATCGAATAGCTGATAACAATTGTAATAAATCAATAACAATCACATTAAGACTAACAACAACCTTCTCCAAAGTAGGAGCCTAATTCTCTTAATTTCATTACTTGCCTTCCTCTTACAAACTGATTGGGCATTAATAGTTCACAAACACCCAATCCACAACGGCTAAGCTTAGCCGTTGGATTAATACTTCCCTAATTAAAGAAATACAAGACTTTCCCAAAAAACCCAATCAATTAGAATTTAAAGACAAGAAGAGATAAACTGACTAAGGCTTGTGCCAACAAGGCCCAGTAAGGAAGTAATAAGCCTAAGGCTCTAGGCAGGCCCATGACATGTACCAACTGTCGTTTTTGTCAAACGGTCAAGCTTATAACACAAAGTTTAATGCTTTTTCTAATAACTAAAATATCAAGTTTTATTTCTATTTATATTTTTCTATACATTTATGCACTTATGGTAATACGTATTTAAAATCAAATAAAATAACTATAATTAGCAAACATTTATCATGTAATAAGGTTCAATGGCCTGGCCTCTTTGACACCTCTAAATATAATAAGAACCATCTTTTTGAAATATTGGAAATTAATTGATTTAATCATAAACATTTGTAAATTACCATTTTTTGTTTTATTTACATTATCTATAATACTAAATGATCCAAAATGAGCAATCACAAAATGATGGATTTTATCGGTTAGAATTTTTCCAAACATTTATCATGCCAGTTAAACTTAAATGACGTAATAAGGAAATATTGGAAATTAATTGATTTAATCATAAACATTTGTAAATTACCATTTTTTTATTTACATGCCTGATCCAAATGTATGTATATACTAAATGTAAAAGCAATCACAACGAATGGCTTGGAAAGTTGGTAGAATACTTTTCCATGTGGCCATTAGATTGCATGTTCGAATCTCCCATTTGTGGACTTTTTACTTAAATAAACAGCTATTGCGATACTATTTCCTTGCACTTCTTCATAATCATTCTCTTGGTTCACTTCCCGTAACGATCCCCCTCCATGTTTGGCATATGTGGCACCACGTTTTCGAAAATCTAAATGTTTTGCTCCTAGGCCTTTGTTCCTGAACAAAAACCAAACTATTAACTAAACATAAGAGAATATTGTGTTACCAAATCAAATTGAACTAAAGAATGAAGTAAACACAAAGATGTAGTTACCAAATTAAAGTTCGGTTACAGGCCTTTTTTTATATATCACCGAACTATGTAGTTTGGCAAATTGGCTAATTGCTAATTCGAGCCCAGCCTGGGCCTGTCTTAGGCCTGGGTCCGGCCTGACCTACTTTATACACGGGTCAGGCCAGGCTTTAGCCTCCTAATACAGGCCTGGCCGGACCAGGTTCGTTTAGTGGGTTGGATTAGGATTAGTTATAAGCTGGCCTTTTTTGGGACACCTCTTAATGACACCTCTAAATATAATAAATAATGATTATTTAGTGATGATGTGGCAAAGTATTATACGGGGAGTATGATTCGGTAATTCGTAAATATGCGTATAATTCGTTTTAAGCTGGAAATTCGCGAATTATACGAGTATTATTCACGAACTTACTAACTAGGAATGTGACTAAATTCAATCTATTGGTCTATCTAATATGTGAATTTCGAACTGTTTGTAGAAATGTTTAAGAGAAATAGAGTGCCCGATTTTAAATTTTGTGTAGTTAAGAACTTATTACTTGGTATTATATCTGTTCCTACTGAATAATGTGAAGTCAGGTGTAGATCATGTTGGGTTTAATCGATTTTGTATTTTTGGAGAAGCACCTATGATGCTACTTTTCACACTTGCATGTGCCTGTACCTAACTAGTTATACAAATTCAAACACAACTTTTGGATCATCTCTAGCATGTGCTCACCAACTTGGCATAATTATAATAGAGCAATATACACATGTAAAATAGTATGTACTAGATTGACACACATGGACGGATGTTGTAGGTTTCCTTTGTTGCTTGGCGCATGCTAACGATATTTTTAGAAGATATTTACTATTTGATGCAGATAGCAATAGCAAAATTCTGCAGTTATGTATGTTTTTCATTGGGCTTTTTCATTTTCTGGGAGGATTTCAATCCCATCACTTTGACACTGTCTGGATTTTTAACAGGGATTGGTTGTTAGTTATATTAGTATATATCACAATTATGTAATTCCGCTTTGAAGATTGTCCTGCGGAATTTGTCCAAATTAAATGTTTTGGAGGCTAGGTCCATAGAAGATCAAGTGATAGAAATGGGACTGACTACTACACAATTACTCCCTCCGTCCTAGTTTAGATGCTAAAATTTGGGAATTTTTTTGTCCTAAAATACTTGCTATACTTCATATTTTTTCACATTTTATCTTGATTTGCCTCCGACTTGGAATCATACCATAACATGGATAATTGTGTATTTCAATTTCCAAGACACACTCTTAAAATATTTTTCTTTATATATTTCCTTTAATTTGAATTTTTCCAACTAAATAACAAAACCTAGACATCTAAAAACTAGGAACATTAAATACCAACCTAGGGTAATTGTGGAAAAAAACTATTCTCTTTGTGTTTCTTAATCTTTGTGCAAAATCCTATTTTGTCATCTAAATTAGGACGGAGGGAGTATTGAACTTAGAGAAGTTTCCTTTTACTGTACCGGATTTGTTATTTTCTAGTCAGGTATGCCTTCTTTTCCCATTAGATTGATACTTATGGACTAAGATAAATCTCAGTCGAAATTATTCATGGTCACCACACTCGCTTGCTTACTTCGGGGGTTTAACCATGCTGGTAGTAACTCTTGTAGTTTAAAGTTTCTCAGTTCATTTCATGATCTCTTTCATTACACAGACGATCTCAAGTTCCTAACATAAATTCAGTAAATCTTATATTAGTGTATGAAGCTGATCTTGTAGAGGATTCAAATTCACGCAGTCTTAACGCAATTAAGCTACTGTAACATAACTAAATAATTTTTTATCATCTTTATTACTTTCCTGTGTTTTGTATTATTTATAACTCGGAGAATTGCTCTTTCCCTTTCTCCCTGATGTTGTGACCTGTGTTAGAAGCTTCTTAAGTTACTGCTTTTGGTATTTTTGTTACAAGATTTTGGAGCAACGTAGGTAACAAAACTGGTTTGTGCAATGGAAATTCTTCTAGGTTATTGTGAATAAATCACGTGCTCAATGGCGTGGAATGTTGACCAAAATTCCTCTGCAAATCGATAGCTTCGAAAAGATTCCCCAGATCGCGGATGATATAAAGTCCATGATAAGATCGAATGCAAAGATATTCTTAGGAAAGGAGGCTCATTACTGTTTTCTCGGTTAGAGAACTCATATGCTGAGCTGACCATTGGATGCAATCTCGTACATATGGTAAAAATTTGTCATTACATGACTTAGTTGTTTTAGTTAACTGGTCTTTGTCTATGTTAACTCCTATGTGCTCATACCTACTACCATTTTTGTATTTTTCATGCAATCCGAAGAATTTCAAGGTAGAAATAAGTTTTGCTACCAAGATCCCAATGCAGGCCATCGCAAATGCATTACGTGGTCAAGAAAATGAGAACTCACAAGAAGCTCTCAGAGTTCTAGATATAGTGTTACGATAGCATGCAGCGAAACAGTGAGTAAATTCTTCATCTTTATTTGAAAAGGTTTTGCTCCTGAGTCCTGCCGTACAAGTGTTTTTCATCTGACATTCTTTTGTTGAATTGTAGGGGTTGTATTCTTGTTCGGCAGTCATTCTTGCACAACGAGCCACGGAACTTTGTTGAATTGGGTGGTGGAGTCCAAGGGTGCAGAGGGTTTCATTCTAGTTTTAGGACAACTCGAGGGGATTATCTCTGAATATTGGTAAGCTTTTCATAACTAGAGTATTCTTAGGGCCTTAGGCAAGCTTGATAGTGTCTTAAGCTTCTCAAATTTGACGGGTTTGAACTCAAAGAGTTCGTCATTTCAGCGTTTTTGACTTTTGGTAGTCATTCTCATGATATTGGTGATCCTATCAGATTTTAACAGTGGATACGGTTTTGGTTATGATGTTCCAAACCATAGTTCTGGCCTTCATGGTGTTTGTTTGGGCTGCAACGGCATGTATAAATTTATCCTTAGCCTTTCCTTTTTTTTTTTGAACGATAAGTCTTAAAGATCGAACAAGAGAGAGGAGAACATAAACGCGGAAGCGTAAAGACTACATTGATATTAATCTTGGTGGAATACAATCTATTTGATATTTTTGATTGATTGATTCTTTTTTTCTTTTTTTCTTACAAATGAATACAACATGCCTATTTATAGGCTACAAAAAGAAGAAGAGAACTATGTCTATGGAGGCTAACAACTATGCCTATGGAGGCTAACAACTATGCATATGGAGGCTAACAACTATGCCTATGGAGGCTTCCACCAAACCAACTACTAGACAATCTAGTATTCTTATTTGATTTGTCTAACTCTAGAATACTCATTTTACACATGTTAATTGTCTAACATTGACTCTAGACATCCTAGATATTTCTAGGTTAATTTAGATAGATGTGAACACTTGACTAAGTTGGTGTTGAATATTCAACACTCCCCCTCAACACCTACTTTCCAACTTCTCTTTATCGTAGACGTTTCGGTCCCCTTCATAGTTTAAAGATGTTTTGGTCCTCTTCATAGTTTAAGGACGTTTCGGTCCTCTTCGGAAGTTTAAGGACATTACGGTCCTCTTCGTAGTTTTAGAACATACGGGTTCCATCGTAGTTTAGGGACATTGCGGTCCTCTTCGTAGTTTTAGAACATACGGGTTCCATCGTAGTTTAGGGACATTGCGGTCCTCTTCGGAAGTTTAGGGAAATACTTCTTGTACTCTTTAGACAACTCATAGGATTTTCACCCACTTTTGTTGTTCTCTATCTCATCACCACTTGGTGATTGCTTCCGTTTCTTCACAACATTTTTGTTGTTTCTTCTTCTATTCATCTTTGTTCCAGTCACGCTTTTGTTCAAAAACTGTAACACTTCTTTGGTTATCCAGATTCTCTCACAATCTTTCATTTCACAAGCTTCGCCACAAGCTCGACTATTCTTATTCTTGTTATATTGTTATTACAATTTTGTCACGCTATCCAGATTTGCCACATTTCTGAATTCGTAACAGATTTGCAACGCTGTGACAATTATTGTCACACTTATGTTTCCATGATCATCCTTGCATTTAAACAAACATCTTGTCTGCATCTTCTCTATTTTCTTTGAGGCTTTCAACCCATCTAAATCACCTTCAACTTCTTCTTTGTTTCGAATTTTTTTTTTTTTGTCTGCCGGTGAGATGGACGTTTAGTGTGTCGGTCACACCATGAAAAGAGAGTTGAATGGCACTTTCTCACTGGCACTCTCTTTTTTTTTTTTTTTTTAGCTTTCTGCTGCATGCGCGACTATCGATCTCCAACTCCATTGACCACCGTGTATCATCATGGAAACATTCTGTTTCTCTCGACACAACATCATGTTCTTCTTCCTTCGACGGTTAACTCATCACTTGTTCGAATCTCCATCGGTGGAAGAATTCATTACAGCAGCAACACCTCAATCCACTCTTATTGCTCAACCCATTTTATTCCTTCATCTGTTGGCAGCAACATCATCATTGCTGGGAGCAGCAGAAGCAGTCTCATCACAGCCCGTGTTCTCTCCACTTTTGCTTTCCGCCTTTGCTTTCCGTTTTTTCTTTCCTATGTGCGGCGTGTTAGGTGTGTCGGTATCACACGTTTTCTCTACATCTCGAGCTTCGGTCAATAATGGCAGCTGCCACTCGTTTTCCCTTCGTTCACTCTTCATCACTTCTCCTCGAACAACAGCCAAGTGCTCACGTCGAACTCTCCATGAAACACTGCCATATTTATCACCAGCATCTCCGATCACCGAAACCAATGCCATCTTCCATTGCCAAAGCTCTACCATGCTGTCTCTGAACTTGGTTCATCTCGAGCTTCACTTCTCTGCTCGTTCATCACTGTCCCGGCATTACTGACATGCATGCAATACCGTTACCATCACCGGATAACAGCATCATTCCATCTCTGGCAATCTCCACGTTCATCTTATCATCCGTCAATGTATGCAGCGTCTCGCTCGAGCTCCGTCGTTCACCCTTCATCTCTGAGCTCGATTCACTTCCATTTCTATGATGTTAATGGCTGCAACCCGAGAAGCAACACCATTGCTTGCCAAGCTCAACCATGGGCTTCGTTATCGGCTGCCGATAGTGGCAGCAGCTCCATTCCGTAGGAAAACCACCATTGTTCTTCTCGCTGTCCATAGTCATCTCTTCATGATAGCACCCTCCTGAGAAGCACCAACGAGCTACATGTCTCATCACCAGAAGCAAGCATTATCATCATCACCGGTTGGAGCTCTCATGGCAATGGCAGCAAAATACCAATCTCGACACATGACAGCACCTTCCTACGATGTTTTCTAGGCTAAAGATTGTCATCTTTGTTACTACGCCAATGGCAGCAGCAAACAATCATATTTTCTTCCTTGTGCTCGCTCACATTAGCAGGCTCGTTTTGTTTTGGAAAACTTGTCTTAATAATCTTCCTTTATCTTGGCTCAAGAAACGAGTTCATAACCCTCAGCTCAAAACCAAACAACCTCGAACTTTTTTTTTTTTTTTCTTCTTCTTCTTCTTCTTCTTCAAGATCACGAGCATGGCTTTAAAACCACAAGCGACGGAATGAGCAAGATAGCAATAATCCTTACGCCTTCACCAAATAAGCATAAACCATTTTTTTTTCGATTTCTTTGGAGAGCAACACGCCGTCACAAACAAACTCTAAACATCTCAAGCTTGGACTTTATGACCATCTTTGATTCTTCTCATCAAAAACATCGGTAACATTTTTTTTTTCGGCACTAGTATCTCGACTGCCATGTTTTCTCGGCATCAATAACATGCCCTAAGCTCGATTTTCACCGTGAATTCAAACGACATCAAACTTCTCCTTCACCTGACTTCTAGCTTCAAACTTGTCACAATAACCATCAGAATATTGCGCAACTATTATTTTTTTTTTAGTTTTCTTTCTCCTTCTTATTGCAACTTTAGAAACTCTTTAGGAAAACATATAACTTCTCTTCCTCTCCTCTCTCCCTCTCACCTTGCTCTGATACCATCTTAAAGATCGAACAAGAGAGAGGAGAACATAAACGCGGAAGCGTAAAGACTACATTGATATTAATCTTGGTGGAATACAATCTATTTGATATTTTTGATTGATTGATTCTTTCTTTCTTTTTTTCTTACAAATGAATACAACATGCCTATTTATAGGCTACAAAAAGAAGAAGAGAACTATGTCTATGGAGGCTAACAACTATGCCTATGGAGGCTAACAACTATGCCTATGGAGGCTTCCACCAAACCAACTACTAGACAATCTAGTATTCTTATTTGATTTGTCTAACTCTAGAATACTCATTTTACACATGTTAATTGTCTAACATTGACTCTAGACATCCTAGATATTTCTAGGTTAATTTAGATAAATGTGAACACTTGACTAAGTTGGTGTTGAATATTCAACACCAACTTGGTGTTGAATATCCTAGTCATTTCAGTCATTTCAGCGTTTTTGGTGTTGAATATCCTAGTCATTTCAGCGTTTTTGACTTTTGGTAGTCATTCTCATGATATTGGTGATCCTATCAGATTTTAACAGTGGATACGGTTTTGGTTATGATGTTCCAAACCATAGTTCTGGCCTTCATGGTGTTTGTTTGGCATGAGATTAACGTTACATTTGATGGCTATCCCGTTTCTCTCTCTTGCTCTTCCCTTCCCTTCTTCCTGTTTCTCAGTTTTTTCATCTCCCCCATTCCTAATCTAAATCCTCTCTACGTTCATTTTTAGTCCTCATCCTTATTTCAAATCTAAGCAATCTCTATTTTTAATCTTACTTTTCCTTATGTCTACCTCGATTCAAAATCCCTCATCCTTCCAATATGTTACTATTGAAAAGAAGTTCTTTCGACTCTCTACCCATAAAGCTCGATACTCTGATGTAATTCTTATAAAAGAATTCTCATCTTCATCGTCTATGCAAGGCGAGATTTCTTTATCTCTTGCTTCTCACCTAAAAAACCTTATTACAATTGTTTCTGAAAATGGTGATTCATCAGCCCGTACTTGGAAATACGATGACAATCGAGTCTGGATGGTGATTAGAAGAGTTACTAATAACAAAGGATCTTACCTGCATATCATCCTTGATCAACATATCATAAAAATTGATCCAGTCTTCTTTTTCATTCCAGCCGGAGAAAATAATATTGGATGGAAAAAATTTGGTTCTGCACTCTCAAATCTCATTCAACATATTCACTATTCTCGTAACCCACATCTCAATCCTAAAGTTTCCTTTATGCCTTCAACGCCCAGAACTAACACCACATCAAAGAAATGGTCTGATGTTGCTAAATTTAACAATCAATATCGAAACAAGAAAAACCAGTCTACCATCAATGATTCTTCCCACAAACCCATTCCTCGACCCCATCAACGGAGAAAAGGTTTTCAATATGATTATGTTTCCCCTTTCCTCTGTGATTCTTTTGCTCCTAAGGTTCATGCTCATGCTCGGCGCCGTAATCATCACTCAGTTGTGGAAATACATCATGTCAATGGTTATGATAATCTGGGTTGCTGGGAAAAAGCTGTAGTCGTCTCAGCTTCTAAGGCAGTTAGCTCATGGGAAGGTATAGGCAAAGCTATTAGCAACAGATTTAAGACCAAAGAAAATTTTGATCTTATGCCTATCAACCAAAATCAATCTCTCGTCTACGTAACTGCGTCTGTCGACATTGACAGTGAAGATTGGAATTTTCAATTTAGTTACGATGATTGTATAGTCAGTGTGTTTGCATGGAAGCAAAAATTTCTCCAATTAAAAAATCCATACTCACATAAAGATTTCCATGTTTGCTTTACTGGGGTTCCATATCAATACTGGTCTGTAGATGTTTTCCATGCTCTAGCCAAGTCTTGCGGGGATTTACTAGTCATTGACAAGCATTCTCTTGATCTTAGTGACATGTCAGTCATAAGAATGAAAATCAGAAATGTTCTGGGCATTAATGCAATTCCAAGATTCATCGAGCTACATACAAAATATGGAATTTTTGGGGTCAATGTTCTTATCAAGGACTTCAATGAATTTTCATGCCCAGCAATGTCTAAAATCTCTATTTCACCGGCTGAGGACATATCTCAAGACTCATCTGAGTGTTCATCTTCTCAAACTCATCATCAGGAAATTGTGACTAGGAAAAGACGTAGATTCCAAAAATGTTGGTCAAATCCCCCGACAAGAAAAAGGCAAAAGAAGAATCCAGCTCATTCTGCACCTCTTCCCAGTATCTCTTTTTCGGCATCCTCTTCCTCCCGGTCTTCTAGGTGTAGTTCAAATTCGAATTCGAATTCAAAGGTGGTTAGATCCGCCCATATTCCACCCAAAAAGAAATGGAAAAGAAAGCAGGGGCCTTTGAATCATACGCCTCTTTCAAGCCCACCTCAAGCTTCTCATTCTTTCTGTGTTACCCCAAGCCCATCCCCCAAACCTGCTTTCAGTATCCGTGTCTCTGATGATGATTTCATCTCTATCTCATCTCCTTCTTCACCCTTTTTGCGTTTCGCTTCAACCTCCCCTTTTTCTCCGGTGTCTTTACTCATCGACAATAACATTCTCTCTTCTTGTCTCAATTATTCCCCCTCCATAAATTTGCCATCTCTCCCTTCAATCCTTGGACCTGGTCCTGCTACTGTTCCCCCTAACCCCTCTTCTTTATCCCCCCTTTCTCTTTATCCCCAGTTCTCTAATTCCCTTTCTCCCCCTCCCTGCTCTGTTACTATTTTCTGGCTCTCACCTGAAATCGACAGACTCCTCAACATTGGATCAAAAACAGGTATCAATTTTAATTTCAATTTGGATTTATCTAAGCAGACTTATCAAGGTTTCTCTTCAAAGGATGGTCCGGTTAATAGAGGCCTATTACAAGGAAGTAGTTGTTCTTCCGGTAAATTTCAGCAATTGGAAGATGTTGTTTTCTCCTCGAAGATTGTTGATCGAGAGCCCAAAATTAAATTTCCTCCACTGGAGGATCTCACTATACTCAGTTCTTTCTTTGAAGATGAAGATGAAGATGAAGATGTAGCAAACGTTGAAGATGATTCATGGTTGCCCAATAATTCTTATACCCAAAGTTCTGATTCATGTTCTCTCACAAATTCAGAATCATATTTGACACCCATCCATATTTCACATGACATTGAGATGAGGAATCGATCAAGAATATGCCCCAAGATGTGGTTTTCATTGAAGATGAAGAAATTGACGCTGCTGATTTACCAACTTCTCACAAAGAACTTAATGCCTAAGAAGTTAATTCGAGAACGCAAAAGGCTCGGGATTTCCACCATGATGTTACAGAAAATTCTGGTCCAAGATTGACAAGGGTAAAGGGTAGACAAAATTCTCAATGAGTATCAAATTCATTTCTTTCAATGTGAGGGTCTCCGCTCGAGTCTAAGTAGACTGGTGGTTAAAAATCTTATAAATTCGTCTAAAGCTTCTATTATACTTTTGCAAGAAACTATGCTGCAAAAGTGCTCAAAGAAGGATGTTCTTCAAATTTGTGGTTCGAAGAATTTTGGTTGGGTTGCTCAAAATTCAATAGGTAGATCAGGAGGAATGTTAATTCTTTGGGATATGGATTTATTCGAAGTGGTGTCTGCTTTTGAAGGTAACTACTCACTGTCTGTTGAAGGTTTTTTCAAAACTGATAACTTTCCATGCTGTCTCACCAATGTTTATGGCCCTAACCATTACAATTTAAGGGATGATTTGTGGGAAGAACTATCTGCTATTAGGGGGATGTGGCCATCAGTATCTTGGGTTTTAGGAGGAGATTTTAATGTGGTCAGATGTATGGATGAAAAGAAGTTCTGCAAGAGAAATTCAAAGAGCATGCTTGATTTCAATGAGTTCATTAACTACCATGAGCTGATTGATTTTCCACTTAAAGGAGCGAGATTTACTTGGACAAATGGAGCGGAAAATCCCATTCTTTGTAGACTGGACAGGTTTCTAGTTACATTAGATTTTGAACAGAAATTTCCAATGATTACTCAAACTGCACTATCTAGACCCATTTCTGATCATTTACCACTTCTTCTTGATACTGTCGATGCTTCTTGGGGTCCTCCTCCTTTCAGGTTTGAAGCGATGTGGTTCCTTGTACCTGGCTTTATTGACAAAGTTAAAGAATGGTGGAGCAATCTCTCTTTCTCAGGTACTCCTAGCTCTAATCTTTGGTTTAAACTAGAAGAACTCAAAAAAATATTAAGGAAGTGGAACAGAGAAGAGCTAGGAAATCTTAATTTGAAAAAACAAAAACTTCTTCATGAAATTGATACCGTGGATAGAATTGAGGAGAGTCAGAGAACCAGTGCTGATCAAAGGTCTTCAAGGCTCAAAGCTAAGTTGGAATTTGAGAAAGTTTCTATCATGATAGAAAGGTCTATAAAACAAAATTCTAGAGTGCAATGGTTGAAGGAGGGAGATAGAAACACAACTTTCTTTCACAGTTATGCCTCTCATAGAAGAAGATTGAACAGGATTAAACATTTGATGGTTGATGGAGTTTTAACTGAAGATAGATCCAAAATCAAACATAACATCATTAATTATTTTGAGCATCTTTTTCAGGAAGACTTGGTTAAAGACCTCCTGTCAAGATCTTGATTTCAATTGTATTTCAAGAGGAAGCTATTGTCGTTGAAAGAGATATTTCCGAAGAGGAAGTTGTTGAAGCCTTAAACAAACTCAAGCAATCAAAGCCCCTGGTCCTCGACGGTTATCCCATAATTTTCTTCAAGAAGTGCTGGTCTTTTATCAAAGAAGACGTCATGAGCACCATTGCTGAATTTAACAGCAAAGGTAAAATCAACCCCCTACACAATGCTACTTTCATTTCTTTAGTACCTAAGAAAAATCATGTGGAGAGTGTTTTGGACCTAAGACCCATCAGTTGCTCACCAAAGATTTACAAAATAATTTCCAAGGTTCTTGCTACCAGACTACGCACTTTGATTCCCAAGCTAATCTCAGATACTCAATTTGCTTATGTCGAGGGTAGGCAGATACATGACAGCATCCTGATCGCCAACGAATTAGTGGATTCAAAGATTAGGGATAATTCTCCTGGGATTATATGCAAAATTGACTTGGAGAAGGCATTTGATAGGATCAATTGGTCTTATTTGCAAGACATTTTAAAGAAAATGGGTTTCAAAGATAGGTGGTGTAAATGGGTCAATTTCTGTATTTCTTCTGCTACTTTTTCAATTCTTATCAATGGTTCTCCTTTCGGTTCCTTTGGTTGTTCAAGAGGTGTTCGTCAAGGTGATCCGCTCTCGCCACTTCTTTTTAATATTGCAATGGATGGACTTTCCAGATTTTTGGACAAAGCCTCTCGTAATGGTCTTATCTCTGGTTTTTCTGTAAAGGATGGTGGTAAGAAACTTTCACATCTTCACTATGCAGACGATACTATTATGTTTCTCAAGTATGACTGGGAGGAATTACATTTCATCTTCAGTGCATTAAAATGTTTCGAGTTATCTTCTGGGCTAAGAGTTAATAATGCAAAAACCAGATTGGTTGGTATTGGTGATACTCCATTGCTTGATTCTTGGGCTGGCCAGCTAGGTTGTTTAACTGATAAACTACCTATCATGTATCTTGGGTTACCTCTTGGCGCTAAATCTAACTCAAAGGCACTATGGGATCCTGTTATTGAAAAGTTTGATTGCAATTTGGCTACATGGAGCAAAGTACATCTCACTAAGGGAGGTAAAATTACACTCATCAAACATGTTCTTACTAGTCTTCCATTATATTATTTTAGTACATTCAAGGCGCCAGTCTCAATTATTAATTTTCTCGAGAAGAAAATCAGAGATTTCCTTTGGGATAACGGTGAAGAGAAAAAGAAACATCTTGTAAATGGAACATTTGTTTGTACTCCAATTGAGAGAGGAGGTCTGGGAGTCAAGAATCTTCAACAATTCAACTTGGCAATGATTTCCAAATGGTGTTGGCGTTACGGCTTGGAGAAAGAATCGTTGTGGTATTCCATTATCACTGGAAAAATATGGGTTATCTTCCTCGCACTGGGTTCCTGATAAAATTAAAGGCTCATATGGCACATCATGTTGGAAAGGGATAACAAAGTATGCGGATAAGGTAACTCAATACTCTTCTTTAGTTGTTCAAAATGGAAACTTCGTATCTTTCTGGTCTGATTTATGGGTTGGAAATCATACTCTTAAATTTTTATTTCCATCATTATATAAACTCAAGTAGAAATAAAAATGGATCTCTTTCATCCCATATTGTCACTATTGAGAATACAAAAAGTTGGAATTTACATCTAAGAAGAGCTCTTTCGGATGAAGAGGCAAAGACATCTAGCATCTTTATTAGATATCATTGGTCCTGAGCTCTCCCTCTTTGTGATTCGATGATAGAAGAAGATGGTCTCTTTCCCCTACCGGCATTTTCTCAACGGGTTCTCTATATGTTTGCTTTTACACCAAGGTAATAGCTTCCCGCTCTTCCCCTATAGAACTATCTGGAATAACAAGGTTCCACACAAAATAAATTTCTTCCTATGGATTGCTGCCCATGATAGGATTATTACCATTGATAAGTTTGTAGATCTGGGGGTTACCATCATGTCAATAAATGCATACTTTGTAACTGTGCCGAGGAAAATATAAAGCATTTGTTTTTCGAATGTTCTTTCGCAAGAAGTATTTGGTCTTACATCCTTCCATCTCACGGAATTTATGGTGTTTGGCCTTCCACCATCCTTAATTTGCTGCAAGTGTGGCATACACTCAAGGATCCTGCTGATGACAAACTAGTTTGGTCATTGATTCCGGGTGCTGTTTTGTGGAGTATATGGACTGAGAGGAACCTGAGAACTTTTGAAGAGAAGGTCACAAATGTTGATTTAGTTGGGCAGAATACTAGAGCTTTGTTACTCTCCTGGGCATCTATTTTCACAAATAGTTTGAATGGGAATTCCAGTAGTGTTCTATATAACTGTGATCTGGTGTTTTTGTAACTCTCTATACCTTTTGTACCTGTTTGTTCTCTCTTACTCCTTGTAAGAGTTATCTTGTATTTTCTTCTTTCTCTAATAAATTCTTCTTTATCAAAAAAAAAAAAAAAGTGTTTGTTTGGCCTGCAACGGCATGTATAAATTTATCCTTAGCCTTTCCTTTTTTTTCTGAACGGTAAGTTATCCTTAGCTTTTTCCGCAGGCTCATTGTGCGTGTATGTCTGCTAGTTAATCAGAAAAAGAAATGCAGTGTTCGAGTGTTCCGACTGCTTTCAAAGCATTCTCTCTTGCAAGATTGTTGATAATAAGACAAGCTTGTAGCAAATTATTCATCGGAGGTACTCTCTCTCAAATATAATTTGTACCGTTTTGAACATAAAAATCATTCTTAATTTTTATAACATCGATTCTCATGAACATTACATTGGCAACCTTCTCACTCATGATCTATGTTCTTAGACTCTTAGGAAGTATTAGTTTGAGAGACGATTAATGACTAATGACCTTATAAGTGTTTTAAACATTGCCTGAGTAAGATACAATAAATGAATTGAATGTTTGAGAACACGACCATATGAACATAGTTGTTAAGACCAAGAGTTTCATAATTTGCAATAAAATTTTAGTCGCTGTAGAAGAAAACAAAAAGAGAAAAAAGAAAAGTGTTGTCTGTCATTGATATGAACAGATTCGGTATCACATGAAATGCTCCATTTTTAATTGCACACAGCCAAAGATTTTCTTTATATGTTGTTGTTCCTATTAAATTTCGGTTTGTTACAGGTATTGCAAATCAACAATTATGGTAATGAGCCGATGTTAAAATCTACTTGTGTTAAAATTATCCCTGATCCTACTCTAATCGAAGGACGTGTTCTTTTGTCCCCCATTGTTCAGGATTTGTAATTTTTTATTCTTCGTCGCTTTTGTTCTCTCCTAGATTTTACTTGAAAGCTTAAAATGCAAGATTGTGCTAATTTTTCTTAATGTGCTGTTTTGTTGCTTCATTTGAAGGTGGGAACGGTGAAGAATTCCTTTCACGTAATGGGAGATGGAATTTTAACAGTAAGGTGAATTGTTTAGATGGCGAATGGTGCTGTGTCTATGATTTTGGGATTTGGCTGGTGGTAGTACCATTCTTACATGCTTGGGCTAAAGAAGGCCTTCTTAGGGGGAAAAACAAAGAGCTGATGTCCTTCTGGTATGTACTTCTATGAAATTCCTCATTTTACTCCCTATCATAATTTACTATTACTGGGCTGCCTGTGCATTGTCTTGGTAACTGAGGTTTAGCAAGATCAAATAAATGAATAGTTTTTTAGTTGTGGATATTCCCTGCACAGGGTCTAGTTGAGGATATTCCCTTCACAGGGTCTAGTGGTGGATATGTTCCACACAACTTCATATTAATGTGTTTGTTCATATTAAGAAATGGATTTCTTAGCTCATTTACTTATGTATATATGCTGCACAAATTGTGGAATCAAAGGATAGTTTTTTAACTCCTAATAATGAAGTACGTAATATAATATATACACTTATGGAAGGTTAATTAACACTGTGGATAATAGATGCACACTAAAAGAACATTATGGATAATAGCTGCACACTATAAAAATGTTATGGATAATATTTGCGAGAATGGCCATCTTCAAGAGTGAAGAGAAACATTGGTGGTCAGATGAACTTGCCTCTTGATAATCTCCAGTAAGGTTGTTAAAGGAAGGCCTCTCGGTAATCTCGAGTTTATGTAGGGGGTGAAGAAATACTGTGACTCCGTTAATGGTGGTCAGATGAATATGCAATTTCACTTCCGGCTTTTTCGTTGCTAGAATTCACATTTGTTTGTTTGAACACTACTTCTATCCATTTCTTGTCCAACTACATCACTAGAATTCACATTTCACTTCCTGCTTTTTATATCTGCTTCTATGAGTTATGACATGTAGCCGCTCTGCATTTTAGTTTTCTTTTATTTATCCCCTTAAATGTTCCAGCAGGGAAGATAAATTTGTCATGGACGCAAGGTGGTAGGTCGATTGTAAGTTGCTTTTTGGTTGATCTGAGGGAGGGGAAGATTCACATCTATTTGTGCAAGATAAAGGGTGTAGTTGTATGTCGATTACTTTTTTGTACAACACCTCAAAGTAATTTATAAATATGTTACATGCTATGAATATGACCGGTTTTGGCTCAATAATGGTGTTGGGTTTTTGGCTGAGATGATTTGAAGATTAAAATGATTTTGATTTGATAATGGAGAAGTCACTCTCTTTTTTTTTCTCGATTAATTTCTCTCAAGAATCATTTATCTCTCTATTACATGGTCAACATAAGACCTTAGAGATAAGATGATACATGGACTGGTTATGTCCGTATAATTCTTTTGCTCTAAAAGAAACACATACTAATATGTAGAGAAAAAATACTTTGTAAACAGAAGTTGTTCACATGAACAACACTGACTGCATTTTCTTATACTAGCTAAACTGGCTATCTGCACATCACTTGTTTACAGACACATTTTCATCACATTACTCAACATTCTCCTCCTTAATGTGATGATCCATAATTTAATTGATCGATGCTCTGATACCAATTGTTGGATTTTTGGTTGAGATGATTTGAAGATTAAGATGATTTTGATTTGATAATGGAGAAGTGGAAAACTAATAGTTTCTTCTCACTCTCTTTTCTTTTCTTGATTAATCTCTCTCAATAATCATCTCTCTGTATTACATGGTCAATATAAGACCTTAGAGATAAGACGACACATGGACTAGTTATGTCCCAAACTGCTCCTAATTCTTTTACTCTAAAAGAAACACGTACAAATATGTACAAAAAAAATATACTTTGTAAACATAAGTTGTTCACATGAACAAAACTGACTGCATTTTCTTATGCCAGCTAAGTTGGCTTTTTGCACAACACTTGTTCACAGACACATTTTCATCACATCACTCAACAAATAGATCAATGCAATTGACAGTCTTTTCTTTTGGTTACATCTGCACGTGCAGATTCCATTCTATTATTATTTTTTTCTTATTCTTATTCAAACTTTCTATTTATTTGACATTTCAGTATTGGTATAGAAAATTAGACTTGCCACAGCTTTACCAACAATCTGATTGTTATAGAAAATTGGACTTGTTGTAGTTAACATAGAGTGGAAATGACTTTAGAGATGCTTGTAAATTTAGTGCCCTTCAATGGCATTGGTCGAAAGGCCCTTCTCCAAGAAAGTACTACGCGCAGCATCAAGCACCTTTCAAGCACTCTTATTCTTATGGGGAGTAAAGGCGCTGGACTATATCCAACGACGAGCATTTCATTGTTGCTTTATGACCAGGCTTTGGATGGCCGATGACTTGCCTGAGAAAGCCATTCTCTCTGATATGACCAAGACCTTTCGATCCTAGGTTGGCATCTCTCAGGCGATACGCCTTGCAAAAAGGAGAAAGGTGGTGCATCATTTCCTAATAAGAGGGCTACTTCCCTGGATATCAGGTAGATTTTTTGTGTCAATCATTTGACTTAGAATTTTGTGAACTTATTCAGTCACAATTTCAACAGTAATGCAGAGGTCGTCATTTTTCAAGTACGAAAAAATTATGCTCCAGCATATTGATATTCAAATGATGGGTGTCGGGACACAGAAGAATTTTACAGAGTTTTCTACGCAAGTTTTTTCCCTACGTGCACAAACTGATGCTGAAGATGGTTGGTTGGACTCGAGACTCATGGCAAGAGATTTTCTTCAACTTGGTCCACACTCTCCAGTTTACAGCTGCTTATGTATGTTATAAGTTGCTGCTTTATTGAAAAGCAATTGTCACCCTACTATTCAAAGTTTGAACCACATGAGAGACTGAAAAACGTGTGAAGTTTCTGCAAGCACTAAGTTCAATTTTCACCCAGACTCTGTTGGTCATGAAAACTACTATGTTTTAAGGCATGTAAAAGCTAACAAAATCAATAGATTGGTAGTCTATTAAAGGATGTCTTATCGATATTAGCATCTAAATCTTGCATCTGGATGATTAAAAAAAAAAACTTATAATTCCCTTGTATGAACAGAAAAACAAAGGAATAAAAACCGACCTGTAATGACACCTCCTCAAAGAAAGAAAAAGGATCTCCCGGGCAGCAGATTGAGGAGAATCTGAACCATGAAAGCAAATCCTCTCTAAATCCAATCCATACATGGCTCTAATACTGCAAATATCAGCATGGAATTTAATATCAGTATGAATAAACTGATGTCACACAATATACTTAAAGTTGGGTGATGAATTTCTAATGCTTAATGGTGCACATGTGCCCAGGTGAGTGAGCTTTCAATTCCTGCACAAATTGAGACCATTCAAAAATCAGAATGTTAATTTGACATCAAGTAGAAAAATATGATCATATCAGACAAGCAAAATTAACGATATTAAATTTGTATCTTCATTAGAGTTCCTCTTAAAAGATGACCTGGTCGCCAATGCTAATATCACATATCCCGGTGCAGATAAAGATATGTTAACAATTTGAGTTTCTTTCAGTGGATGTCCTTGAATGTCAGTCTTGGCTACTCTCTCAATTCCAGCAAAATCATTAAGCCATAACTTTCTTCTTGTGCGTTCTCCATTATCAATGAATGCTGCATCGTATACCACAATTGAATTTTTTTAGTAAATGGCACTAAAAAAGTTAACTAATAAGAAGGCCATTCAGGTTTATTACAAAACTTGGTATCAGAAAATCATTACCTTTAACTTTATCTATCTGTGTGGTTTGTTTCTCATGTCAATAGTGAAGGAGAAGAAAAGGGGTGCCGGTGGGATCGGCTGCTGTGTTGTGTGCTCATTTGTATTAGTTGCACCAACAGCCATAGCAGTAAGTATGCACCGAGTATCAATTTTAGCCCAAATCTACCCTGTAAACGATCCATCTTCATTCTGAAGTCCGGCAATGTATGACCATAAAATCAAGGGAATCAAGAAATGAAGGATCTGAAACCTCTAATGAAACATTGAAAGCAGTTACTACACAACAAAAGGATACAGTTTGATAGCTTATCAACGCGGAGCGCGTAGCTTGTCAATGAGAGCTAAGACTTGCACAGCACTAAGCGTGTAAAGCATGTGGGGATCATGACCAATATTACCAGCAAAGCCACCTGGTAGATATAAGATCATGTCAGGAAGCCAATTAATTTCTAAAACAATAGAAAGCTTGTACCACTTATTTTTGATTTGTGAAACTTCAAGAGATTAAAAGATTATGGAAAGCAAGTTAGGAGGATTTCTAGACGATTTTACAAGAAAAATCAGTTGCATCATGTAAAGTAAAACTAACACCTTCACAAATAGTCAAATAGACTGACCTTACCTACTACATAGGAAATGGAATTATGCAATGCATTGAACTTACCCGTATTCTGTATGTGAAAACTAGACAGGCCCATTTTTCAGATTTTTTCCACTATCAAACCCACCGTCCACGCTCGCACCCATTATAACGTTAAAAATTCCTTGGACACCCATAGTTTCTGAAATTGTGTTTTCGTTTTTCTTCGGGCTAAATTTCAGTTTAAGAGCAACTGAAAGAGAGAAAAAAAAGTTACCATCGGGATCGATTCATATTCTTTTAGATCTGGAAAGAATTATATGTTTCAAGGTAAATAATCAAATCATCGATTCCAAATCTGGAACATCTTGTTCGATTTCAGGAAAAATCAAATTGACATCGATTTTAGGTTTCAATTTGTAAGCATTTCTGTTTTGGTTTATCGTTTTCATCGTTAATGAAGCAATTAGGATTTAATGATGGTTAGGGTACAACACTCATGTTTGTTGGTAGCTGGGTTAAAGATGATTCGTTACCAGTCTGCGATGGTTGATGCTCAATTCGATTGTCAAAGGGAAGGTAGACCTGATTCTGAGTATCAAAGGTTTCAATGGAAGCTTAATGACTGTGAGCTCCCTAGATTTGATGGGTGTTTGTTTTTTTCAAGGATGAGAGGCAAAACACTTATGTTTGTTGGTGATTCTCTGGGTAAGAACTAGCGGGAGTCTTTGATTTGTATGGTTTTAGCTGATGTTCCTTATACTGAAACACAAGTTATAAGAAGAGATCCTCATTTAACTTTTGGGTTCTTGGTAACTAGTTCTAGTTTGTTTGTTAACTTTACTAATGTTTATTATGAGAATGTTTGAAGGCTAATTATTACTTAATTTTGTGATATCTAGGATTATGGAGTGACATTGTTATTCTATAAGGCTTTGTATGTTGTTGATATCGATGCGAGACAAGGGAAGCGGATACTTCAATTGGATGATATTTCCAGTAATGCTGAAGCTTGAAAAGGGACAGATGTTTTAGTGTTTAATTCAGGACATTGGTGGATTCATGCCGGAAGACTTCAAGGGTATGGATTATTTTGATCAATGGAGGTGATTTTTCTTTCTAAATTACTATGACATTACACTAGATGAATTGGAATTTTAATGTGGTGGTGTTTGAATTTATAGGTGTAATTATATGGAATCAGATGGATCATTGCATATGAAATCTTCACCTTGAGCTGTAAAGATAAGAAAACTAACTTCACTTATCTTGTTTAATTTAATTAATGACCCACAAAAACTGGATACTAATACAGTCATTAAAAAATGAAAATGATTAAAGGTTTGAACTGTATTTGGGGAAGCATTTTTTTTTTTTTGTTGGCTATCATTTCACTATCTCCTGTAATGGTAGAATTGATTGACGTTGCCAAATAGTAGTTTGAGTACTGTCACGTTATGCTAATTAAAGATATTAGAGGTTGGAAAAAGAGACGTTCCTTCGGATTTTGGAACATTGTTCACATTGTTTGATATGATGTACTTAATTTATTATTTGTATGTTCTGTTTTTCTCTAATGATAATATAGCTTTTATTTTAGAAAGTGCTAGTACAAGTTACAACATACTGTATAACTACTTGAATTGGTGAATCCACTGACTTCCCTTTTTATTTGTGTAATTTTTGTAGTTGTGATCCATTCTCATACTTTAGATGTTCATGCGTACAATACTTTGTTATATTCTTCTTATTTTATGAGTTTGGGGAGTTGGTGTTGTTGGTTGGGAAGATATATTGGTGTTGGTTGTAATGGTTGAATAATCTGTTATGCAGCTATGAAAATGGTTGCATAACTTGTTATGCAGCTATGAAAATGGTTGCATAACCTGTTATGCATTTACAAAAGTTGTTGCATAAATTGTTATGCAGTCCAGAATATGGTTGCATAACACATTATGCAACATTTTTTTAATTAGTATTGATACCAACAAAAATTATAGAATGCATAACTTGTTATGCATCTACGATAATATCTGCATAACATGTTATCCAGTCGTGAAAATGGATGCATAAAGCATTATGCAACCACTTTTCTGTAATGCATCCATAAATACGGTTGCATAATGCATGATGCATCAATTTTTTATGTACGCACTAAAATCAACCACAACAATGGCTACATAACTTGTTATAGATGCATAACTTGTTATGCAGTTGAGAAAAAATAGTTGCATAATTCGTTATGCGTATGCATAATGTGTTATGCATCTTTTTTTTGGCTGCATAATGGTTATGTATCAAGTTTTCGAAAATTTTGCCTAAAAATGGTTATCACCTTCGATTTTTTTCGTGAAAAATAAAAAATTGATATTCTTGTTTGTACTCGTTGCGTAGCTCTCTTAAAAATATTTCCAACAATATAAAATTTGTAAAATTCCAAGGCGCGGATTTTTAGATATGTTATATTCAAGTTGCGTTGCCAATTATACCCCTGATGCATAATCCGTCATGCAGACATTTTTAATAATTTCATATAATTATGGGTATCACAGTACCTAAAATTAATTATGGGTCTGACAATGAGAATATTTTTATTTTTTGGGTCTCCCCCTAAGTTTCCCATTCTGTATTTGTAAACAAGATATGGCCCAGCAGCAGGCATAACCAGGCCTATGATGATGACCCACACACCAGTCCATGACGTCTTAGCTTCACTAGCACTGTACATGCAGCAATCACAGGGATGCCATTTATATATGATGTGTTCATGTAGCTGAAAAAGAAGTCATAGAGTGACTTTCTTATACAGATGCCATAGTTCATGAACTGATTAACCCATCATTCTATAAATTTACAATACATTGGAATTTTACTCTCAAGAAGAGATGTTGGAACAATCGCTGATTTCACACCTGCAAAACAAGGATTAAACACAAAAACAAGTTATCGGTTGAGTCACGACCAGGTCGCTCTCTTTAAGACGTTTCGTGGCTCTGCCTTGAGTTTTGTGCAAGCAGTTATTTCTTCGTCACAACTCCCCAAGGATAAAACAGCCGAGATCAAAAACTCTCTTCAATC
The DNA here is from genome assembly GCA_023529315.1 of Papaver bracteatum. NCBI lineage: Eukaryota > Viridiplantae > Streptophyta > Magnoliopsida > Ranunculales > Papaveraceae > Papaver > Papaver bracteatum. The sequence goes on along the minus strand of JAJJWX010002818.1, from coordinate 221,462 downwards.
CCTCACGCACACAATGAGAGATTGATCACTTTCACTCTTTCTAATCTTGCTCAGAAAAACTTGGTCTCTTGATTCACAAAAATAGTATGTATAAAACTCATACCTTTTTGGTTCTCAAGACATGCTTTTTATAAACTTTGAAATTAAGACAAAATTAATGGGAATAAATTTTTGGTTTTAATTGTCTCCATAAAAGGAACTTTAACAGTCGTACAAAAACGTTACCAAAATTAAGCCTAATTAATCACTCACTTAAAGGCAGTAAAAGTTTTGAAAATTATTTTAAAAACCAGCAAAAAATAACTTCGAAATTCAAGAGACCTCCCAAGACCCCCAAGGCCCCGCTCCAGGACTAATGTTATATACTATTATTTATATATATACCCATTAGTAGGGGGAGGGATTCGATCCTGAGACCTAACCCTCCAGGACCAAAATGCTTAACCACTGGTCCAAGCTCGAATTGTTGATATAAATGTACAAAAGAATTATTTTAACACATATATCTCAATAATCCCCCACTTATATTTTTAAAATCATTGAGCAAGATCCGTATAGTTATGTGCATAAGCAAAGGTACCTTTCGGTTTTGAACCTTTACATAGTATTAAATTCTCCGAACTCTGACACAGAGTGAACATATGTATTTGAACTCTATGGAGAGAACGAATTACTCAATACACACACAACTATACTAAGAGTAAAGTCATAAATGCCAGCACATTATGGCCTTGTGCTTATCCTAGTTTCAATGAATGTTCTAGAGAACTTCCCATGTTCTCATAGAAAGCGGCCACACTTTCTCATTCACATAGGTGAGTCTATCAAAGGTACTTATGTAGCTTGGTACCCCACTCTATACAGAGCTATAGACTTCATTAAGAGTTAAAGAAGTCAACCTTAACCCGCTTCAGGATATCATGCCATGGGAAAGAAGCATGATTCTATCTCCATATCATTTGTGAATCGTTATTCCCTTTGAACCTATTTCTAGGTGGGTATCCATCACAAAATGACTCAACTTCTAGTGGGAAAAAGTCCCATGCCTTTAGAGGTATATAATACCTTTTCTCTAGCTAATCCTTTCGTCAAAGGATCGGCTAACTTCTCTTCCGACCTAACATGATCCACACGTACAACACTAGTTGTGAGAAACTCTCTAACTGTGTTGTGCTTTCGACGCATTTTTCGATTCTTACCGTTATAAAAACAGTTATGTACTTTTACAATAGCCGCGGTAATATCACAATGGATCATAATAGCTGGTATCGGTCTATCCCATATAGGAATTTGAGAAAGCAAGTTTCTCAACCATCCTGCTTCTTCACTAGCTGCTGCTAGTGCTATCAATTCATACTCCATCGTAGATTGAGCCAGAATTGTCTGTTTCTTTGACTTCCAAGACACAACACCACCAGCAATATTAAACAAATATCCACCAATGGCATTGGAGTCATCTGAAAGAGAGTTCCAATCAGCATCTCAATATCCTTCAAGGACTGCAGGAAATCTCTTATAGTGTAATCCTAGGTTAACGGTCTTTTTAAGATACCGCATAACCCTATCAACTGCATTCCAGTGTTCCAAACCAGGACAACTGGTAAACCTGTATAAAAACCCCACTGCATATGCAATGTCTGGTCTAGTACAATCAGTTGCACAATGAAGACTACCAATTATACTAGCATATTCAGATTGTCTAATGCTATCACCAGTATTCTTAAACAGTTTAACACTAGCATCAAAAGGAGTACTCACAGGTTTACAATCAAAATAGTTGTACTTCTTTAAAATCTTTTCAATATAATGAGACTGATCCAAAGAAATACTATCATTAGTTCTAGTAATCTTAATTCCCAGAATTACACTAGCTTCACCCAAATCACCAAAATGCCCTTATTGTTTTTCTAACAAGCGATAATTCTACATTGACCAAGTATAATCCCGAAGAAAATCCCGTGGGGGAATGTGACGGCTTGAAAATTTTGAAATGGTCCCCACCATCCCATGGCATTCCGGATAGATTTGAAAAGCTGTCCACAAAAGGTTCACGGTGTCCCTCCTGGGGTTTTCCGCGGGGTGTGTAGCATTACTCTCTAACAAGTGGGTAACATGCGTACAACATCTGACTAATGCCTTCAAAGATTAACATCGCTGCTAATAGGGGTACCAAATTGCTTAGGGGTGTATCATCCCAAAAGAAAAACATATTTTGTCTTATTCATCATTTGGTACACCCCCATGTATTTTGGTACACCCCATTAGCAATCTTGAAGATTAAGGCGCCCAGATGTTTGATATAGGACGTTTGAGCGTTCTTTTTTTCTTTTTAATGAAAAGATAGATAACAACGGACTCAGGATAAGCATCTGTCGTGGAAATTTTTTTTTACAAACACTTCAATGTTTGAAATAATAACATACTAGTAATTTTAACTTCTAAGGATTTTTGTTCTCTGTCATTTTTGGCTGAGTCATTGATTGCTTTTAATTAAAAATAAAAATGACATTATAAGGGAATTGATTAGGTAAAAAAGTTCTGTTTCTAATAAGTAAATTAGTGATGGTCTTAAAATACCAAATTTAGTTTAACTCCGACTCGATTTAGATGGTCGTGAAATACGAAAATTAGTGTAAAGCCGACTTGAATTAGGTGAAATTTTTAGTCGGCCCTCACTGCTGGAGCAGTCATCTAGTTAAGCAGACTATCAATCAACTCAATATCAACACCTGTTTTTTTTTTAAGTATTCTTCTTTAGTTTCAATCAACTCAAATAACAACATCAGCTTCAGAATTCCTTGAACACTCATTGAGACAGCACACAACATCACCAGTTTGCAGTTTCCTCAAAACCACCATCACAACAAACCCAAAAATTCCCAATTTCTATCATCAATTCCTTTATCTCAGATCTATCAAATCGACACTGAGTCCGTAATTCGAGCAGTAGCACATCCTCCAACTTGTTTCTTCACTTCATTCCATTAGCAACAACTTCTTCTCGATCTAATTCAAATTCCATCAGTCAAATAAAATTCAATCTAATCACATCTTCTCAACCACCACATCCATCTTCTACCTTACTTTATTAATTCAAATCTCCATCAATCAAATTCTCCTTCTGAAATTCGTCAATTTTATTTCTTGATCTCTCTGGATTATTCACTCAAGCATCAACAGGAGAAAATCTTGTCTAATTTCTGTGAACCAAAATCAAAAAAAGAAAGAAGATGAAGGGAAAAAAAAAGTTGAAATTTACAGGTGATCTTATTCAACCCTTTAACCTCTATCTCGGATTTTACTAAACTGCCCCTCAATAATTAAAACATTTCCAAGCTCCGTGTCCTTTTTTCTTCCCACAAAATTTACACGATTACCCTTCGTTTTGTGGTGTATTTACAATAATTTTAGTAAGAAATGGAAAGATGAAGGGGCACTTTTGACATTTCAGTGTTGATTGAAATCTGTTTAGGACACCAAATCAAATCTTTTTATATCAATTGATGACTTACGATTTATAAAAAAAGTGGCCATATAAAGGTCCTCCCTCGCTATGCTCGGTTGGCCAAAAAACTACATAAATATAACAAACCAACAAAAGAAAAAACAAAGAGATCGACAACCCCAAGTCCCAAAGTCGAGAAAGCACATAAGTGGTGGTGTCCTAATTCAGCATCGAGGTTTTCTATACTATAATTACACTAACACCAGAAATGTAATTATATGTTACCACGAGAAGTCCCAAGTAGAATCTCAACCATTAATTTAGGAGTTCCTGCGCTAGTAAATCTTGGCAATTATAACCCGGATCAAGGAAACCTTGAAAGTGTTTTGTAAAATTTGTGTTATTTGTTGGAGTAACAATTAGAGAATGAGAAGAACTTCTTATTGATAAAGAGGCATCCTATATTACATAGATATAATGTTTTATATAAAGAGAACATTATGTGTATTTAATTATATCAAAATTTGTGTTATCCGTTAGAGTAACAATTAGAGAATGAGAAGAACTTCTTATTGATAAAGAGGCATCCTATATTACATATACAAAATGTTATTTATATACATGTAAGGGAAAACCTAGTCATCTAATGGACCGCACATCCATGGGACATAAACCCTATAACACTCCCCCTTGTGTGGTTCAGCAATGGAACTCCAAATGTAGTGATTCACATATAGTGCTTCAAATGTAGTTCTTCAAATGTCGTTGTCTCCATGATGACTTGTGCCGAAATCAATTTCCTTAATAAAACTTTGACAAGGAAAAACCCAGTGGGATAAAACCTTGGTACATCTCTTCACATGTAGTACTTCACATGTTGTCTCGTACTTTACATGTAATTCATCATGCAATACGAACTTCAAATATCGACGAGTCTAAGTTAATTGCCTTGTTAAAACTTCGTCAGGAAAACCTAGAGGGACAATACTTGAACTAAAGAAAAAGAGTATAATATTAAGCAAACTTATAACATAGTTGGACTCCAATATTTTGCCTCACTAAAACCTGGACAAGGAAAACCCAGTGTGATAAAACCTTGACGGAAGGAATAGAGTACAACGTGACAGATGCAAGTGTCGATGGTGGATTTTAGATAAGGAGTAAAATCGTAAAACCCCATGACCTAGTGTTACCAGCAACATATTAACTAAGAGCATTTAATTCAGGTGTCAATAATTAATGGGGTATTTTTTCAAAATACCATATTAGGGTTTTCGACAAAGAACCCTAATTCCAAAACCAAGTCGTATACTGCGCACCATGGCAACGATGCCAAAACAAAGATGCATACTGCGCACCATGGCAACGACGCCAAAACCAAGCCACATACTGCGCACCATGACAACGACGCCAAAACCAATCCACATACTGCGCACCATGGCAACGACGCCAAAACCAAGCCGCATACTGCGCACCATGGCAACGACGCCAAAACCAATCCGCATACTGCGCACCATGGCAACGACGCCAAAACCAAGCCGCATACTGCGCACCATGGCAACGACGCCAAAACCAAGCCGCATACTTCGCACCATGGCAAAGACGCCAAAACCAAGCCGCATATTGCGTACCATGGAAACGACGCCAAAACCAAGCCTCATACTGCGCACCATGGCAACGACGCCAAAACCAAACCACATACTGCACCCACAGGCAACCATGCCAAACTAGCCAATTTCTAAGCCGCTATATAGTTTGACACATGCCAAAAATAGCGCCCTAGGCTTGCAAATCGTGCAACTAGGTAAACTTGGCCATGCGTGCCATTGGCACATGCCAACACGCACCACTATCCAAATTCTAAGCCGTTATACCGTTTGGTACATGCCGAAAATAGCGCCCTAGGCTTGCAAACCATGCAACTAGGTCAACTTGGACGTGCGTGCCATTGGCACATGCCAACACGCACCACTAGCCAATTTCTAAGACGCTAAACCATTTGGCACATGCCAAAAATATCGCCTTAGGCTTGCAAACCGTGTAACTAGGTCAACTTGGCCGTGCGTGCCATTGGCACATGCCAATACGCACCAATTTCTAAGCCGCTATACCATTTGGCACATGCCCAAAATAACGCCCTAGGCTTGCAAACCGTGCAACTAGGTCAACTTGGTCGTGCATGCCATTGGCACATGCCAACACGCACCAATTTCTAAGCCGCTATACCATTTGGAAAATTCAAAAAGTAGTGCCCTAGGCTTGCAAACCGTGCAACTAGGTAAACTTGGCCGTGCGTGCCATTGGCACATGCCAACACGCACTACTAGCCAAATTCTAAGCCGCTATACCGTTTGGCACATGCCAAAAATAGCGCCCTAGGCTTGCAAACCGTGCAACTAGGTCAACTTGGACGTGCGTGCCATTGGCACATGCCAACACGTACGCACCACCAGCCAATTTCTAAGCCGCTATACCATTTGTCACATGCCAAAAATAGCGCCCTAGGCTTGCAAACCGTGCAACTAGGTCAACTTGGCTTTGCGTGCCATTGGCACATGCCAACACGCACCACTAGCCAAATTCTAAGCCGCTATACCATTTGGCACATGCCAAAAATAGATCCCTAGGCTTGCAAACCGTGAAACTAGGTCAACTTGGCCGTGCGTGCCATTGGCACATGCCAACACGCATCACTAGCCAATTTCTATTTTCAAGCCGCTATACAATTATAGCTCCCGCGACTTGGCCAAAGTGTTCGTGCGTGCCAATGGCACATGCCAACACGCAACCACTATCCAATTACCATTCCAAATCCGCTATACCATTGTTGTACCCCGCGACTTGGCCAAAGTGGCCGTGCATGCCATTGGCACATGCCAACACGCAACCACTAGCCACTTTTATCCCCAACCTGCTAGCCAATTTCCAAGGAATTCTGCACATGCCATTGGCACATTCCACACATGCTCCACTAGCGACTTTGGCATTGCCATTCGCACTCAAAGTGCAACTCGCGGGCAAGGCATTCCGCACATGCCATTCGTACACTACGCCAATTAAATAAAGCAAGGCGTGCAAGGAATGAATACGGTCAATTAAATAAGGAAATTTATGGTGAAAACATTTTTCACCATAAAGCCAACGGTTTCCACCACCTCTGTTTTAATTGACACATTTACTCAATTCCTTAATGAGGCCAGGGTACGTTCAATCTCACTTGTATAAATAGGTTACACCTATTCTGCCAAAACACACAAGTCTTGGTCATGAAAAATACAACACTATCAGATAGCAACTTTGCAAGCTCTCTCAAAAGCTTCCATCACTAGCAAGCTTCTACACTTCTGATACAAGTCGAGATACTACCTAGCCAGAACTCTCTGGTCTCATCACCCTTCTTCGCTATCCTACCCAAATCAACCCTTCTCCTCCACTTTGTGACCGAAGCAAATCTGGAATGGCCATCTTCTTGGTTTGGGCCAGAGTTGTACTGATTGATATCTCGAATCAAAAGTGCTCACGTGAACCACATTTGTTTAAGGGTTTAAACTAGTCTCTCCACCATCGAATTTACTAAATTCGGCAGAGGCTATTTTCTCACATAAATAATTGGCAACCACATCGGGAGTTTCAATCACTTGGTTACCATATCTTCTTTCATAAATTGATCTCACGCCTCGATACAAGCATCAAGATGGTAGAAGCAGGCACACCGTTTAGGGGATCTACAACTCAAACCAGTTACCAGTCGTAAAACTATACTGGAAAACTGGGGACTCGTTGAAGATGCTACCAGCGATTTGGGGACTTGCTAGTAGTCCTACGTTCAAATCCGCTGCTACCAGCGATTGAAGACTTGCTGGCAATCCTACCAGCTAAGCCGCTGAAGATGCAATCAGCGATTGAAGACTTGTTGGCAATCCTACCAGCAAAACCGCCTTTTACATGGAAAAAGGGATTGCTCACGGCAAAACCTATAAATGCACGTGAAGGAATAATCAAAGTTATATATTAAAACCATTCATCCCAAAAAATAATCCAACATCTCATAAAATCTCAACCAACTACCAAAATCAGTCAGACTCCGAAATCAAGCACCCAAAGTGTTCATCGAAATAAACAAAAAGGAATCTAAAGTATAAACATTCAAGGGAAGTTGTCCAGCAGCAATTTACTCTTCTTAGTAAGACGGTCCTTCGCATCTTCAATAGCTGCTCTCTTCATAGATAACACCTTGGACAACTCCTCAGCTTCCGCTTCTTGCCGTGTGATTTCCTTCGCAGAAGGGATTTCGACTACTGTATCCTTCAATTTCCGAATCTCAACAAGATTTTCGACGAACCATGAAGCATTGAATTCCTTCTCTACACACACATCGCGGTGGTGTTCCCAGTTAACAATGACGTCTTCAGAAACGGTGTGTCCAGTCACCTCGCATATGTCCTAAATAGAAGATAAAGCTTCTTCCACATGTTTAACCAACAAAATATGACTAGTGACCTTCCTGGTCATAGCAATGTGTCCATACTTCTTCCATATTTTGGTATACAACGTATCATATTTTCCCAGAACGCTGAAACCTCCGACCAACACGTGACCTGGGTAAGGAACCAAGTACGGAGGATCGAAAATGGCACCTGCAACCAGATCCGCAATCTTCGAAGGGTTCCCTTCCGCATCTGTGACAGCAAACAGAGAATCATTTCCCGGTCGAGCTGCATTCATACTTTGTGATTGATCATCTTCCATCTCCAAGCCATTATCAGCGGTCACAGTCACTACAGGCGGTTTTTCAACTACCATCTCCAGGTCATCACTGACGGTTGTTGTAACCAAGGGCAAGTCTTCATGTGCCTCCACTTGAGATCAATCTCATGAGTCAGATTTCTCCTGCAAGATTTGAGTTAGACGTTTTCAAAGGGAGGAGGAAGAAAAAGAGGCGTGAATCCTACCGAGCCACTTTCCGAAAGGGGTCCAGCGCTGCTATCGGAAGAATCACCTTCACCTTCCGAACTTTATTCTTTCTCTGGAGCATCACCGTTTTGAGAAGGCTCGATACCGCCAGAATTACTCAAAGGAGTTACCATCTCCTGACAGGGAGCAAGAGCAGCAAAAACATTAACACTACCAAATCCCTGGAAGAAACGAGACACATACCTTCAGCAGAGATTCACACATTTGGAAACAGACCAGCAAAGAGGCGACACATAACTGGTTATTGGAAGAACTGAAAGACACAAGGGATGCAGGAGGATCCTTTGAAGCCGACTGAAACCTACCAGCACGGTTTTTCGTCCTTTTCTCTTTCACTTGGGGACTTTCAGAATTTCCAGAAGACTTTCGCTTGAAATCTCTCAACATCGGATACTTCTTCAAGACTTCCGGGGGAGGCTTACCACGAACATTCTCCACTACGTCATCCACAAACTTTCGAATCATAAGACGCTCACGGCACCATAACTCGTTGTAACTAAAGGTCATCAAGGGTGCTCTCTCCGGTTGAAAGAAGGGAAGACAGATACCTGGCCCAAGGGCACTGGCATCGAAGGCAGCGCGCAATAAATCCTCAAGAAGCTCCATCCGGCAAGCAAGGGGCACCCCCTGATTGAAACCCATGTGACGAGCCACGCGATTAATGTTGTACTCAGCAATCTGGAAAGCCCCTCTAAATTAAGACGGCATGTGACCGGGGATGCAACTTTGAATAAACAAGTTTTCACCAATGCTCGAGTCATCATTTGTAGACAAAATCACATCCGGGAGCAGAAGCAAAAGTATCAATTTAGGTCACGGACCTATGAACTAGCTCCCACGGGCGAAAATTGATCTCGTGTGATTTGTCAAGAAGGCTAACCAAGCTCACACCAACTCTTGGACGCTTATTCGCCCATAGAAGAATTCGAGAGCCACCCCAACTCGCAGGAATCGTAAGAAACGTCTTTGGAGCATACATTTCAAAATGCTCCCATAGCCACACTTGCAGAAAAAGCACATACGAATCCACTTTCATGAAACCATTCGAAACTTGCATATTCACGACTAAGTGATCCAGATGCGCATACAAGGAGCCAAGGAATAGCTTTCCAATGGGGAGAACTTCACCTTTCTCCAACTTCACATCAATTGGTAGCAGCTCTGACCTTATCTTCTTCTTGACGGAATCGTCATCAAGGATGTCTCTAGACAACCAGAGGGCCAAAAATACTGCAACGTGGAGATCGCTGCTTTTCTGTCTAGCCTCCAACTCTTCCGGAAACCACTGAGATATCCACCAGATGTAAACTCACCTTTCATCCTATTTCCGGACAGAATCCTTCGACTTTGCAGTAGAGTCTTTTCGGGAAAAATCTCCCAACTTAGCAGCAAGGTCATTTCGCATTTTCTTCTCATCTCTTGATAATTGGATATTAAGATCCCCGGTTACCGGAAGATTCAACAAGAGAGCCACGCTCTCCAAGGTGAAAGCTATTTCTCCCCATCTACAGATAATTGTGTGAGTGTCCGAGCACCACCTTGAGAGGAAGGCAACTAAGCCTAGGACATCTTTCCTAATCTGGAGACTTACTGAAGCTCTGACGGCATTAATAATCCTCGCTCGAGTCAAGTTGAAATTTATATGCTCCCTACTCACCATAAATTCGACCCACACATCAAAAGAACGCAATGGGCTTTGACACATCCTGAAATCAATACTAGGAGAAGCATACACTCCTTTATGAAGACAAAACCGTATGGTATGCTCCGGCCGAACTGTGCGGGTCTTATTTTCATTTTCACCATCAGTCAATAAAGTTGGCTCGAAGTCTGGAAGATTCCTCCGAGCAGGAGCAAAGGGTTTGGTAAAGAACTCATCATCTATGTTTGGTTTCGAACTATCAACATCTTTCGACGAAACAGAGCCTTGTTCAGGTAACATCTTATCGGTTTTCCTCGCTTAGTAACAAGATATCTGCACAAAACAAAACAGGGAAATTATGAAATTATCTCCCAAACACATAACCGCGCTCGACAAGAGGAAAATTCCTAACACATGGGAGAATAGTATTTTCTATGGTTTTGAAATACATATGTAGTATCCTACTTCGGGTTCAAAATTATATGCGCGGTATATTTTCTGAGTTCAAGAGCATATACAATATTCTTCTTCGGGATTCATATACAATAATTCTTTCGGGTTCATATGAACCACATATACATTATTCTTCTTCGGGATTCATATACAGTAGTTCTTTCGGGTTCATATGAATCACATATACAATATTCTTCTTCGGGATTCATATACAGTAATTCTTTCGGGGTCATATGAAGCACATATATAGTATTCTTCTTCGGGATTCATATACAATAATTCTTTCGAGTTCATATGAAGCACATATACAGTATTCTTTTTCGGGATTCATATACAGTAATTCTTTCGGGTTCATATGAAGCACGTATACAGTCTTCTTCTTCGGAATTCATGCGCAGTATAATTCTCGGGTTCAAAGGCATATACAGAATCTTTCTTCAGGTTCAAAATTATGCGCGCAACATTCTCTACGGGATCGAAATCATATATGTTGTATTTTTTACGGAATCAAATCATATATATACAATATTCTATACAAGAAGCACGCCAACCAATCGTGCGCGCGATATCAACGCAAGATTTATAAAAGAAAAAGCACCTACTGGAAGGGTTTACACCTACAAAGGAAAACAAGAGAAGTATTAGAAGACACACCTGGATAGCCGGTTTCTCCTTTATCGCTTTACCGCTGGCAAGGAAGAAGGAAGGAACAAAGCACAAGATAAAAGAAAAGACTTCGATTATATATATGAGGGAGGTTTCCACAATAGGGAAGGATTCCTTTTCTCCCAAAGCCGCGCGTGTAAAGGAAGTTTGGGCCTACAAGGGCGCCCAACTTCCCAACGGCCGCTCAAGCCCCATCAACGGCGCCAATACCTCCCAAGCGCGCTCCATTTTCGCCGGTCTCACCACACCAGCCTCTCAACCTTGCGCCAGTACCTCCCAAGATAAGGTGCTCCTTTTGTGCCGGTCCCACCAATCGTGTCGACCTGTCAATGTCTCCCAAGTCGCACCATCTATCACATCTATCTCCCACCGGCCCCACCAGCCAGCACGCTCAGTTTCTCAACTCACACCAACAGCTCAATGTTTCTCAACCGTCCATTTCCGCCAAATTTGCCAACCTCCCGCTCCATGCAAAACTTCCAAGGATAAGGATTCCAAATCCAGTTCGCATCTCATAAAAAAGGGCAGATAAATATCACGTTTCTCTTTCAGATCTTGTCTTGGCACCATCTTATGCTTACCTCGCAACAAAGCTCATGTTCCGAGCTAAGCAGGGGACTTAATGTTGATGGTGGATTTTAGATAAGGGGTAAAATCGTAAAACCCCATGACCTAGTGTTACCAGCAATACATTAACTAAGAGCATTTAATTCAGGTGTCAATAATTTATGGGGGTATTTTTTTTCAAAATACCAGATTAGGGTTTTCGACACAAAACCCTAATTCCAAAACCAAGCCGCATACTGCGCACCATGGCAACGATGCTAAAAGAAAGCCGCATTCTGCGCACCATGGCAATGTCGCCAAAACCAATCCGCATACTGCGCACCATGGCAACGTCGCCAAAACCAAGACGCATACTGCGCACCATGGCAACGACGCCAAAACCAAGCCGCATACTGCGCACCATGGCAACGACGCCAAAACCAAGCCGCATACTGCGCACCATGGCAACGACGCCAAAACCAAACCACATACTCCACCCACAGGCAACCATGCCAAACTAGCCAATTTCTAAGCCGCTATACCATTTGGCACATGCCAAAAATAGCGCCCTAGGATTACAAACCGTTCAACTAGGTCAACTTGGCCGTGCGTGCCATTGGCACATGCCAACACGCACCACTACCAAATTCTAAGCCGCTATACCGTTTGGCACATGCCAAAAATAGCGTCATAGGCTTGCAAACCGTGCAACTAGGTCAAATTGGCCGTGCGTGCCATTGGCACATGCCAACACGCACCACTAGCCAATTTCTAAGCCACTAAACCATTTGGCACATGCCAAAAATAGCGCCCTAGGCTTGCAAACCGTGCAACTAGGTCAACTTGGCCGTGCGTGCCATTGGCACAAGCCAACACGCACCAATTTCTAAGCCGCTATACCATTTGGCACATGCCAAAAATAGCGCCCTAAGCTTGCAAACCGTGGAACTAGGTAAACTTGGCCGTGCGTGCCATTGGCACATGCCAACACGCACCAATTTCTAAGCCGCTATACCATTTGGCACATGCCAAAAATAGCGCCCTAGGATTGCAAACCATGCAACTAGGTCAAACTAGCCGTGCGTCCCATTGGCACATGCCAACACGCACCACTAGCCAATTTCTAAGCTTAAACCATGCCAAACTAGCCAATTTCTAATCCTCTATACCATTCGACACATGCCAAAAATAGCGCCCTAGGCTTGCAAACTGTGCAACTAGGTCAACTTGGCTGTGTGTGCCATTGGAACATGCCAACACGCACCAATTTATAAGCCGCTATACCATTTGTCACATGCCAAAAATAGCGCCCTAGGCTTGCAAACCGTGCAACTAGGTCAACTTGGCCGTGCGTGCCATTGGCACATGCCAACATGCACCAATTTATAAGCCTCTATACCATTTGGCACATGCCAAAAATAGCGCCCTAGGCTTGCAAACTGTGCAACTAGGTCAAATTGGTCGTGTGTGCTATTGGCACATGCCAACACGCACCACTAGACAATTTCTAAGCCGCTAAACCATTTGGCACATGCCAAAAATAGAACCCTGGGCTTGCAAACCGTGCAACTAGGTCAACTTGGTCGTGCGTGCCATTGGCATATGCCAACATGCACCAATTTCTAAGCCTCTATACCATTTGGCACATGCCAAAAATAGCGCCCTAGGCTTGCAAAGCGTGCAACTAGGTCAACTTGGCCGTGCGTGCCATTGGCACAAGCCAACACGCACCAATTTCAAAGCCGCTATACCATTTTTCACATGCCAAAAATAGCGCCCTAGGCTTGCAAACCGTGTAACTAGGTCAACTTGGCCGTGCGTGCCATTGGCACATGCCAACACGCACCAATTTATAAGCCGCTATACCATTTGGCACATGCCAGAAATAGCACCCTAGGCTTGCAAACCGTGCAGCTAGGTCAAATTGGTCGTGCATGCTATTGGCACATGACAACACGCACCACTAGGAAATTTCTAAGCAGCTAAACCATTTGGCACATGTCAAAAATAGCGCCCTAGGCTTGCAAACCGTGTAACTAGGTCAACTTGACCGTGCGTGCCATTGGCACATGCCAACACGCACCAATTTCTAAGTCGCTATACCATTTGGCACATGCCAAAAATAGCGCCCTAGGCTTGCAAACCGTGCAACTAGGTCAACTTGGTCGTGCGTGCCATTGGCACATGCCAACATGCACCAATTTCTAAGCCGTTATACCATTTGGCACATGCCAAAAATAGCGCCCTAGGCTTGCAAACCGTGCAAATAGGTCAACTTGGCCATGCGTGCCATTGGCACATGCCAACACGCACCACTAGCCAAATTCAAAGCCGCTATAACGTTTGGCACATGCCAAAAATGGCGCCTTAGGCTTGCAAACCGTGCAACTAGGTCAACTTGGACGTGCGTGCCATTGGCACATGCCAACACGCACCACTAGCCAATTTCTTAGTCGTTATACCATTTGGCACATGCCAAAAATAGCGCCCTATGCTTGCAAACCGTGCAACTAGGTCAACCTGGCCATGCGTGCCATTGGCAAAGGTCAACACGCACCATCATCCAAATTCTAAGCCGTTATACCATTTGGCACACGCCAAAAATACATGCAAAAAATAGCGCCCTAGGCTTGCAAACCGTGCAACTAGGTCAACTTGGTCGTGCATGCCATTGGCACATGCCAACACGCACCAATTTCTAAGTCGCTATACCATTTGGCACATGCCAAAAATAGCGCCCTAGGCTTGAAAACTGTGCAACTAGGTCAACTTGGTCGTGCGTGCCATTGGCACATGCCAACATGCACCAATTTCTAAGCCGTTATACCATTTGGCACATGCCAAAAATAGCGCCCTAGGCTTGCAAACCGTGCAAATAGGTAAACTTGGCCATGCGTGCCATTGGAACATGCCAACACGCACCACTAGCCAATTTCTAAGCCGCTATACCATTTGGCACATGCCAAAAAATAACGCCCTAGGCTTGCAAACCGTGCAACTAGGTCAACTTAGCCGTGCGTGCCATTGGCACATGCCAACACGCATCACTAGCCAATTTCTATTTTTAAGCCGCTATGCCCAGCTAGCGCCCACGACTTGGCCCAATAGCCATGCGTGCCATTGGCACATGCAATCACGCCTTACTAGCCAATTTCTATTTTCAAGCCGCTATACCAATGTAGCGCCCGCGACTTGGCCAAAGTGGCCGTGCGTGCCATTGGCACATGCCAGCATGCAACCACTAGCCAATTCCCATTCCAAACCCGCTATACCATTGTAGCGCATGCGACTTGGCCATAGTGGCCGTGCATGCCATTGGCACATGCCAACACGCAACCACTAGCCACTTTTATCCCCAACCTGCTAGCCAATTTCCATGGCATTTCGCACATGACATTGGCACATGACACACATGCTCCACTAGCGACTTTGGCATTGCCATTCATACTCAAAGTGCAACTCGTGGCCAAGGAATTCCGCACATGCCATTGGTACATTCCAAATCCTCCACCAAGAGACTTTGGCATTGCCATCTGCACTCAAAGTATAACTTGTGGTCGAGACATCCCGCACATGCCATTGGCACATGCCGCAACGCTTCACTAGCAACTTTGGCATTGCCACTTGAGCCCAACTCTCGAGACATCAACACAAACTCAGGGATGCTTTCTTAGGGTTTTGGTTTGGCGGTCACAGCGTGAAGCGTACACTACGGTCGCAATAAAGCAAGGCATGCAAGGAATGAATACGATCAATTAAATAAGGAATTTTATGGTGAAAACGTTTTTCACCATAAAGCCAACGGTTTCCACCTCCTCTGTTTTAATTGATATAGTTACTCAATTCCTTAATGAGGCCAAGGTACATTCAATATCACTTGTATAAATAGGTTTCACCTATTCTACCAAAACACACAAGTCTTGGTCAGGTAAAATACAACACTATCAGATAGCAACTTTGCAAGCTCTCTCAAAAGCTTCCATTACTAGCAAGCTTCTGCAAGCTTCTACACTTCTTATACTAGTCGAGATACTACCTAGCCAGAACTCTCTGGTCTCATCACCCTTCTTCGCTATCCTCCCAAAATCAACCCTTCTCCTCCACTTTGAGACCGAAGAAAATCTAGAACGGACATCCTCTTGGTTTAGGCCAGAGTTGTACAAATTGATATCTCGAATCAAAAGTGCTCAAGTGCAACACATTTTTTAAGGGTTTAAACTAGTCACTCCACCATCGAATTTACCAAATTCGGCAGAGGCAATTTTCTCCCATAAACAACAAGTAAAAGTGATCCGTTGCAGATGATCACTTTGCTCTTTTGAAGTTGACTAGTTGCTTCACAACTCTTAGGAAAGAAAATGCTCGTGGGAAAGACAATAGGCTTAGTTGGGAAATTATATTCCCGGTGTTTGTTGTTGTCTCATTAAAAAACTTGCTGAGTAACAAAACCCTGTGGAAAAAAGTAACCTCGGTGAAGGAAAATAGTTCAACACACCATTAGATTCTCCTCCTGATGTCAGACAATTTTTATTAGTCTAATGTAGTCAAAAGTAGTTTATCACACTTTACTTTGGTGACTTGAATGTTTATAAGACCAGGTTGTTGATTAAGTTGACGAAGTTGAATATCAACGTGATCTTTATGTCTTCAATATTCAACATACTTGATGTTTTTAGTGTTGTCTCGCTAAAAACAACCCTTTGGGAAAAAACTATTCTCGATCGAAGGGAAAAAGAGTACAACATAACTTCAATTTCGATCCCCACCCATTTTTTCAGATGTAAAAATATTTTTGTTGTTCGTTATATATTTTTTGAAAATGAATATCATCATATCTTATCTCCTCCTGATCCCCCCCCATAATAAAAAACCTTTGATTACAATTCCTTTGGCATTCCTTTATGTCTTTGTATCTCCCTTTTAATTAATTTTTGAGTTGTTCCAGAGTTATATATATCTAACAAGTTCCTTTAGTTATATACTTTTTGAAAATGAATTTCATATCCCAACACATCTTCGGTCTTTGTTTAATGACTTCAACTAATCATGAAAATAGTCTTTGTTAAATTGTCCATTTATATGCTCCTCTCTGAAATTACCACGCTAACTAAGTAGCGGAACGCTATAACGTTCATTACTAGAGGACAATTCCATGGATTTGTGAGAAACATCGCACCACAAGGCGAGTCTTGATACTTTAACACTTCATTCTTCCCACTGTGCTTTATGAAAAATAATCATTTATGTCCCATAGGATTTACAATTGGTTGGTTAGCACTACCACACGAAATACCTATATATTTGTTAAAGAACCAAGTTCTACCTGGATTATGTATGCCAAATATGGTCTTTGTTGACATTAAATAATAAAAAGCATGGTTCGATCTCATACTGCTCTATTTCTTTGATTATATATAAAAATAATCATTAATATTCTCGCACGATCTTTCCATTGACTCGTGTGTGTTCTCATAATTCTTTAGGATTTCGTTGTTCTCTGGAATCATTAAACTTCCAAGCGTCCTCCAGTTTTGATTCATGTACATAGTCAGAGACAATCAAATGAGATGATTTCATTAATGATACAAATTATAGGTTGTTCCTTACTCATCTACTTCTTTTCTATGTGAGCACTGATCGAACCTCGTGGTCTCTCCATATTCTTTTATGGATCCACGGCCTCAACCACAATTCCACTAAGTGTAGTTGCAACACTTTAGTCTATGATGTTATCGATGGTGGATTTTAGATAAAGGGTAAAATCGTAAAACCCCATGACCTAGTGATAACATCAACATATTAACTAAGAGCATTTAATTCAGGTGTCCATAATTAATGGGGATATTTTTTTCAAATTACCAGATTAGGATTTTCGACACAGAACCCTAATTCCAAAACCAAGCCACATACTGTGCACCATGGCGACGACGCTAAAACCAAGCCGCATAGTGCGCACCATGGCAACGACGCCAAAACCAAGCCGCATACTGCGTACCATGGCAGCGACGCCAAAACCAAGCCGCATACTTCGCACCATGGAAACGACGCCAAAACCAAGCCGCATACTGCGCACAATGGCAACGACGCCAAAACCAAGCCGCATACTGCGCACCATGGCAACGAAGCCAAAACCAAGCGCACCATGGAAACGACGCCAAAACTAAACCACATACTTCACCCACAGGCAACCATGCCAAACTAAGCAGCTATACGGTTTGGCAAATGCCAAAAATAGCACCCTAGGCTTGCAAACCGTGCAACTAGTTCATCTTGGTCGTGCGTGCCATTGACACATGCCAACACTCACCACTAGCAAATTTCTAAGCCTCTATACCATTTGGCACATGCCAAAAATAGAGCCCTAGGCTTGCAAGCCGTGCAACTAGGTCAACTTGGCCGTGCGTGCCATTGGCACATGCCAACACGTAACACTAGCCAATTTCTAAGCCGCTATACCATTTGGCACATGCCAAATATATCGCCCTAGGCTTGCAAACCGTGCAACTAGGTCAACTTGGCCATGCGTGCCATTGGCACATGCCAACACGCACCACTAGCCAAATTCTAAGCCGCTATACCGTTTGGCACATGCCAAAAATAGCGCCCTAGGCTTGCAAACCGTGCAACTAGGTCAACTTGGCCGTGTGTGCCATTGGCACATGCCAACACACACCACTAGCCAATTTCTATGCCGCTATACCATTTGGCACATGCCAAAAATAGCGTCGTAGGTTTGCAAACCGTGCAACTAGGTCAACTTGGCCGTGCGTGCCATTGGCACATGCCAACATGGACCACTAGCCAAATTCTAAGCCGCTATACCGTTTGGAAGATGCCAAAAAAAGTGCCCTAGGCTTGCAAACCGTGCAACTAGGTCAACTTGGCCATGCGTGCCATTGGCACATGCCAACACGCACCATTAACCAATTTCTAAGACGCTATACCATTTGGCACATGCCAAAAATAGCGCCCTAGGCTTTCAAACCGTGCAACTAGGTCCACTTGGCCGTGCGATCCATTGGCACATGCCAACACGCATCGCTATCCAATTTCTATTTTCAAGCCGCTATGCCCAGCTAGAGCCCACGACTTGGCCCAATATCCGTGCATGCCATTGGCACATGCAAACACGCAACCACTAGCCAATTCCCATTCCAAAGCCGCTATACCATTGTAGATCCCGCTACTTGGTCAAAGTGGTCGTGCATGCCATTGGCACATGCCAACACGCAACCACTAGCCACTTTTATCCCCAACCTGCAAGCCAATTTCCAAGGAATTCTGCACATGCCACACATGCTCCACTAGCGACTTTGGCCAAGGAATTCCACACATTCCATTGGTACATGCCAAATGCTCCACCAAGCGACTTTGGCATTGCCATCCGCACTCAATTTACAACTTGCGGTCGAGACATCCCGCACATGCCATTCGCACATGCCGCAGCGCTTCACTAGCAACTTTGGCATTGCCACTTGCGCCCAACTCTCGAGACATCAACACAAACTAGGGAAGCTTTCTTGGGGTTTTGGTTTGGCGGTCACGGCGTGCAGCGTACACTATGCTTGCAATAAAGCAAGGCGTGCAAGGAATGAATACGGTCAATTAAATAAGGAAATTTATAGTGAAAACATTTTTCACCATAAAGCCAACGGTTTCCACTACCTCTGTTTTAATTGACACATTTACTCAATTCCTTAATGAGGCCAGGGTACGTTCATTCTCACTTGTATAAATAGGTTTCACTTATTCTGCCAAAATACACAAGTCTTGGTCATGCAAAATACAACACTATCAGATAGAAACTTTGCAAGCTCTCTCAAAAGCTTCCATCACTAGCAAGCTTCCGTAAGCTTATACACTTCTGATACAAGTCGAGATACTACCTAGCCAAAAATCTCTGGTATCATCACCTTTCTTCGCTATCCTCCCCAAATCAACCCTTCTCCTCCACTTTGTGACCGAAGAAAATATGGAACGTCCATCTTCTTGGTTTAGGAAAGAGTTGTACAGATTGATATCTCGAATCAAAAGTGCTCACGTGCAGCACATTTGTTTAAGGGTTTAAACTAGTCTCTCCACCATAGAATTTACCAAATTCGGCAGAGGCTATTTTCTCCCACAAATAATTGGCGACCACAACGGGAGTTTCAATCTCTCAGTTACAATATCTGCTTTCAGAAATCGATCTCACACCTCGATACAAGCATCAAGATGGCAGAAGCTGGCACATGGTTTAGGGGATCTAAAACTCAACCCAGTTACCAGTCGTAAACTCTACGAGAAAACTGGGGACTCGCTGAAGATGCTACCAGCGATTTGGGGACTTGCTAGCAGTCCTACGTTCAAAGCCGCTGCTACCAGCGATTGAAGACTTGCTGGAAATCCTACCAGCAAAGCCGCTGAATATGCTATCAGCGATTGAAGACTTGTTGGCAATCCTACCAGGAAAACCGCCTTTTACATGGAAAAGGGGATTGCTCACGGCAAAACCTATAAACGCACGTGAAGGCATAATCAAAGTTATATATTAAAACCATTCATCCCAGAAAATAATCCAACATCTCAAAAAACATCAACCAACTACCAAAATCAGTCAGACTCCGAAATCAAGCACCCAAAGTGTTCCTCGAAATAAACAAAAAAGAATCTAAAAGAGAAACATTCAAGGGAAGTTATCCAGCAGCGGTTTACTCTTATTAGAAATACGGTCCTTCGCATCTTCAATAGATGCCCTCTTCATAGATAACACCTTGGACAACTTCTCAGCTTCCGCTTCTTGCCGTGTGATCTCCTTCGCAGAAGGGATTTCGACTACTGTATCCTTCAATTTCCGAATCTCAGCAAGATTTTAGACGAACCATGAAGCATTAAATTCCTTCTCCACATATACATCACGGTGGTGTTCCATGTTAGCAATTACGTCTTCAGAAACGGTGTGGCCAGTCACCTCGCACATGTCCTTAATAGAAGATAAAGGTTCTTCCACACGTTTAACCAACGCAATACGACTAGTGACCTTCCTGGTTGTAGCCATGTGTCCATAATTCTTCCAGATTTTGGTATACAACGTCTCATATTTGTCCATCACGCTGAAACCGCCGACCAACACTTGACCTGGGTAAGAAACCAAGTACGGAGGATCGAAAATGGCGCATGTAACCAGATCCGCAATCTGCGAAGGGTTCCCTTCCGCATCTGCGCCAGCAACCAGAGAATCATTTCTCGGTCAAGTTGCATTCATACTTTGTGATTGATCAACTTCCATATCCAAGCCATCATCAGCGGTCACAGTCACTACAGGTGGATTTTCAACTTCCATCTCCAGGTCATCACTGATGGTTGTTGTCACCAAGGGAAAGTCTTCATGTGCCTCCACCTCAGATCCATCTCCTGAGTCAGATTCCTCCTACAAGATTTGAATTAGACGTTTTCAAAGGGAGGAGGAAGAAAAAGAGGCGCGAAACCTACCGATCCACTTTCCAAAAGGGGTCCAGCGCTGCTATCGGAAGAATCACCTTCACCTTTCGAACTTTTTTATTTCTCTGGCGCATCACTGTTGTGATAAGGCTCGATACCGCCAGAATTACTCAAAGGAGTTGCCATCTCCTGATAGGGAGCAAGAGTAGCAAAAACATTAATACTACCAAAGCCCTGGAAGAAACGAGACACATACCTTCAGCAGAGATTCACACATTTGGAAATAGACCAGCAAAGAGGAGACACATACCTGGTTATTGGAAGAACTGAAAGACACAAGGGATGCAGGAGGATCCTTTGAAGCCATCCGAAACCCACCATCACGGTTTTTCGTCCTCTTCTCTTTCACTTGGGGACTTTCAGAATTGCCAGACGAATTTCGCTTGAAATCTCTCAACATCGGATACTTCTTCAAGACTTTCGGGGGAGGCTTACCACGAACATTCTTCACCACGTCATCCTCAAACTTGCGAATCATAAGACGCTCCCGGCACCAGAAATCGTTGTAACTAAAGGTCATCAAGGGTGCTCTCTCCGGTTGAAAGAAGGGAATACGGATACCTGTCCCAATGGCACTGGCATCGAGGGCAACGCGCAATGAATCCTCAGGAAACTACAGCATGCAAGCAAGGGGCACCCCCTGATCGAAACCCATGTGATGAGAAGCGTGATCAATGTTGTACTCAGCAATCTGTAAAGCCCCTCTAAAAAAGACGGCATGTGACCGGGGATGCAACTTTGAATAAACAAGTTTTCACAACGCTCAAGTCGTTATCTGAAGACAAAATCATATCCGGGAGCAGAAGCAAAAGTATCAATTTGAGTCACGGACCTATGAACTGGCTCCCATGGGCGAAAATTTATCTCGTGTTATTTGTCAAGAAGGCTAACCAATCTCACACCAACTCTTGGACGCTTATTCGCCCATCGAAGAATTCGAGAGCCACACCAACTCGCAAGAATCGTAGGAAACGTCTTTGAAGCATACATTTCAAAATGATCCCGTAGCCACGCTTGCAGAAAAACGACGTGCACATACGAATCCACTTTCATGAAACTATTCAAAACTCGCATATTCGCGACTAAGTGATCCAGATGTGCATACAAGGAGCCAAGGAATAGCTTGCCAATGGGGAGAACTTCACCTTTCACCAACTTCACAGCAATTGGTAGCAGCTCTGAACTTATCTCATTCTTGCCGGAATCGTCGTCAAGGATGTCTCTAGACAACCAGAGGACCAAAAATGCTGCAACGTGGAGATCGTTGCTTTTTTGTCTAGCCTCCAAATCTTCGGGAAACCACTGAGATATCCACCAGCTGTAAATGCACCTTTCATCCTCTTTCCGGACATAATACTTCGACTTCGCATTAGAGTCTTTTCGGGCAATATCTCCCAACTTAGCAGCAAGGTCATTTCGCATCTTCTTGTCATCTCTTGATAATTTGATATTAAGATCCCCGGTTACCGGAAGATTCAACAAGAGAGCCACGCTCTCCAAGGTGAAAGCTATTTCTTCCTATCTACAGATAATTGTGTGAGTTTCCGAGCACTACCTAGAGAGGAAGACAACCAAGCCCAAGACATCTTTCCTAATATGGAAACTTACTGATGCTCTGACAGCATTAATAATCCTCGCTCGAGTCAAGTTGAAAATTATATGCTCCCTACTCACCATAAATTCGACCCATACATCAAAAGAACGCAATGGGCTTTGACACATCCTGAAATCAATATTAGAAGAAGCATACACTCCTTTATGAAGACAAAACCGTATGGTATGCTCCGGCCGAACTGTGCGGGTATTCTTTTCATTTTCACCATCAGTCAATAAAGTTGGCTCGAAGTCAGGAATATTCCTCCGAGCAGGAGCAAAGGGTTTGGTAAAGAACTCATCATATATGTTTTGTTTTGAACTATAAACATCTTTCGACGAAACGGATCCTTGTTCAGGCAACATCTTATCGGTTTTCCTCACTTAGTAATAAGATATCTACACAAAACAAAACAGGGAAATTATGAAATTATCTCCCAAACACATAACCGCGCTCGACAAGAGGAAAATCCCTGACACATGGGATAATAGTATTTTCTATGGTTTCGAAATACATATTTAGTATCCTACTTCGGGTTCTAAATTATATGCGCAGTATATTTTCTGGGTTCAAGAGCATATACATTATTCTTCTTCGGTATTCATATACAGTAATTCTTTCAGGTTCATATGAAGCACATATAAATTATTCTTCTTCGGGATTCATATACAGTAATTCTTTCGGGTTCATATGAAGCACATATACAGTATTCTTCTTCGGGATTCATATACAGTAATTCTTTCGGGGTCATATGAAGCACATATATAGTATTATTCTTCGGGATTCATATACAATAATTCTTTCGAGTTCATATGAAGCACATATACAGTATTCTTCTTTGGGATTCATATACAGTAATTCTTTCGGGTTCATATGAAGCATGTATACAGTCTTCTTCTTCGGAATTCATGCGCAGTATAATTCTCGGGTTCAAAGGCATATACAAAATCTTTCTTCAGGTTCAAAATTATGCGCGCAATATTCTCTACGGGTTCGAAATCATATATGTAGTATTTTCTACAGAATCAAATCATATATATACAATATTCTCTACAAGAAGCACGCCAACCAATCGTGCGCGCGATATCAACGCAAGATTTATAAAAGAAAAAGCACCTACTGCAACGGTTTAAACCTACAAAGGAAAATAAGAGAATTATTAGAAGACACACCTGGATAGCCGGTTTCTCCTTTATCGCTTTACCGCTGGCAAGGAAGAAGGAAGGAACAAAGCGCAAGATAAAAGAAAAGACTTCGATTATATATATGAGGGAGGTTTCCACAATAGGGAAGGATTCCTTTTCTCCCAAAGCCGCGCGTGTAAAGGAAGTTTTGGCCTACAAGGGGGCCCAACTTCCCAACGGCCGCTCAAGCCCCATCAACGGCGCCAATACCTCCCAAGCGCGCTCCCTTTGCGCTGGTCTCAACACACCATCCTGTCAACCTTGCGCCAGTACCTCCCAAGCTAGCATGCTCCTTTTGTTCCGGTCCCACCAATCGCGCCGACCTGTCAATGTCGCCCAAGTCGCACCAGCTATCACATCTATCTCACACCATCCCACCAGCCAACACGCTCAGTTTCTCAACTCGCACCAGCAGCTCAATGTCTCTCAGCCTTCCATTTTCGCCAAATTGTGCCAACCTCCTGCTCCATGCAAAACTTCCAAGGACAAGGATTCTGATTCTAGTTCGCATCTCAGAAAAAAAGGTCAGATAAATCTCCCATTTCTATTTTAGATCTTGTCTTGGCACCATCTTATGCTTACCTCGCAACAAAACTCATGTTCCGAGCTAAGCAGGGGACTTAATGTCGATGGTGGATTTTAGATAAGGGGTAAAATCGTAAAACCCCATGACCTAGTGTTACCAACAACACATTAACTAAGAGCATTTAATTCAGGTGTCAATAATAAATGGGGGTATTTTTTCAAAATACCAGATTAGGGTTTTCGACACATAACCCTAATTCCAAAACCAAGCCGCATATTGCGCACCATAGAAAATTTGCAAGCTCTCTCAAAAGCTTCCATCACTAGCAAGCTTCTACACTTCTGATACAAGTCGAGATACTACCTAGCCAGAACTCTCTGGTCTCATCACCCTTCTTCGCTATCCTCCCCAAATCAAACCTTCTCCTCCACTTTGTGACCGAAACAAATCTGGAACGGCCATCTTCTTGGTTTAGGCCAGAGTTGTACAAATTGATATCTTGAATCAAAAGTGCTCACGTGCATCACATTTGTTTAAGGGTTTAAACTAGTCTCTCCACCATCGAATTTACCAAATTCGGCAGAGGAAATTTTCTCCCATAAACAACAAGTAAAAGTGATCCGTTGCATATGATCACTTTGCTCTTTTGAAGTTGACTAGTTGCTTCACAACTCTTAAGGGAAAAAATGCTCGTGGGAAAGACAATAGCCGTAGTTGAGAAATTACATTCCCGGTGTTTGTTGTTGTCTCATTAAAAAACTTGCTGAGTAACAAAAACTTGTGGGAAAAAGTAACCTCGGTGAAGGAAAATAGTTGAACACACCATTAGATGCTCCTCCTGATGTCAGACAATTTTTATTAGTCTAATGTAGTCAAAAGTAGTTTATCACTCTTTACTTTGGTGACTGGAATGTTTATAAGACCATGTTGTTGATTCTGGAAGTTACGTTGCTTAATAGAATATCGTGTTTCATTTCAGTAATATCAACGCGATCTTTATGTCTTCAACATTCAACATACTTGATGTTTTTAGTGTTGTCTCGCTAAAAACCTTGTCGAGTAACAAAACCCTTTGGGAAAAACTATTCTCGATCGAAGGGAAAAAGAGTACAACACAACTTCAATTTCGAAGTAAAATATGTCGACATCATATCTTTGGATCCCCCCCCCCCTGATGTCAGCATCTCCCTCTAATTACTTTCATATTTGTTCCAGACAGTTCCTTTAGTTATATACTTTCGAAAATGAATATCGGTAATGACTTAGAAAATAGTCTACCATATCTCCCCCTGATTACTTTCATTGGAGAAGATATTATTCTTCCTTCATAATAAAAAACCTTTGGATTACAGTTCCTTTAACATTCCTTTTTTATGTCTTTGTAGGGATAAAACAAACCCATGTCAGTGGTTACTTTTAAGTATATGATTACACGTTCATTATACCATTCCAATGACGTTGCGTTGGCGCTGAGCTATATCTAGCTAACAAGTTCATTGAGGATGTAACATTTGGTCGAGTATATTATGCTAAGTACAAAAATGCGTCTATTTCATTTAGACAAGGGAATTTCATATCCCAACACATCTTCGTCATCTTTGTTTAGAAGAAATGGTCATTTAATTATTTTTTACTTCAACTAATCATGGGAGTGCTATCAGGATGCATGTCTTTGTTAAATTGCCGACAACTTTAGACATATGCAAACTGGTGGAATAATATACCACAATCTCAGTATCCGGTCGAGCTTTCCCCAGATTTTTCATCTCAAATTCGGATTTCAAATAGCTCTTAAGGTCTCTTATTACATCAAGAGTATCCATCATGTCTTTACCATCGACACAGATAGCTACAATTCCAAATCAAGAACTTTCTTGTGAATACGTAAGGAAAAATAACTTACTTTTCCATCCCCTCCAAATCAAATAGCCACTTAGACGGGTATACCACATCTGTCTGATTACTTTAATCTATATAAGTGAGTGTTCTATCTAACTGTGAACGCACTCTGTGGTCTAGAGTTACTTGATTTGGGAAACATAAGGCTATCAAGTACTTTTGTAATTAAATATCTATTATCTCTTGATTTTTCAGAGATACATAACAACCATATACATATACTTCATTTCAATTCCTTTTGAAATTACCACGCTAACTAAGTAGCGGAATGCTATAACGTTCATTACTAGAGGACAATTCCAGGGATTTGTGAGAAACCTCGCACCACAAGGTGAGTCTTGATACTTTGACACTTCATTCTTCCCACTGTGCTTTTTGACAAATAATCATTTATGTACCATAGGATTTATACTTGGTTGGTTAGCACTACCACACCAAATACCTATATATTTGTTAAAGAACCAAGTTCTACCTGGATTGTGTATGCCAAATATGCTCTTTGTTGACATTAAATAATAAAAAGCATGGTTCTATCTCATACTGCTCTATTTCTTTGATTATATATAAAAATAATCATTAAAATTCTCGCACGATCTTTCCATTGACTCGTGTGTGTTCTCATAATTCTTTAGGATTTCGTTGTTCTCTAGAATCATTAAACTTCGAAGCGTCCTCCATTTTTGATTCATGTACATAGTCAGAGACAATCATATGAGATGATTTCATTAATGATACAAATTATAGGTTGTTCCTTACTCATCTAATTCTTTTCTACTTGAGCACTGATCGAACCTGGTGGTCTCTCCATATTCTTTTATGGAGCCACGGCCTCAACCACAATTCCACTAAGTGTAGTTGAAACACTTTAGTCTTGGTGTTGTCGATGGTGGATTTTAGATAAAGGGTAAAATCGTAAAACCCCATGACCTAGTGTTACCAGCAACACATTAACTAAGAGCATTTAATTCAGGTGTCAATAATTAATGGGGGTATTTTTTCAAAAGACCAGATTAAGGTTTTCGACACATAACCCTAATTCCAAAACTAAGCCGCATACTGCGCACCATGGAAACGACGCCAAAACCAAGCCGCATATTGCGCACCATGGCAACGACGCCAAAACTAAGCCGCATATTGCGTACCATGGCAACGACGCTAAAACCAAGCCGCATACTTCGTACCATGGCAACGATGCCAAAACCAAGCCGCATATCGCGCACCATGGCAACAACGCCAAAACCAAGCCGCATACTGCGCACCATGGCAACAACGCCAAAAACAAGCGCACCATGGAAACGACGCCAAAACCAAGCGCACCATGGCAGCGTACACTACGCTCGCAATAAAGAAAGGCGTGCAAGGAATGAATACGGTCAATTAAATAAGGAAATTTATGGTGGAAACGTTTTTCACCATAAATCCAACGGTTTCCACCTCCTCTGTTTTAATTGACACATTTACTCAATTCCTTAATGAGGCCAGGGTACGTTCAATCTCACTTGTATAAATAGGTTTCACCTATTCTGCCAAAACACACAAGTCTTGGTCAGGCAAAATACAACACTATCAGATAGCAACTTTGCAAGCTCTCTCAAAAGCTTCCATCACTAGCAAGCTTCTGCAATCTTCTACACTTCTGATACAAGTTGAGATACTACCTAGCCAGGACTCTATGGTCTCATCACCCTTCTTCGCTATCCTCTCCAAATCAACCCTTCTCCACCACTTTGTGGCCGAAGCAAATCTGGAACGGCCATCTTCTTGGTTTAGGCCAGAGTTGTACAGATTGATATCTCGAATCAAAAGTGCTCACGTGCAGCACATTTGTTTAAGGGTTTAAACCAGTCTCTCCACCATAGAATTTACTAAATTCGGCAGAGGCGATTTTCTCCCATAAGCAATTGGCGACCACAGCGGGAGTTTCAATCTCTCAGTTACAAAAACTGATCTTTAGTCCGAAATCTGCTTTACCATTCGCTAAACATGGTAGAACTAAGATCTGGGTCCGCAACAAACTCTGAAGGCGCCAACATAGAAGCCGCCCCTAGCACAAATGCTCCTTCCACCAATGCCTCTGCGTTACATGCCGATCTTGGCGGCATGGAAAGTACCCCTCCAAGTGTTACACCTCATGTTACCAGGGCTAGAGCTACTTCCGTTCCAAATGTCTCTGCACCATCAGCTAACTCAAACAACACTGAGGGAATCCCTTCAGGTGTCATGCCGCCAGTCACTAGGGCTCGTGTCGTCGCTTCCACCACTAGTGTTTCAGCAGGCATGATGCCTCCGATCACCACTCGATCCACAATATCTACTCAACCGCCGGGGCGAGATAACAGAGGAGGAAAACCTTATTTCACCATCACGGATTTGATGGAAAGGCAGGAGGCTCTAGCCAGAGCTCAAACGGATATGGTTTCAACCCAGAAGGAGGTGATCGTCTTCCTCAAAGCCTTAACGGAGCAACTTCCACGGGAGCCACGACGACCCGAATCAAGAGCAGACGCTTTCGACAACCTTGATGATAATGTCACACCCCAAGGAGAGATACGCCAGGTAGCGCCAAGGTCAAGTGCTCCCAATGATCTTGGAATTGGCACCGCAACTGAGCACATCAACGCAAACGAGGAAATCCGCATTAGTAACCCAGTGGAAGGAAATCGCCCACTGGATTTCGTAACACGTAAAGACCTGGAACGACTCCTACAAAACCGAATCAAGAACGACACGGATGTACGTCAACACCAACCTCCTTATCCAATTGAAATCCAGAGAATTCCCCTCCCAAGAGGATACTCATCCCCTCAGTTTTCCTTATACGATGGAACAGGCAACGCAAGGGAACATGTCTCATGATTTCTAGAGGCTCTAGGTGAGCACAAATACAACCATGTTCTCCGCCTGCGAGAATTTTCAAAGTCACTCACTGGAAGAGCGTACACATGTACAACTGCATCGCCCTAGGCAGCATCCACGATTGGGGTGAAACGGTTACGTCCTTTTACAAGAAGTATTTCTTTGTGTCCGAGAAAGTTACTCTCTCGGATCTGGGAAGAATGTTCCAACATAATGACGAACATCCAAACGATTTTGTCAAGAGATTCGGAATTCAAGAACTGGATTGCCACGACCCATGTGCGACTGAGAAGAAACTAGTAAATTCATGCATCAATGGCATGACTCCTATCTATCGGGATTTATCGAAAAACTTATGATTCCAGACCTTCAACGAACTCCACGAAGCTGCTAAACGATCAGCCACGACAGCGCCAGCCCTGTTGGAAAGAACTAGGCCTCCAAGAAATGAAGATACACGAGAAGTTCAAAGAAGCCCGAGTTTTCTCATCAAGATATACAACACCGGCCCCTCCTCCATGAGCATGGTGGACGAAAGGGGAAAGAGAAAAACACCTCCAACGGATCAACACCTTGGGAGAACGTCCCCAACATGAAGAGAAGCCCCGCGAAAGGCCCCAACCAAGCCTTTTGAATGTCGCCCTAAAGCCAGAGGAGACGACTCGGACTTCCCTTTTCCGATCGAGAAAGTGATCGAACTTATGGAAACATGGGTCCAGGATGGTGTCATCAGGCTACCGTCTCCTCGGCACCCACCTACTGAAGAAGAGATGGAAAATCCCAGATTTTTTCACTATCACAGATTCGTCAGTCATCCAACCAACGACTGCAACATGTTGAAAATCATTTTCAAAGAAAGGATAGAGGCAGGGGAGTTACGACTAAGAAATGAAGGAGTACATAGAGATCCGCTTCCCATAAGAAATTGTGAAATCTATGGGGAATCCATACACGAAACAGTGCAGTTCATGATGCAACACATATGCGAAATCCTCTACTTTTCCAAAGAGCAACGTCGAGACGCTTTCGCAGCCCTCAACCACATAATATCTGGGAAGCGAATTCACCCTGCCACAAAAAACATACCTGAGGAACAGATCTTTCCAGGCACCTCTGGCGAGAAGCACAACTGAGGACTTCTCACCATGGCCCACTTAAAGGACGTCGAGTTTGACAACACGCTCATCGACGCAGCCTCAGAGTTCAACATTGTTATGTTCAAGTCCCTGAAAGCTGCAGGAGTAACAAAAAAAGAGGCCACTCACTCCCCATCGTCTATCAAAGACCACGAGGGGAATCACCTACATGCGCTTGGATACGCTAGTCTTGGGATCAACATAGGAAACATCGCAACGCGCGTACTTTCTACATTGTCAAGAATCTAAATTACGACATGGTTTTGGGGCGCCTGTGGGTACTCGACAACAAAACGGAATTAGGAGAATCATCCTTTCACGTGTTAACGCCGGAGAGGGTGTCCAACAAGCCGGATAACATGCTACCGTGTCAACATCTTGCCATCGATTCTTTACTACTGGGAAAGGATTCTCCAAAGCCACCTGCCGAACTCCAAACTCAAGTAAGCATGACTAAGACACTCTATTTATCACCAACCTTTTCTCTCCGCAACCCGCCCTAGGGACTCGACACGGTTTTCAAGCACAACACTATTAAAAGATGTGAATGGAACGCCGAACCTTTTAAGCGTTTTACCAGGGATCTGAAAGTCACCCTGAAAGACTGCGGGAACAACCACCAGGTGATTGTACCACAACCCAATTTCCATATAGGGGATATAGTAATCAGAGCCGCCTCATTTCAAGTCGGAAAGATGACTGTGAAGATACCGATTCGGAAAAGTTCTCCCGAAAAAGAGGAAGATGAACCATACCTAGTAGCCGACATCCTCTTGGGTGGCTATTGCAAACTTATCAACACGGATAAAATGGAAGGCATAGTGATCCATTCGCGCTGGTTGGAGGCTACTAACATATGAAAGGTCAAGATATTCAATTTCCTGACACATGCTCCTCAATACCTCTTTAGCAATTTTCCTTTTCACAACTACTATGTATTGCATAAGGATGGACGCATCACTTATATTCATCCAAAAAATTTTGAATTGTCGCTCCTGTTGGGCAATCTAATATATCCTCTCTAGTGAAATTAAAGAACCGTTTTTTTCCTTGAAAATTTCTCAAGATCAACCCAAAAGTCAAAACCCGTTACCCAAAAAAAAAAAAAAAGAGAAGCAACACATAGAAGACAAAATGGTTATCTTTTCGGCGGAACTTTCAAGCTCACAAATTATTACAAGACCAAGCCACGGAGGATCAGCACAAGATACAATGAAAGGAAAATTGCAAGACATTAAAAGGCGATTAGGCCACAAGAGAAGCAAAAGAAAGAAGATTCTCCTCGCTAAGGTTCCTCCCTACACTTCCCCTAGAAATCCTACGGGAAGCAAAGGTTCAACAAAGGAGACATATAAACAGTAGCAATGGCCTCCGTTTTCCATCCAGATGCCTCTCCAGCAGCGCCAGCCAACGCTTCTTTCCCCTTCATCTCTGACGTGGATTCAACATGCGCAATCATGATTCCTCCAGCAGCACCAACGGCATCAACAAAGTCTTCACCAAGATTCTCCTCAGAATCTCCTACAGGAAAATCACTTGGCTCGCTCATGTCAGAATCCATGGGAACCTGTGCCTTTTTACGTACATCACCCGGAGGAACAGAAGGGATATCTTGGATGATGGCTCTAATATCTCAAAGTAATAAGCCGATCCTACCCAACGACTCTTTGTAAGAAGATCAATCTCCATTAATCCTATGACGCTTCTCGGAGAAAACAACAATACCATCGCCATTATCACCATGGGCTGCCATTGAAAAAGTATGAAAACAGTGTAGTCGCCTCACTATACGACCAATAGAGAGGCAGAAGACAACGAAATCTTGCCAGCAATATTTATGTGAGAAGGAAGGGCGCGGTTCATGGATGTAACGGCCCTAGGAAATCGCACATCAATAAAGGATCCCCAATCAGAGCCGTGCACAAAGAAGAAGATTCAACTCATAAGGAAATTTTGCATCAAGCGATCATTCTTCCCTCGCTTAAGGCGGCCCCACCGGCTAGGATGCTCAATTTTCCAACTCGCGCCAGCTTTCCAAAATTCATACCGGTCCCACCAATCACGCCGACCTGTCAATGCCGCCCAAGTTGCACCAGCTATCACGACTATCTCCCACCGGCCCTACCAGAAAGCACGCTCAGTTTCTCAACTAGCACCAGCAGCTCAATGCTTCCTAGCCGTCCATTTCCGCCAAATTGTACCAACCTCCCACTCCACGCAAAACTTCCAAGGACGAGGATTCTGAATCCAGTTCGCATCTCAAGAAAAAGGTCAGATAAATCTCCCGTTTCTATTTCAAATCTTGTCTTGGCACCATCTTATGCTTACCTCGCAACAAAGCTCCTTTTCCGAGCTAAGAAGGGGACTTAATGTCGATGGTGGATTTTAGATAAGGGGTAAAATCGTAAAACCCCATGACCTAGTGTTACCAGCAACACATTAACTAAGAGCATTTAATTCAGGTGTCAATAATTAATGGGGGCATTTTTTCAAAATACCTGATTAAGGTTTTTGACACAGAACCCTAATTCCAAAACCAAGCCGCATAATGCGCACCATGGCAACGACGCCAAAACCAAAACGCATACTACGCACCATGGCAACGACGCCAAAACCAAACCACATACTGCACCCATAGGCAACCATGCCAAACTAAGCCGCTATACCGTTTGGCACATGCCAAAAATAGCGCCCTAGGCTTACAAACCGTGAAACTAGGTCAACTTGGCCGTGCGTGCTATTGGAACATGCCAACACGCACCACTAGCCAAATTCTAAGCCACTATACCATTTGGCACATGCCAAAAATAGCGCCCTAGGCTTGCAAATCGTGCAACTAGGTCAACTTGGCCGTGCGTGCCATTGGAACATGCCAACCTGCACCACTAGCCAAATTCTAAGCCACTATACCATTTGGCACATGCCAAAAATAGCGCCATAGGCTTGCAAACCGTGCAACTAGGTAAACTTGTCCGTGCGTGCCATTGGCACATGCCAACACGCACCACTAGCCAAATTCTAAGCCGCTATATCGTTTGGCACGTGCCAAAAATAGCGCCCTAGGATTGCAAACCGTGCAACTAGGTCAACTTGGCCGTGCGTTCCATTGGCACATGCCAACACGCACCACTAGCCAATTTCTATTTTCAAGCCGCTGTGCCCAGCTAGCGCCCACGACTTGGCCCAATATCCGTGCGTTCCATTGGCACATGCCAACACGCATCACTATCCAATTTCTATTTTCAAGCCGCTATACCATTGTAGCGCCCCAGAATTAGCCAAAGTGGCCGTGCGTTCCATTGGCACATGCCCACATGCAACCACTAGCCAATTCCCATTCCAAAGCCTATATACCATTGTAGCGCCCGCAACTTGGCCAAAGTGGAAGTGCATGCCATTGGCACATGCCAACACGCAACCACTAGCCACTTTTATCCCCAACCTGCTAGCCAATTTCCAAGGCATTCCGCACATGCAATTGGCACATGTCACACATGCTCCACTAGCAACTTTGGCATTGCCATTCGCACTCAAAGTGCAACTCGCGGCCAAGGCATTCCGCACATACCATTGGAACATGCAAAATGCTCCACCAAGTGACTTTGGAATTGCCATCTGCACTCAAAGTACAACTTGCGGTCGAGACATCCCTCACATGCCGCAACGCTTCACTAGCGACTTTGGCATTGCCACTTACGCCCAACTCTCGAGACATCAATACAAACTGGGGGATGCTTTCTTGGGGTTTTGGTTTGGCGGTCACAGCGTGCCGCGTACACTACGCTCACAATAAATCAAGGCGTACAAGGAATGAATATGGTCAATTAAATAAGGAAATTTATGGTGAAAACGTTTTTCACCATAAAGTCAACGGTTTCCACCTCCTCTGTTTTAATTGACACATTTACTCAATTCCTTAATGAGGCCAGGGTACATTCAATCTCACTGGTATAAATAGGTTTCAACTATTCTGCCAAAATACACAAGCCTTGGTCAGGCAAATATACAACACTATCAGATTGCAACTTTGCAAGCTCTCTCAAAAGCTTCCATCACTATCAAGCTTCCGCAAGCTTCTACACTTCTGATACAAGTCGAGATACTACCTAGCCAGAACTCTCTGGTCTCATCACCCTTCTTCTCTATCCTCCCCAAATCAACCCTTATCTTCCACTTTGTGACCGAAGCAAATCTAAAACGGCCATCTTCTTGGTTTAGGATAGAGTTCTACATATTGATATCTCGAATCAAAAGTGCTCACGTGCAGCACATTTTTTTAAGGGCTTAAACCAGTCTCTCCACCATCGAATTTACCAAATTCGGCAGAGGCGATTTTCTCCCATAAACAGGTGTAGACCCCTTATTGAGGATTCATAACCTTGCAGGTAGGTTTGCAGCTGGTATGTGTGATCTCATCACTTTAGAGACATCAGTATACTTTCTGAAGATCGATTATTCTTTGTCACTTCATATTTACATTTGTGGAGTACTAGAATTAATATGAGACAAAGTGGGAACACACCACGAAAATTCCTGTCGTTCCCTTAGAAAATACTTTTTCTCATCTCCCCCTAACGACGGGAAGATTGTCTCATCAAAATGACAACCCGTAAATCTAGTGGTAAGATATCTCTTGCCAAAGGTTTTAAAAATGCGGATAATTGTTGAAAATTCTTGTCCAACATAGTCACTAGATCATTTTGATGACCCATCATAGTATGATTTGGAGTCGTAAGGCATGTATATAGTGCAACCAAATGCGTAAGAAAAAAAAAATTCAGGCTTATATCCAGTTACCAACTAGTACGCAAAGACTGCTTGACCAATTATGGGTCTAAAATGAATAAGTGAAGATGCATGTAATATTGCATATTCCCCAAGCAGTTAAAGGTAGGTTTGTATGCATAATCATGCCTTAGGCACCATCTGTAACCTTTGATGATAGCCTTTCCGAGACCATGGGGTAAAGGATGCTCTACATTGATCCTATTAAACATGCAATAACCATAAAGTCCTTTTGATGTGCACTAGATAGCATTTTCAAGGGGTGGTGAGCCCTTATATGTATAATATGTGCTAGTAGTTTTCCAAACACAAAACTTGTTGGGAACTATAACTAGTTTAAAATGTCAAAACATTCACCAGAGCCATAAGTCACTTTAATGGTCCGCATTCTGCATGAATATTTTTTTAAATTTCACCTCTTTTCTATTTCCTTCTAATATGTAATTTTTTTTATCATTAGCATCTTAGGATGGTCCCGGTCTTGTTTTACTAAAGACTTTGTGAAATGAGTGATATGCTCTCTTACTTAAAAGCATAATGGGAGGGGGGTTGTGCATCTAGCACTTTACAAAACACTAATTGAGAGATATGTTGTCACTTTGCATTCTGTCAATCTTTTTCCCATTTTCGTTCACTCAAATAAAGTGATATTTGTATGAGTTCTTTCAAAACAATGATCATGTCACAACTAAAGTTGCTTTATGGTTATGCCCAAAGCATGTATGAGTCAGTTCCCAACATTTCATCATCGGAGTCAATATGGATTCAATAATCAAAATATTATAGTGAATTACATTGCACTAGATTGACTCATTAGTTTCTCTAAAATATAGTTCCTTCCAAATATATTAGAGACTATAAAAGATGCAATCAATTATATTCTCGTCATTGTGATGTTCCACATGATATCCATTTGCACGGGTTACTTGGGAATTTAAAAAGGTGTGATTATCTCTCGGTACATCCAGAGATTTTGCGAGGTCTTTGTTCTATCTTAAAAACCAATTTTGAGCAATGATGCGCCCGATGATCCAATCCTTGTAGTCACATTATAAGGAAATAGTTCAACAACTAATTTAATTTCCTTAAGAGTTTCGTGTAATAAGTGGTGTGACTTTATTACATAACAAAATAAAATCTATCTTATTTACTTTAGAGTGTTACCATTCATGAAGATGATATAATTTTCATCATAACATACGAATGATCCTTGTAACTCAAGTACTTTTGAGTATATCGCAAGTTCTTTAGAGTATTTTAATCTCGTGAAAATGATATACTTTTCATTCCATAAGTGAAGACAATGAATTTAATTCTTCGCAAAAAAAAATATTTATTTTATCCAATGAAATATATGTCAAACTATCATGTAGACAACATTTTAGGATCAAAATATATAATCTAACTATACGAATTTGATTGAATAAAGGTAAGAAAAAATGGATAAGTCTATTGACTTGGAAAATTTCTTGTTGCCATTAATGTTAATGTCTAGGCATGACCTTCTCCAAGAATATAGTGTGTTCGTTTTCCTTTAAACTTCCTATATCTCTTGTAGTTGACTACTAATATATGATACTTGCATTACAACGCTTGTATCATTCTCAGTAAAATGCTTATACCAATATTTGGAACTCTCTTTGGTATGAGTCAGAATTACATCTTTGTCCCATTATAGGTAGACACATTTACTTTGTATCATTACTACTGGAGCAAGAATTACATCTATGACTCATGGAAACTTTTGTGAGTATTTTTCCACACAACGTGAGGTGTGCTTTTAATTACAACATATCATTGTCAAAGTTATTGAATCATTATAATCTAGCAAGTGGATTACATCCCAGTGAACATTCAAGTTTGGGCGAAAATGAATATTTTGACAAACTTCCTTCAAAACATTACATCGTCTGAAGTTAATATAAAGCCTATGGCTCCTCTTTGAAAGGTGTATCTTTACAAGTTGGATATTTTTATGACGAAAGTATTGTACTTGTGCCCACAAAATTCCTGATCATAGATTCTTTAATGGTGCTCAAGTACTTCTGAGATCAAAAGGTCAAATTAGAGCCGAATTGGTTTAGTCAAAGTCTGGTCAACTATTTGGTCAAGACCCAGTACATTGGGTTGACAACGGCATGGTTAATGAATATAAACATATATGGTTCATTATATATGAAATATTCAAGCCCATTGATAATAAATTTGAAACTATTAGCAAATGAGCCCAAAACATATCGTTAACCCTAAAAATTGACAAAATACTTCTTTCAACTGTTCTGATCGACAGACAAATGCATCATCATCCGATTTTTCACAGTACATTCATCACAATGTTTCTACAAACTTATTAAAATTTCAAAGACATCCAATGGCTAGATAAAAAGATATTTATGACGCCGTATGACTGTTCCGGTTCACGTTTCTGTGGACATAGCAGGAAACATCACGTACTTTCGAGTACTTTACATGGTTGGATCTTTATCAAACATTTTACAACATCTCCATGAGGATAACATATACCACATATAGAAATTATAGAATAATCCAATGGTTAAAATTATAAGAAACCTAGGTTTTTCGACGTTGTTATAATTAGGGTTTTCTGAACGAAGACGGTTCTACTAAAATCGGAATTTGGAGATTGCATCATTTTCCGACTTGATTGAAATTTTAACAGAGTAAATAAAGACTAATTGGGTAGAACATACTAAATTTGCATGAATATCTAACGGTAAAATCTCTACGTTTGATAATCATGCTTTCGTGGAACCCTAATATATACTATGAAACAAAATTTCTTTGTTCAAAAGAAATACTTGGTAACGCATCCATGGAAAAAAAATCAACCGATCCAGTCTAGCTCTGCGGTATAGCTTCGTGCATGATAACGTGTTGGAGTAACAATTAGAGAAGGAGAAGAACTTCTTATTGATAAAGAGGCACCATATATTACACACACATAATGTTCTTTATAAACATGTAAGCGAAAACCTAGTCATCTAATGAACCGCACATCCATGGGCCATAGGCCCCATAACATTATCTAAAATTTAATCTAGCTAATTTGAAAGGATTTAACAGATATTTCAACCATTGATTGGAATTTTTTTGCTGGCAATATGTGTTATTTACAATCTAGATTAATGCAATCCTTAAAAATTCTTTAGAAAAACTCAATACATTAATTTAGAAATTTCTCAAAAAAGTAGGATGGTTTCAGGTTGTTATTTTAATTTTTACTGGGATCACTTTTCCTTAAATTATTTTGCTAACTTATACTCCCTCCGTTCCTTTTTAATATGCTAGTTTCTATAAATAAATATTTCAAAAAAGTAGGCTGGTTTCCTAATTGGAAAAGTGAAATGTTATTTTAATTTTCTGGGATCACTTTTCTCTTAAATTCTTTTGCTAACAAGTGTCATGGAGACCATTTCACTTTACTTCTTTTATTGACAAGTGTCATGGGACCATTTCACTTCACTTCTTTTATCGACAAGTGTCATGAGGACCACTTTCAATGATTAGTTATTTTAATTTCCTTAAATTTTCTCTAAAAATATAACCAGCCTATTAAAAAGAAACGGAGAGGGTTAGGGGTTGCACAACGGTCGGTTCGGTGTGGTTATATGCCAAACCGACTAACTAACCGTTGTTGTTTCGGTTTTCATTTTTGAAATTGTCACCGAAGTGTATTCTCATCGGTTCGGTTAAAAACCGATCCGTCTCAGATAGTTTGAAACGGTTTTTCAATCGGTTTTAACCGATTGCGAAAATCAATTTTAACTTTTCTTTTTAAGGAAAAAATTTCTAAGGAAAATATAATTGTGTATAAGAAATTTGTTTAACATACACATGGTATTCAGATCTAATTTGACATTAATTTACAAATAATCAAACTTGGTATCATTATTGATGCTATAATCAAATTCAACATCCAGATCTAAATCTAATGTTCATTATCTTCCTCCTTTGCAATCTCTTTGATCAACATAAACATCAAGTTCAACATTTAGATCAAAACTCAAAACTACTGCTCATATACTCTTCTTCAACCTTTGATTATTTCAATAATAAAAAAAAACACCATTATCCAAGACTAATACATGCATCCAGACATAAAATTAGGGTTTCTCTATCAAAATAAATTAAAGAAAAAAAAAACAGAAGTAATTCCCTAATTAGATCCATCACTGAAAAACCACTAAAAGAAAAATCCTCTAAACTTCGGATTATGATGGTGGTTGTTCGATCTTATGATGGTGAAACCATTCAATGGTTATTACAACAATCTGAACCGTCTATTATCTCTACCACTGGTACTGCATGGGACTATTCCAGCTTGTGTTCTTGCTGCTGCTACATCTGTTTCTCAACATGGGATTTCTGTTTTTGTTGGTTTAGGTTACAGTGAGTGAGAGGAGAAGAAGCAGAAACGAGAATGTCTCGAAGAAGAAGAGAAACGAATAAGAGAAACTGTCCTAAGATTAGGGTTTAATCTATACGATTAGGATTGATCAGGATAAAATAAATCGACAGCCTATAATATTCGGTTTTTCGGTTCGGTTAGGGTGCGGTTATGGTTAAAACCGTTGACCACACCGAAAATCTAACGGTTAACAAAATTAGAACCGACACCGACCGTTGGATTATCGGTGCGGTTTCGGTTTCAGTTAGCGGTTCGGTTTTGTGCAGGCCTAGAGAGGGTATCATTTACAATATAAATTAAGCTAGCTTTAAATGATTTTATAAAAGTAATACCAGATTTTTGTCTCGGTGGATATAATTATTAGTATAAAGTATAAACCTACTTTCTCTACCAAATATCATGAATTTTCATTGTTCAGATCAGTGGCCCGACCCTGTAATTACTTTTTCTTTATTAGGCTTAAATGTCATTCCTAACTTACCCAAAATTGTCATGGCAATTAATGGAATTTGCACATTTTCAACCTGTAAGAAATTAAATTCATGAAACGATTAGGCCATTTATTTATTGTGTTGCAATTGTGGACTAGGTACGCTGTCAAAATCCTGAAATGCAATGAACCAAAACTATTGAAGTTTGAACTACCGCATTCCACTTTTGTAGTCATTAATGTTTTTCTTCCACGGCCCGGCCCGGTCCCCGAATGACGCAAAAGAACGTAATAATCTGCTACTATATATTTCGATGCATTGAAATCTTGTGAGGGATCTCACCCGTTCATGTTCTGAATTATGGGCCAATGATTTATGATATTTACGGTCTAGATAAAGCTAGTAAGTATGGGGGCGAACGGTTACTTATAGCATTATTTTCTATGAAAAAGACCTTGAGTACTTAAATTTCGGATTTTTTTATCGTGGGCGCTGAAGAGTAAGACGTACACCATGTCTGTTTGCATTTGACTCGCGATCTGGATATGAGTCAATTCTAACTATTTACGAGTCAGATGTCAGACCTTTTGTTTTTTTATGTTGAGTCAGATCTGACTCGACCTTTGAATCAGACCTAAGGTCGGTTCCTATGGTAACTGGAAAATAAGTTGTTTTGCCATGCCATGTGGCATGGCAAACTAGTTTCCCCACTATGGTAAACTGGCAAATATTAGATAAAATAATATATTTGATATGATAAGTGGGACCCTTGTTAATAAAAATATTATTTGTGTATATCCTAGTTTGCAATTCTCGGGTACGGGTAGTAGTTCGGGACGGCATACGTACGAGAATTATACGGATTCATATAGCTCGAATTCGGTCAAAAATCCGGTCAACGGTTCGTTGTTCGGACAATAGTTCGGAACGGCATACATACGTGTATATTCGTTTTATAAATGTGAGTTCGGCACTTAAAATTCGGATTACATAAATGATAAATTGATAAGTATTATGATCTTATTACGAGACTAATTTTATTTGTATATGATTTATAAGATGAAAAAAACATTTTAGCGTGATTATTTAACAAGAAGTAAACAGTTTAATCGCATAAATGTATTCTAAAACGAGTTTATAGATTTTTAAACAAAAAATTAACACATAAAACACTGGTTAAACAACTATCAATAAAAAATTTAACTGAATAATTGTATTTAAATATAAAGTATATTCAAAATCAAACCAAAACCAAGTAACAAAACTCTGTTCAGAGAATTACTTATGGGAGAGCGAGGTTGGGTGCGAACTAGGTTCAAAGTTCTACTTCGGAAATATCATTTGGATTCGGTTAGTTCGGATACGTTCGCGAATCATTCGTGAGGTCCACATAATCCGGGAACTAGGTTCGAAGTTCAAATAGTTTGGAAGTATCATTCGGATTCGGTCAGTTCGGATACGTTCGGGAATTATTCGGAGAATTACTAACTATGGTGTATATATGTGGGGTATTTATAGGGTTTTAATATATTTGGTGGGACCCGTATAAAGTAAAAGTAATGTTAAAATAAGATAAAGTAGGAGAGAAGAAATCTAAAAATAATATAAAAGTATTAAGAGGTGGAGTTTAGACCGGTGAAGGTGTAGTTTACACCTGCAGGTCAAGACTGGACCTATCGGTCTAGTCTACACCGTTAGGTAGAACTCCATCTAACCTGGCCAGGTGAGTTTGCTAGTTTGCCCCCTCCATAGTGGGTGCTTAAATGACAAATCTATTGATTTGCCACACCCATAGGAAGGGGCCTAATCATCGAGTTTCATTCGTTTGAGTTAGGTATGAAAATGACCCCAACTCACGAGACCAAACCACTCACTCATATTTTTGAGCTAGATGAGTCGTATCTTACTCGAGAATAAACATACGAGTCAGATCTAGACGTTATCACTTATCAAGACGACCTGATTTCTTTACATCGGTCAAACCTCTTAATCAGTCGGGGCCTCACTTGTATCTATTTCATGGGTACATCAAACTTTGAAAACATGCACATACACCATAAGAGAACTATTTGGTTCATGCATCTGTGATACTTTCTTCTCTGTAACAGTCAATATTCATCTCTCTCTCTTCAATTAATCCTAATAAAATCTAAACTTTCATTCCCTATATATCTGAATCACTGATTCCATTCCCTTGTTCTTGTTTTCTCACATTGAGTATTATAATCAAATTCCTTGAGGGTTTTTCTGCAAAGTGGTGGCTGGTGTGAGTTCTAAGATCTTCAGAAAATCAAAAAGATCATAACAAGTTTGTCCATTTTAAAGGTAATTTTACTACATTTTCTTGTTCAATTTGATTCAATTCTGAAAACCCAGGTTTTGTTTTTGTTAAAGTTTCAATCTTTAGAAGAAATTCTGAATCTTTCTGTGTGTTCTGTAGTTCAGTGGCAAGTTCTGTAATTTTTATTGTTTAGGGGATTGTGTGAAATTTGTTGGTTCAAATGCTGATTCAAGTGGATATTCATGATGGGTTTTGTTTTTATTTGATGTTTTTATTTGGTTAATTTTGGAATTTTTGTTGTTTGAAATAATTTCCTAATTGAAAAAACTAAAATGTGGAGTATTTTTGACAATGCTTGAATTTATCTTGATAATTTAGGTCTTTATTAGTTTCTGTAATGACTTTGAAATTTAGGGTATAGGGTTTATGTAGGAGAGATTCTGGCAAAATATCTCTATCGTGCAATGTCGATTACTAATGGGGCTGCTATCAAGGTTAAATTATAGTGTTTGTAATGATCTGGGAGTGTTATATCTGAACTAGTAGTTGTTGTTTCGTTCATTGTGTGTGAGTTGAGATCTTTTGGTGTATTTGAGTCTATAGAGATACACAGTTGCTGTTGCGTTACTATTTTAAGATGGCGAAAGATTTTTGGTTGTATTCTAGCTTGTTTCATTTCTATGTACACTGTGTGCATCTTATGGAGAAAAATAGATTGTTGTTTGAGAGTGTAACAGTGAATAGTTGCGCCCATAATTTGCAGTACGAGAAAACCAATGTCTTGTTGTTATGGAGTTGCTGCATTGATATGTGTTACATCGAATGCTAATAAACTGAATTGTTCCCTGATAATAAAATTTACCTAACGTCCCCGTTTGATTTTTAATTGAGCATCATGAAACTGATAATTGTTTGATATCCGTAATTTGGTCTTTTGGTTCTTTATGTTTGGTAATTTCTCACTTGCTAGTAGACACCTCTTAAATGCAGATTTTCAGTACTTCAATTTTAATTAGAAGTGTTTGCTTTCTTTGGTGGTGCAGGGATTGGGGCACAAAGATTTGAATATTGTTCATACTAGCTTGACATGGTCATCCTTCTACCTTGGAGTTCATATCAAACAACATGTTCCCTGGAAGGTTTTCACTGACGGACCACAAAGTGGTAGAAGATAATAGTTCCGAAGAAAGCATACTTCACGATCTTTGGCCACTTGATGAAGTTGATCCTACAAAAGCTAAATTTCCATGTTGTCTAGTCTGGACTCCACTTCCCGTGGTGTCGTGGCTGGCACCTTTCATTGGACATGTCGGTATCTGCCGAGAGGATGGGGCTGTCTATGATTTCGCAGGATCCAATTTTGTGAATGTGGATGAATTTGCATATGGTAGTGTAGCCAGATATGTTCAACTCGACAGAAAACAGGTATGCTTTCTTGTGAATTCCAAAGGCCATCTTCCAAACTTATATGTAGTATTTCTTTTCACCTTGATCTGAACTGATTCGTCAACTAAACGTATTGCAGTATAAGCATGAGAAACCACATACATCAGTCTTTTGTGTATCATTTTGTAGTTTGTTTTGGGACTGAAAGGCTGTTGTGTTGAGTTTTTTGACCCTATCTTCTTGTCACTTCTGATAGGAGAGTTTTGTTTTATGCTTTTGTAAGTGTTGTGATATTCTTTTTTTGTCAGCATTCTTTGTTTTACCAGGTCCATTAGAAAGCGAAATATTAACAACTTGACATTTTGATATGAACTATGAATGAGGTCATTTGATTAATAATCTTCATGGATTTGTAACAAACAGTGTTGCTTTCCGCCAAACTTGTCGGGCCACACATGCAAGCATGGGTACAAACATTCAGAGAATGGGACAGCCATAACATGGGACGATGCATTGCGCTCTTGCATGAGTCACTTCGAGCACAAATCCTATAATCTCTTCACATGCAACTGTCACTCATATGTCGCCAACTGTTTGAACCGTCTCAGCTATGGTGGAGACTTAGGCTGGAACATGGTCAATGTCGCAATTCTAGTGCTGTTAAAAGGGCAATGGGTTGACATCATGGGAATCGTCAGGTCA
Source organism: Papaver bracteatum (assembly GCA_023529315.1). Classification (NCBI taxonomy): domain Eukaryota; kingdom Viridiplantae; phylum Streptophyta; class Magnoliopsida; order Ranunculales; family Papaveraceae; genus Papaver; species Papaver bracteatum. The sequence goes on along the minus strand of JAJJWX010002818.1, from coordinate 177,047 downwards.
TTCCTCCCTTTCTTCGTGGTTTTCTGCCTGGGAATATCAATGGCAGGATGGCCTTTTGTTTTTGCCTGGTCTGCCTTTTCTTTTCTTCTTATGACTTGGTTTCTAATCGGTACTTACTGCTTCAAGAATCTCCTTGATTGCTAACCCATGAAGAATGTTTCTGTGATCATTCTTTTTTACACGCCAATAACTAATTCGAGAGTTTGTAGCTTAAGTTAGTGACTGAAAGAAACAAGAATTGTACGTATCTGATCGCTGCAGAAAATGGGCATTTCTTATATAAACTTCCACATATAATTTACATTATACAGTTTTTTTTTTTTTTTTTTACTCGAAGTTTTTAGGGCTACATTTCTTGAACTATTAGCCTATATCGAATAATTTGTGTTTGTGTTGAAAATTGAAGAAGTTTAGTCCCAAGTTGCAGGCTTGCAGCTGGAAAAAGTTTGTTATGTTGGCTTGCAGAAGTTAAGTTTTTCCTAAAATTACACTTTGTTTACACTTCCCAGTGGGCAGACATGAATATGACCCAAGGGGCTGCTTTTTCTACAAGATAATGCATTCATCATGTAGTTTTCACTTTAGTTAGGTATATTTCACCTAATTTTATGATCACATTAACTCAGATTAATATAATTTATGTTAGAATTCCTAATCAGTTCTGAGGTAGTTAACGCATCATAATCAACATGACCTAACTATGAAAGAAATGTACCTGTACGATTGGTGCCTTAATAGAGATTATGACCACCACCACCACCACCACTTACCTTTCTGGACGAGCAATAGCTGTTTTGCTGCAACAAACTTTCCTGTCAGCTACCTGAAAATCACTCTTGCAATTTATTTGTTTCTTCTTCTTCTGGGTAGTATTTCTTCTGTACGCTGGCATCATGAAAAAAGATGGAACCAACTGTTGTTAACTACTGCATTTTGAAAACAATTATTCATGTCCAGTGACGGTGATTGGCCGCCGTCTTGCCACGTTTCCGTAACTACAGCCAACAGCATTTTGGGTCCTCAGATTTCAAGGGTTGCCGACTAATAAATACCAAGATTTTGATTACTCAAGTCAGCGATATGTGGAGGACTAAGAACAGTAGTCAAACAAGAGATGATTCGACTTGACTAGAGATTTTGGTACCCTCGGTAGTTTAATTTCAAAAAAGAGAGATTTTGTTTTTTATGATCTTCAAGGTTCAAAATGGATTGGATTCAAAGTTTTTGCTCATGGTGTTCAAAGGAAGTTGTTTCAAATCGGTATCAACTCACAGAAATTCAGTAGGTTTTCATCGCCCCAATCAAGGAATTCAAAAAAATTCAAAAATTGTGGAATCAGCTGCATTTGGTTAATTAGTTACCTTATTTTGGTTTGGTTAAAGTTTCAACATTGACAGCTATAGACTTTCCCTATTCAAGGAAATTTTTTCTCAATACTGATACCTTACTAGATGACTGCTGCCACGGTGGGATGGCCGACCGAAAAAATTGACGCAAAAGCTAAATTTTGTACTCACAATTTAGTTCTACCATGGCACGGAGTCGGACTTTCCAGATGGGATTTACAACACCACCAAACGGGCAAAATTATGTGAGAAAAGTGTAAACGAAGATTGAAGTAGATAATCGAATAAAGAGAAAAATGTAAACGAAGATCGGGCAAAATACTGTACCATGATTGAAAAGTGTAGAATACATTCAGCAAAAATGAAGTTTACATTACATGTTTTCTTAATTTTTAGTGTATAGTTACTTTAGTGATGCAACAAAAATGGCCACGGGTCATAGTGATACCTGCAAAAACTTGGACCAGATTCCCTCTTAGTATACCTTAGAACTTCCTTCCTCAGACAGTGGATTGCTACAACAATGACCATCTTCTTTAATTGCAATCCTAAGCAGGGAAGAGTTTAGCTCTAGCCGAGGAAACAATAACTTAAGACGGAAAGCATTAGCTTCATTCTAGTAATACCGGAGGAGCCTTTTTTGCCCTGATAAACCAAAAACGACTATACAACGCTGTGCTCCCTTGTTTGACACTTCTGCTTCCAGTGTTACCTGTACATCTATATTCCATAGTTAAGCTCAAGGATTGGCATTCTCTTCACCAAATCTGCACCAATACTGGACAACTAACCTCAAAACACCAGAAACCAGGGACAAAAATGCACTAATGATGTGATTCAAATGTTTGGTAAAATAGTAATACAGAGGAATTTAACCACGATAAATGGAACACGAAAGTATCTCCAGTGTTAAATGGAAGAACTCCAGACCACTAAATAATGTTAACAATGTTGGCCACTGGTACAGCCTAATGGCAATTATGTAGAGCAGGCAAGGATTATATAATCTCGTAAAGAAAATCACCATTCACATAAAGATAAAACGGTGCAACCTATTTCTAGACATCTCGCTAAAAAATTTCTCTCTCCAGAAGCTGTTATTAATAAACAACTTAAGCCATTTATGTGTAATGGAGGAATGAACTTCAAAATAAGTTTGCACAGCTTTGAGACTAAAGTAACACTTAGGACGAATTTAATAATAGACCACCAGACAGTTTGGTTTGGCTGATGTCTGCTAGAATAGGTTGGATGAAAACTGACGCTAGGGCAGATCAACTTTCTAAACCAACTGATCTAAAAGAAAGTAGGAACACCACTTGTCATCAAACAGGTGCCAAAATCTTTCTACCATTCAAAGGTTGAATTCCAAATTGCAGTCAAATTCTACTTTCCCACAAAACATATTCGTTTCACAGTTCTGTCATGCAATTTGTATGCCAGCCCAAGCACATTCGCGGTATTTACACTGTTAGCATTCTCATATAACTATACAAACAAGGATCTGGGAGAAGGCTGATATGGCAGTCATGTGCAATTATCCATATAAAAATGAATCTGAGTACCAAAAAGAGAAAATAGTGGCTAACCTTTGAATGGAGTATTCCATTGGATACAATAACAGATCTGTCAAATACGCAGAACTCTCCACCATCCATGTCAGTGCTAGATAGAAACTCATTTTCAGTTTCAAAATAGGCTCCCCTCTTTTCGGTAATCGACGAAAAGATTCTAGGTCATATTGAGTACATCCATTACGCAATCCCTAAAACCTAGTGACCAAGTGAGCATCCTCAGAAACCAAGAAGACAAACTATCAGAAAATCATAGACCTATAATCTAAAATAGCATTCACATTACAGTTGAGATACTACAGTCACAAGTTTCAGCTTGTTGTAACAAATATGTTATTCACCTAATTCTAAGGTACATTTATCAAACTTATCTAAGAAAAGAGAAAAACTAAAACAAAATTCACCAGCAAAATCAAGTTCCACCAAAAACCTAACAAAGATGAAACACATTTGTAGAATTTTGCAAAAATCCACAGAATTAAGTAAACCTGGACCAATACCTGAACTTTAATTGTATGGATAGCCAAAATTAAGTAAACTTGGACCAATATCTGAACAATTCGCCCCTAATTGAGTTATCCCTAGATACATTATCAAGCCATAAACACTCCAAAGTATCAGACTCTTGATTTAATAACCAAATAGCAGATTTTAACATAGTAATCCATGGTGATGGTGACCAAAACCGAGCACTAAATAGATTAAGGGTTTCATCAACACAAACCCATAATTAACTCTTCAACCCGTATACAGAATTTAACTCTTAGTTTTATACAAAATGAAGAATCGAATTGAAAGCAGAGATTTAGATGAAACTCATACCGCTAATGGTGATTTTGTGGTGGTGATGTAGAAAGCAGATGACGAAGTTGATGATGGTGGTGGTGGTTCAATCAATTCACCCAATTTTGAATTTAGGGTTACAGGTTAGAGAAGATTGAATCAACCAAATCCAAACTCTGTAGTTTAAAGTCGAAATTGAGTAAATATTAATGGAGATTTAGGGTGTGAAATTGATGAAGATGAAACCGGATTTTGATTTCGACGAAGAAGAAAGGATTTCTGCTGCTGTTCGTTGTTGGGTAGAAAGAATATATTACGGATAGGTGGAAGAGATGAAGAAAAAGGGAGGAATTTTTTTTTTGTTTTGTGGAGGTGGTCGGGATTCGACCCCTGGACCTCTAAATCTATTCCGAGTTTTTGTTATTTTCATTTGACAAAATTGTCCTCAACAATGTAGTTTTTTACGTCTTTTTAAAGAAGGAAAGAAATCAAGGAGGGGCAGTGAGGTCCTTTCATCATTGAACCAAATCCAATCTTTTTTGTGAAATTGGAAAAAAAAGTCATGTCCTATTTGACACAAAGTCACCATATATAGAGTCCTTCCTCGCTTCGCTCGCTCGGCCTAATAAGTAGGCTCGAAGATTATCCGCAGTCAAATCACAGTTTATTTTTAGCAAACTATTATCTTCAAAACCCTATTAAAACTCACTTTGTTTCCTGCAACTTCTATAACTCAGTTCTTACAAACCCAATCACAAAGTATCCCTTTCTTTCTTAAGGTCTTTTCCCCAATTTCTAATATCTACTAAGATGGAGGAAGCCAGTTCTAGTCAAGTGGTGGATTTGGTCAACAAGTTTGAGAAGGCTACTTTGGATCTGGGTGAATGGTGATGTTAATGAAATTGTAGTTGTTAAGAACAATAACAAGGAGGATGAATCAGAGGATAATTGGGAAGCAAGCGCTATTGGAAAGGTCATCATAGAATGCAGAATGGGGTATGACATGGTAGAGAAAAATATTACATTCACATGGCCTTTCTTAACTTTGGAAGACTTAAAAATCATTGAAGTGGAACCAAATGTCTTCATCTTCAAATTTAATCAATGGGAGCTTCTGAACAAGGTAATTGATGAAACACCATGGATCATTAATAAGCATCTCCTTGTTGTTCATGATTATATTCCAGGAATGATTTATACTGAAAAACATTGGGGTTTCCAACTTTTTTGGATTCAGCTTAAATAACTATTGCCAGAACACATGAATGTCTCTTCTGTGACAAAAATAGGTCAAGTTACGAGGGAAGTCATTTCAATTGAACCCAAGGATGAAATTCCAATTGGTAGTGTTCCTGTTAAAGTGTGTGTTAATGTTGATCTTTCTATTCCCATGAGAAGAGGGGTCAAATGTTCCACCAATGTTGGAGTCACAAAATGGCAGCAATGCTTCTTTGAACGTCAGCCAAAAAACATCTGCACAGACTGCTACATCATCAACCATTCAAAATCTTTGTGAAAGGATGCTGCTAATTTATTGAAGATAGCCCATGAAAAACCTTACTTTGTTGGAAAAATTAATAACATCCGAAAGAATATTAGCATTATCTCCAACAACACTGAAATCTACTCTAGCAAAGCCCCAGCAGTGAAGCAACCTCAGAAAAAGTTTGTTAAATCAACTGTGTTTGTTCCCCTAAAGGATGGTGAAATAATCAATTTTGAATCTTTGCTCAAAGATGAAGGAGTTAACATAGAAGAAGATAATAGACTTGGAAAAAGGCATAGAGTAGGTGAAGCTACAACAAATGTTTCTCTATCTACTGACATATCTCCTAAGAACACCATCTTGAATCCAATCCAAGCCTCCAAGAATACTCATATGATCTCAACTCGAGATAATCCAAAAGTGCAGGCACATAAGGGGGATCAGGTACTAAATTTATTCACTATTTTTCTCTTAATTTCACTTCTTTCTAAGGAGTTTCATTTAATTATTTTTTTAAGTCCATCTAGAGTTAGCATTTACTATAAAACTTTGCATACTACTCATCTAGTTCTCTACCTCATCATTGTTTTTTACTTCTTACTTGATTCTATGTATTCCCACCCTTTAAATACCCATTTTGTTCTAATGAGGATTCTATCCTGGAATGTTCAAGGTTTTAAAAACCCTGCTACTAGAAACCACCTTAGTGATCTAGTTAGACCTCAAAACCCTGATATTGTTTTCCTTTGTGAAACTAAAATATCTCAAGTTAAAGTAATCCCCTTCTGAATCAATATCACTATCATGATAGTTCTTTTATAAACCCAATTGGCTTATCTGGAGGTTTAGTTTTACTATGGAAAAATGGTTTCACCTGTGAGATTCTTAGTGATGAACAAAATATGTTTAACATTATTGTTCAAACTGACCCAAGCAAGCCAGAATTTCTTCCCACTTGTATGTATTGGTTTTCTCATTATACTAAGAAAAAAGAGAAACGGTCCTATATCAAACAAACCAGTGAAGAAGGTAATTATCCTCGGATCCTTTTAGGTGATTTAAACTTTCATCTCTTTGATGACAACAACAAAACCTCTTCCTCTTTAGATGGTTGGGTTAACAAAACTGTTGCTGAAAGTGGGCTTGAAGACATAGGCTATGTAGGAAAAAACTGCACTTGGACTACCAATAACCTTGGTACTGGCTCTAGAAAATCCAGAATTGACTTAGCTTTAGGAAATAGTGAGTGGAGTAGAAACTTTTCCAAAGACAGACTATTACATCTTAACCAAGTTGGTAGTGACCACACTCTTATTCTTCTTGTTACTGATAATGATGGTAAGTCTTGATGGAAACCTCTTAAATTTTTCCTTACTTGGCTCAATGATGATACTTGTTCTTCTACTATAGCTAATGCTTGGAATATTAGTGTTAGTGGTTCTCCTGGTTTTCAGCTAGTTAAAAAACTTCAGTCTACAAGGAAATATTTATCCATATGGAACAAACAACATTTTGGCAACATTAACCAAAATATTGATCATCTTCAATAGGAGCTTAACTTTGCTCAGAATCAGAAGCCAAGCAGTGAAACTAATAAGCATATTTTGAGAATCAATAAAGATCTAAATAAATGGTACATTATCCAAAATGAATTCCTGCAGCAGAAGTCTAGAGACAACTTCATTAAAGATACAGATAACAATACAAAATACTTCCACACCAAAATCAACAAAAAAAGATCTAGGACCAATATTGATTCCATTTAGGACTACAATGGTAATTTTCTTCATTCTAGAGAAGACATTGGATCCCACTTAACAAAGCACTTTCAAGATATCAATACTTCATCCTCTCATCAAATTGAAGAAGGTCTTTTCTCTGTTATTCCAACAATTGTTACTAATGAAGACAATCTTAACCTTACAAGAATACCAGGAAATGAAGAAATTTTCAATACACTCGAAAGCATGGAAAATTGGAGTTCCCCAGGTCCTGAAGGTTTTCAAGATGGTTTATACAAAATACAATAGAGTATAGTAGGTGATGATGTGTGCCTTATGGTTTCCATATTTTTTTAAACAAGGTACATCTTTAAGCAAATCAACAAGACCTATGTTTCTTTAATACCAAAGAAAAAGAAACCTCTTTGTGCTGCAGATTATAGGCCCATTGGAATGTGCAACACTTCTTACAAAGTCATATCCAAGATTCTTGTTAACAGAATGAAGCCATTAATGGAAAAGATTATTTCTCCATATCAAGTTGCTTATGTTTCAGGGAGACTAATTAGCGACAACACTATAATTTCTCAAGAGATTATTCACTCCATGAAGAAGAAAAAAATGTCAAATTGGCTAGATGGCACTCAAACTAGATATGTCTAAAGCTTTTGATAGATTATAATGGGATTTTATTACCAAGGTATTAAGATATTTTGGCTTCAGTGAGGAATTCTGCGAACTCATTCCTCAATGCATTAGCACAACTACTCTATCAATAATTCTTAATGGTTCTCCTTGTAAATTTTATCCTTCAAGGGGCATTAGGCATGGTGATCCACTCTCTCCCTATTTTTTTATTCTAGCTATGGAGTTTCTCTCAAGATATATTATAGTTGTTCAACAAAGCAACAATATCAAAGGAATTAAAGTGGCTGCAAATTCTCTAGCCATTAATCACCTGTTATTTACAGATGACTGCTTGATTTCCCCCAGGCAAATTTGGACTCAGTTAACAACCTACTTGAACTTCTTAAAAATTTCAGCAATCAGTCAGGTCAGGTAATCAACTTTGAGAAATCTCATGTGCATTTCAGCAAATATACTAAACCAGAAACTGAAGTAACACTCACTCAAATACTGGGACTATGAACTCAAAAGAAAGGTATTTACGATATCCTCTTATTCTTGGGCATTCTAAAAAAGAAGTTTTCAAAACTATTGAAGATAACTTCAATAACAGATTATCTACTTGGTCTTCTACTTCTCTCTCTCAATCAAGAAGATCTACTATGATAAAACATGTTCTTAATTATCTGCCTGTTTAACAAATGGTTTCTTTTAAGTTACCTGATCAACTCATGAAGAAGTTAACTATAATATAAAGGAATTTTTTTGGGGGGAATTCTTCTAATAGATGTTTCAGCCCTGTTTCTTACTCTAAACTGTGCAAGTCAAAAGATCATGGAGGTCTTGCTTTCAGGGACATGGAAAAACTCAACCTTTCTTTACTTACAAAGTTGGCTTGGAGGGTATGCACTGAAGAAGATCAACTTTGGGTACAAATTCTAGGGAGTAAGTACTTCAAATATGGTAACATACTTCATCAAAAACCTGAAGCTAATAATTGCTCATATATGTGGAATGGTATTACCAAAGGCTTAGAGCATTTCCTATGGAATGAACAAACTTGAAGTTTGTTCATTTTGCTCCCACTATGGAATGAACAAACATGAAAAATGGATGTCCAAATCATCAAATTTGTTGGTTTGAACATTGAGTCGGAGCATTCAACACGCATCTTGGTAAAGACGAGCGTCATTGATACAAACACTGGCGTCAGGAAAAATAACGCATGCATCATTATGTATAGTGACGTGTCTGTGACAATAACGCTGGCGTCAGTAACTATGACGCCGAGAGCTCAATCTGAACGGCTGCGGAACCATTTGATCCAACAGATACATTTTCCGAAATGTATAGATACTCCTCATTTCAACTCTAAATTCACACATTCTTCCCTCTCAAATCATCTACAAAAATGCCTCACAGAGTTCGTTCTGTTAGCTTTACAAAAGAAAAGGATTTAGCTATTTGCATAGCCTACGTTTTTCAAACACAAGATGTTTCCGCTTATGTTGCTACCGGTAGGAATGTATCACAATCGACGTTCTGGCAGAAAGTTTTTGAAATGTTCGCTGCTAAAACGATGAAAATTAATAGGCGTGATTGTCAGGGATTGGCGCATCGTTTTAGTGTAATTACTTGTAATGTATTGGAGTTCATCGCTCAAATAATGGCGAATCACAAAAATAATCTCAACGGTGAAGCCGAACATGAAGTGTAACACAGAACTCTAGCGATGTGTCCTGCATCTCACCGCGGTCGTCAGTTTGAATTCTATGCTTGTTTCAACATTCTTAGGGTGCTCATCAAATACGATCCCTACATCGCCCTAGGAATTCCACCACCCGCCGAGAACTGACGCCGCCTATGTAGTAGTTATTTTAATATGATGTATTTATTTTATTCTCATGTATGGTGTGGTTGTTCGATGGTGCAATGTTTAATCGAGGAAAAATTTAAATTACTTGATATTGATGGTTTAAGATAATCATAATAACACAAAATAAACAACAAATTAAATAACATAATACCATAGTTAATCGATTTTTCATACAACTTCAATCATCCCACTCCACCAAAAAACACCTGGGACATTCCCAGAAATTCCTTCCATATGTGTCTTATTCAGAAAATGTCCGCAAATGCATAAAAGTCTTGCAACCGGGATTTGGGAAAGCACTGATTCTCTGTGGACAATGTTTGTATTCGTGATCTCCATATCCACAATGCTTGTAGTGTAATAGTTCTTTCTTCAATTTGGCTTTAAGTTTGAAGTTTTTGCAGAGTGTTGCAATTTTTTTTTATTTTTTTTTTAATCTTCATAGCATCATCCAGCATATGTGGTTCCTATGGACAGTTGGGATCTTGACATTGCAAATACCTGAGATTTTCCGGTTGTGATTCAATCACCATTTTGATGCGTGAACAACCTTCCAGATGACACTTTGAATACATCCAAGGACATTGCATAAGACTGTGGTTATCCATGAAACATAATGTACAATCCTCTTTTGCTTCGACACATAATGTTTTCTTTGCTTTGCCTTTAGAAAACATAGTGGATGTTGAGAAATAAATTGGACGGTTTGGTATAGAAGAAAACCTAGAGGCGTATTTATAGAAAATAGGCGTTGGTAATTCAAACGGGCGGTTCTAGTACATTCGCGCGGTTTTACTACAAGCGCCAACTTCTATGTAATTCAAATGGGCGCTTAAAGGAATGACGCCGACGCTTTTACTTCAAACGCCAATGTCCATATTTCCAACGGCCCATTTTTATTTCTTGACTTATAAATTCCATTCCTCATCGTCTCCAAAATCACATCTTCTTCTTCTTCTTCTTCTTCTTCTTCTTCTTCTTCTTCTTCTTCTTCTTCTTCTTCTTCTTCTTCTTCTTTGTTAAATCTCTCTCCCTTTGCAGAAATGTCTGTTAGAAATCGTGGTCCCAAGTTTACTCAAGAAGAGGATATAAGTCTATGCAAATCATATTTATTTCATAGGGTAATCACTGGGGTTGTTATTTCTCATGACAGTTCTTTTTGGGAGAACATTTTTACAATGTTCGTCTCACTGACGGGAAACCCAGGAAACTAAGAAGCTCGTCGATTGCGTGCTCATTTTCATTCTATTAGGCTTACAGTCCAGCCATTTCTTGCTCTGGTAATAGAAATTGATCGAGAAAAGTTCATCGGTGTAACTGAAGATGAAGTGATCCAAACAGCTCTTGATAATTGGGAAGAAGCTCACGATAAGCCTTTTCCTTACAAAGCGTGTTTCAGAATTTTAAAAGATGGTCCATCTCAAGCACATCGTTACTGCACTTGAATGCCGCTCCCTGTCTTTACAATGGAAGAAGATGTTACTCTTGTTCGATGTTGGATACATAGTTGATGAGACCAATGAACATTGACCATTTCTGGAAAAGAATATTGGGACATTTTTTGGCATCGCGGAACGAAAGCATAAGAAACACTAAGAGCCTAGAACTAAGAATTGCATTCATCACTAATGAAGTCAAACATTATACATAAGTTTTGTGGATGGTTCACCGTAGCTATTCTGGATTATCTAAAGAAGAACTGGTGAGTATCTTCCCTTTTCCCTCACTGATCAACTGCATTATAAATATATATATTTTTTTTATGATTTACAGAAAACCGTCGCTCAGACCAAGTTTACGGAAGAAAGCGGAAGAAATTTTAAGCATTTTGAATGCTATAAACTCTACAAAGAGAATGTCGCTGGATTTGATGTAGTTTGATGTTTTTGTTGTGGTTTTTTAAAATGTAGTTTGATGTTATTTTCAAGTTTAACTTCTAATAAATTTCACTTAATCTGAAGTGGAAATCTACTTTAATATATAAACATTTTCATTCATTGATATTACTGCCAATTCTTTTTACAAGATATTAACTTTGTGCAATAATAAAAACTTCAATAAAAATAAAGTACAAGTTTTGGCCTCCTGTTTATGTTCATTTGATGTATTTTCCATTCAACGCGCTATTTGACAGTTTCACCTTTGTTTTTGAATTTTTTGTTGTTAACTTTTAGAACTGAAGCTCTTCTTTTCCTTTTAACAGAACTTTTTCTTTGAACAAATTCTAAAACTTTCACTTCCCTTTTACAATTTTCAATCTTTTTAAAACTCCCACATATCTTAGAAACAACAACTTCAAGTTTTGCATCGCAAAAAAGTGTGATCGCCTTTTCAGCCATTTTAGAAGAGAAAATTCAAGTGAATTTTGGCGTGAGTGAATTGTTTGAAGATGGTGGTAATTTATAGGGGTAAAAAGTGAATCTCGAAATTTTAAAAACTGCCCGTTGGCGTTAGAAGGAAAAAAGGCCGGCGACATAGCGTGTGACGCCGCATTGGATATTATGACGCACGGGATTTTGCGTGTGACGCTAGCGATTTTACCTGGATCGCACACCTATTGATCTAACGCTCATTGCTTTACCATAGTGGAAAACCTAGTTTGGCCATCCACCTGGCTCAACAAACTCATGGGTTTGTTCATCCCCATAGGAAATGCTCTTACAAGTCATCAAAGATAATTACTTCATGGAAGTTAACAATGGTAGAAGAACAAAAATTTGGAAGGACATGTGGGTTACAAGTTTAGATCACCCACCCATCCCAATGAATGAAATGCACATATTTTATGAAACTGTAGATGAGCTAATCAACTCAGATACAAATACATGGAATATATCTCTTTTAGATTATTTGTTTGATATCAATACTTTTATGCTTATTCAAGGAATCTTTATTGATGCTTCCAAGGAGATATTATGATCTGGACTCCTTCAAAAGATGGTAAATTCTCAGTGAAGAGTGTTTACAATCTCCTTTCTAGAAGATCTAGTGATAACTTAGCTAATGGTGTTAGTATTCATCCACAAGTTTGGAAAGCATTGTGGAATTGCAGTGTTGCTAATAAAATTAATCTCTTCTCATGGAAGTGCATTCATGAATGCCACCCAACAAGATTTAAACTTGCAACTCATAACCCTGATATGGAAACTCATTGTGGAGTTTGTGGAAGAGAAGAGGAGATAATAGAACAACTAATTTTTGATTGCAGTCATGCCAGAGCAGTGTGGAGAAACATCAATATAGATATAGATGCAGTTAAAGCTAACTGTGGCGGTGTTTCTGAATGGGTGGTAAGATGGTTTATTGGTAGTAACTCTGCTTTGTATGAACGCTTTTTGTTCACCTATATGATTGGTGCTTGGATCATATGGAAAGAAAGATGTGAGAAAATCTTCCAGGGAGTTAACTAAACCCTATCTCTACGGCTAATAGGATTCAATATCATTTAAATTCTCATATGCATGAAAATTTAAACTATACTCAATATAGCATCCATACTAAGCTGTCTAACTGGTGTCCTCTTGCACAAGGCATTGCTAAATTCAATGTTGATACATCTTTTGACCAGGATACTAACCAGAATGGTACTGGTGTTGTTTTACGTGATCATGCAGGCAATTGCGATGGCATCAGAAGAAGTTTCAAATATGGAGTCTTAAATCCAGAGCAAGGGGAGTGTTTAGATGTACGAGAAGCACTGTCATGGCAAAGGAGATGCAGTTGGATGATATTCAAATTGAGGATGATGCTCAAGTAGTAATAAGAGCTGTCACTGAAGATCCATGGGTAATACAATGGGAAAACATGAATTTAGTTAGGGAGAATAAATATTTAAGTTCTTTTTTCACTTCTTGCAATTTTACTTATGTTAGTAGAGATGACAATCAAGTTGCAGACCCTATAGAAAAAAGCATTAGAGTTTCAACTACTGATTTGCTCAAGTTTGATAACTTTGGGCATGAACTTAATAATCTTTTAGCCCAAGATCGAAACAATATTTCTAGTTAATCAATAAATTTCTTTCGTATCAAAAGAAAAAAAAAAGATTTTCACCATTCTTTTGTTTAGGACCATTGAAAGAGGAATATTTAACCCAGTAGACAGAAAAATAAATAAATGGAAAAAAAGATACGTATTGCTTCCTGCGCTTACACAACAGAATCCACTCCTTGGGTAAAAAAATCTGACCAAGACAATTCTGGTATAGATTTTTTTGTAGAAGTGAAAAGAAAAAACCAATCATGATTGATGATTGACAATTAACATCAAGGCTCCGGTGGGACTGAACTGAACTTTACTATAACGAACTACAAATTGTTCTGTCGTTCCTGATGCTGAGAACAGAGCCAGATATGGACAAGTGGATCAATTACTTTTATTGCCAATTTAGCCTCCAGAGGGTACCTATGCAAATATAATTTCACAAAGAACTCCAAGATTTGTTCAGATATTGCCCATTTAACTGTATCTAGTATTGAGTTTGACACCTATTTTAGCTCCATGTTTACATTCAATTCCACCATACTTTCATTCACAAGATGTCAAGAACAAATATAATTTCATAATGATGACGAGAATATCCAGATTCACAAAAGTGTATGACAGTGAGACCAAGATGATAAAAGGTCAGCTGATCTGTATAAAAACTATGTATCAAGTACTGATAATACCACACCTCCCAACTCTCTCAAGAATTTCATTTTAGTCAGTCTTCCTAGAGAATTCCACTTAGTTACCTCAGTAGCCTAGTAATGCTCAGTGCTTAGTTACAAAAGCTAGTAGCAGCCACTCATGTTGATGTGTCCAATGACCATGATTTCATTTGTTTCTATGACTGATGATTTCTATTCAATCAACATACATCTGAATTGTGTTCATTTGACAGCTATTCATATCCAAATGTAAACAGTCAAGGTGTGTTATGTAGATATGTTACAAGTGTGTGAGGAAAATTAGAGTTTGTGAACGCAGTGGATGTTACTTAAGCATACTTCACGATCTTTGGCCACTTGATGAAGTTGATCCTACAAAAGCTAAATTTCCATGTTGTCTGGTCTGGACTCCACTTCTTGTGGTGTCGTGGCTGGCACCTTTTATTGGACATGTCGGTATCTGCCGAGAGGATGGGGCTGCCTATGATTTCGCAGGATCCAATTTTGTGAATGTGGATGAATTTGCATATGGGAGCGTTGCTAGATATGTTCAACTCGACAGAAAACAGGTATGCTTTCTTGTGAATTCCAAAGGCCATCTTCCAAACTTATATGTAGTATTTCTTTTCACCTTGACCTGAACTGATCCGTCAACAAAACGTATTGCAGTATAAGCGTGAGAAACCACATACATCAGTTTTTTTGTGTATCATTTTGTAGTTTGTTTTGGGATTGAAAGGCCGTTGTGTTGAGTTTTGGTAGACCCCGTCTTCTTGGCTTCTAAAATTTCCTTGTTAAAAGACGTCACTTCTGATAGGAGAGTTTTGTTTTATGCTTTTGCAAGTTTTGTGATAATCCTTTTTGTCAGCATTCTTTGTTTTACCAGGTCCATTAGAAAGGGAATTATTAATGATTTGATATTTTGATATAAACTATGAATGAGGTCATTTGATTAATTGTCTTCATGGATTTGTAACCAAAGTGCTGCTTTCCACCAAACTTGTCGGGCCACACATGCAAGCATGGGTACAAACATTCAGAGAATGGAACCGCCATAAGGCCCATAACATGGGACGATGCATTACGCTCATGCACGAGTCACTTTGAGCACAAATCCTACAATCTCTTCACATGCAACTGCCACTCATATGTCGCCAATGTTGGAAATTCATCATGTGATTAAAACAATTCTAGCATGATCAATAAGATCTAGGACAATCAAGCTTACTACCAAATCAGTGGGGACATAAGTTAGAATCGCACCTGGCGCTTTAGTCATAGGTTTCTTCGAGAACAATTGCTCTTTATGCTGCTGATACTTGGGAGTATATGTCGATGGAGATTTTACAGAAAATCAATGATATTCCTCTTCCCAATTCTTAATGGTTACTAACTTTAGTGATGATGTTATTAGTAACCGCTATTATTTGGCAAAGGATTAACCATTATGTATCTCAAGGTTGGTATTTATAGATAAGTTTGCTTACCATCAAAGGGACTTAAGAGATAAGATCATACTACAAACCTCCCTGCTAGACCTTTCTTTCCAACTAGCTAGAATTCTCTGGAATTCACGGAATGGCGCCTTGTTGGTAATAGTTTCTCTCTTGGACCAAGCCCAGCTACGTCGGGTCATTGGGTCACAAAATCCAACATTCTCCCACTTGGCCCATAAGACTCGTCGTAGAACCAATACATTACAGAAGGGCTTGATATAGCATATGCGCGCGACCTTTATTGAGTGTCTTCGATCCATTACCATAAATCATAATATCATTATATAGCAATGCGTTAATGCGAGTCATAGTGGTCATACATCAATTAGCGACATACTTCCTTCCATGTACTACAACATTAGCACATTACAAAACAATGAAAACATAATTTATTACTGTTCATAAGACTAGACATAAGGCTAGACACCATAAGAGCCTTAATACCATCAGTTTTAATAGCCAAAGATTCCTGTAATATTCGTTCCATCAACAATTGTGTGCACATATGGAATAACAGGAAAGTGCAGAAACAACACATTACATGAGATCTCAAAAGGTGTTGAGGAAAGTAATACTTCATCCATACCTCAACTGTCATAAACGGTCAATACATTACGATGCAATTTATTCTTCAAGGCATCAAGTGGCAACGCTCGTTTTCATTAATGGATGGGCATTAATTCACAAGTTTTTGTACTTGAATTTTCCACATTAACTTGTTGTTTTCGATCCTCTTTCTATACAATGGGAAACTGTATCTTTATATGCTTATTAGCATATAAGGTTTCACCATTTATAGCTTAAGAGAAAGAGATTGTTGTGTGCAATAAATACTCAACCACTTGGCTATAATGTCGACGTAATCCAAGTCTTGAGATAGAGTTACACAACCTCAGATCATGGTATTATTATATACCACATATCAATTCAGACTCTAAAGTAAATGAAGCAGTTATAGTTTCTTTATGCTTCATTTAGTTACATCTCCACATAAGCATAAAGTGGTATCCCATTAGGACTCTATGAATCATGGGCTTCAAAGATGAGTCTGAACAATTACCACCCTTCAAAGTATCAATTATATGAAGGTACATACAGTTCCTTTAATGTCCTACAATAAGTTATATGCTTTGGTTACTCTGGAAACAACCAAGAATGCGTATTATAGAACTCCATAATTTCATGTGAAACACATTATACATGAAAATTCTCAAAGGCGGGAGCATAAGGTATTCCTTGTATTTTCTTGAGATTTATGGACTTTCACATAAGACTGATATTTGTTACTCCTATGTGTAATTTCAACACTGGCAGAGCAACTGTCCATGTCATAAGTCTAAGAACTTTCCTTTACTGAGATGCTTTTTCTTGCACTTGCACTAATGGCAAGTTCATCTCATTTATTCAAAAGTTCTTTATATAGGGTTTTATTGGTTTAAGCAAAACATCAGGATTTTCAACAGAAATAGCGACCAACGTGTCATCAACATACGAATCAGTATATATGTACTTACTCCCACTAATCCTCAGATTTATAACTTAATCGAGAAAGAATTTCTCAAATCTGAAGAATACTATTAAGATGGGTCTTTAGAAATCCATATACGGATAACTTAAGATGACATGTTGAAAGTCAATTTTCCATTCAGAGAAACCTTTGAAGTTCCTCTAACTCAAAATCCCCAATTAAAATAATTGTTCCTACTTTCGTTTGATGAAACTCCATATGGTTATGAGTCATCAAGTTAATCAATCAATAAATTCAAACCAGACACTTGTATGATCCAATAATTCAGTTCCTGAAGATAACACACAAGAGAAAGATCAAATTTCTTTACTTTTTGAAATTTGAGTAGTTCCATTGATAATGCCTCTTCATACATTGGATCATATCAAATCATTAATCAAGCGTCTTAACATATTTGTGGTTGTCATGGTCATGAGGATAACATATACTAATTACTTCACATAGTGATGTCTTTGGAAAGATCACTAACTAATACCATAATTAATTAGAATATGCAATTGAAAATGTCATCAGCCATATCTCTTACTGAGTTCACTATTCTTTAAGGGATACTCTCAGCAACCCAAATAATTAGTTGAACGCGATGCGGTTCAGATGACATCCACATGAAACTAATATGCCAACCTTAAATACAAAATAATTAAATGCAACCAATATGGTGGAAAATACACGTTAACTTGTCATACATTCTCCATACCATAATCTTGACACCTTTGGGTATCAAAATCATTCTCAAGAGAGAATACTTTCGCCTAATTACTTCAATAGATGACGTCTTTGGACAAGCCGTCAACATCGTAACTAGGATATACACGCAATTTTATCACCATAATTCTTAAGAGATTTTACCATTGCAATTGGCTACTTTGGCAGCACAATATAACTAGTAAGACTCCAAATGCCATCCTGGTCACATTTATGATATGCTCCAAAAATGGATAAACTTATCACATCAAAATTCTTCCTTTGGGAGGAATTATACAAAAATTTTATCCGATATATGACCCAAAATGTCAGTTTGCTATATATAGTATTCTTAAATATTCATATTGTATGGTACCTTTGGGTACCAAAACAACCTTCATATAAGAATATATGAGCTAATTATTTCAATAATGGTGTCATCATTTTTTTTTTTTATAACACCGGATTAACTCAGAAAGCAAATAACTATTTTATCATACATGAGTCTAACCCATACAGATGGTTACTTTGGTAATCCCAATCCAATGGTTAAACTCCGTTGATAAACATTACATTATAGGGTCATATATATATATAATACATACATACATTGCATATTTAATCATCATGACCATAGTCATGCAGCATTATATTAGCAATACTCTTAATTTCTTTAATCGAGTGGCATCATGCTGGTGTGGTGTGTATGGTGGCACCAAGAGAGTGCGAAGTTGGCTATAAAAGGAATTTACTCAAGCAAATAGACTCAAGCAGATACTCACACTTCATCGGCAACATTTTACATAAGGTCACCGCCATATTACGTTCACACTAATTTACAAACAATTTATGACCAAATCCTTCAAACACTGTCCCTTCTTGATTGCCTTTATCTCATTTATAGGTCGGCCAAAAGAATACTAAAATTTAGTACCGCAGGGGAACTCAAAACACTTGACAAAATGTGTTTCACAATTTACATATTATTGAGCCGACTTGAAAAATTGGTCAAATGAAAAGCAATCTATATTTACTCGACCGGACCCACAAATGAAACAAAACAGGCCTAGTAAATTTTGTTCTTTAGTAGGCATCTTTTACATTAAGAACAGATCATGTTTCACTCATAAATCTGTGAGTAAAACTAGAAAAGGGATTAACATAAGAGGTCAACTAGGGCGGCTAAAATTTAACCCGGACCCATCATCCATTCACACCAAGTCGGTCCCTAACTATGAAGATATATCGATCAACAGTGCATCATCGTCATGTTAAGACAGAGTGACATACATGAACATCCATTAATTTCTTAAAACAGGTTACATGAGTTCACTTACAGCACAATTAAGAACCGTCATAATCCTTTCATTAAAATACTAATAAAGTAATAAGTCCAACTTACCACTTATTATCTTTCAAAAATTCAAGACCAAGTCTTGTAGTCGGTTAAGATAAAAGCATACAGACAAAAAGGTCACCGACGACATACCTTGATATAAACATATCACACTTAACTGACTACAATTCCCTTCACTATAGCATACAGACCAAAATTTGAGTTTACCCTCCTGAGAGCCAACTTGAAAAACGAACTCCCGACCCACACAATAATTTTAATTTATTTATTTTTTTGACAGAAAAAAGGGCAAATTATATTAAAAAATAAGAGATCACAAGGGAGTGACGACTTATAAATACGGGAAAAGAAAACAATTAATCAGCAATTGCCAACCACTGCATCCCAATTACAAATTAGCGTACTCAAAGAGTAGCCATCAAAAACCTTAGTAGGACGAGCCCAATTAAAAAGAGTGCACTTAACAGAGATTATTAGTTGATTCACATTTCTTTTCCTATTCTCAAACAACCATGCATTTCTTTCGCTCCAGATTGTCCACCATATGGAAAACTGAATAAGACCCCACAACTTCTTCTTCATAACCATACTCTTTTTGTTAAGCCATTCCCAAAGAGTAGATTTAACATTATCCGCAAAAGTCCAACTATACCCGGAAGAATCCAAAAAATAATTCCAAACCTTAGATATTTCAGAACAATGAAGGAAAAGATGCATATTATTCTCCTGATCAGTACTACAGAAAATACATCTGTCTGTACTAGATTTTCCCGCCTTGAATAGAAAGTCTAAAGTTGGAGCTCCTTTATAACACAAAGTCCAAACTAAAAAAGAAACTTTTAAAGGGACTCGAGTATTCCATAACTATTTGTGTGGAAAAACGAGGTAACCATCCACATCCAAAGAATCATAGCAGCTAGCAACATTGAAATCATCCTCTGCATCCCACTTCCTAGTATCATCCATCTCTGAATCTTCCACAATATCCGCCGGGTCTCCTAGAGTTTGAAGTAAGAGAACCACTTCACCCAATTCAATCTCATTCAAGTTCATTTTGAAATCTAAATCCCATGCGAAATCAGAAGAAATACATTCTCGAATTGTGGCTGGTTTCTTTTTTGAAAGATTATAAAGAGATGGAAATGAAATTTGCAAAGAGTTATTTCCTAGCCATCTGTCTTTCCAAAAAATAATGCTACCACCATTATTTAACTGAAATCTAGTGTTTTGAATAATATGATTTCTAGCTTTCAAAATACCTGCCCAGAGACTGTGACCCACATATTTAGAAGAAGCATCAGGAATAAAAGAATTCGGGTTACCTCCAAATTTTTGAAACACTATCTGTCTCCAAAGCGCATTTTTTTCAGCTCAATATCTCCAAATCCACTTGCAATGCAGCGCTTTATTGACGAGCTTCAGCTTTTTTATACAATACCTCCTCTTTTCTTCTGTAAAATTAGCTCTTGCCCAATTTACCCAACTCCTTTTCTTCGAAGTAGCCGACGAGCCCCAAGGGAAATCTCTAATAATTATCTCAATTTCTTTCACAACCGAGATCGACATTTGAAACATAGAAAGATAGTATATTGGCAAGCTTGCCAGTACACTATTAATCAACAATAACCTCTGCCATTTAAAAAGATATCTCTTTTTCCAAGTTGATAATCTTTGAAGTATTCTCTGAATTACAACATCCGAAATTGCCTTGCATTTTGATTTACTACCTAGGGGAATACCTAAGTAATTGATTGGTAGCTGAACAAGGTCACATCCAAAAGCAAGTGAACAAAGCAATCCATTGTGGTTCGAACCAATACCCACAATGGCACTTTTTATGAGGTTGACCCGAAGGCCAGACACTAATTCAAAAGCGAATAAAATATTCTTTAAATTAAGTACCTGATTTACGTTGTCATCCAAAAAAACCAAAAGGTCATCTGCGAATTGGAGATGTTGAACTGTTGTACCTCCATCAGCCACTTTGAAACCTGAAATCAAACCCAAAGATCCAGCTTTTTTGAGAAATAGCGAAAGAACTCCAGCTACTAAAATAAAAAGGAACGGAGAAATAGGATCTCCCTGACGAATCTCTTTCTACGATTTGAACATCAGAGTAGCTTCACCATTAATAAGTATTGAGAATCTTGCGAAAGAAATGCACCACTTAATCCAGCTGCGCCAAACATGCCCAAAACCACATTTCTCCAACACTAAATCAATGCAACCCCAATTTATGTTATCGAAGGCTTTCTCGAAATCCACCCTACACAAAATACCAGATTTGTCTTCTCTCTTTATCGAATCTATTAATTCAGCGGCTATTAGAATCACATCGTTCATTTGCCTCTCATGAACAAAGGCACCCTGGTAATCTGAGATTAAAGTAGGAAGAACCATCTTCAAACGCTTTGCAAGAAGCTTTGAAATGATCTTGTAAACCCCTCCTATTAAACTTATCGGCCTGAAATTATGAAGAGAAACCAGTTTCAAGTTGGTGCAGTTGATCCTCCAGTCTAATGAGAAAGTAGTCTCAAATTCCTTGATAACCTGCATCAAATCAAATTTGATAATATCCCAAGCAATCCTAAAAAATTCCATAGTAAAGCCGTCAGGGCCTGGGGATCTATTCTTACCAAAATGCCAGATAACCTGTTTCACCTCGTCTTCTGTAAAGAGCCTCTCAACAGAAATCCTATCTTCCAATGAAATACTAGGCATAAGTAAATTATCAAATCTAGGCCTAGATGGATAATTCTCAGTAAACAAGGAGGAATAAAAGTCAGTAGCTTCTTGCATAATCTTATTTTTATCTTAAGAAATATCACTATCTATGTTAAGACAATTGATAGTGCTAAGCTTGTACTTGTAAGAGGCAATCTGATGAAGATACTCCGTGTTACTTTCTGCGTCTCTGAACCACTTTTCTTTAGCCCTTTGTCCCATTTTCCTAGCCATATCCAGAGAGAGAGAAGCATGCTTATGCTTAGCATTTTCTCTAGCCACGACATCGGCATTAGAAAGTTGAGCAAATTCTTCAGAGCAATCCAATAAATTAATAGTTTCCTCTAAAGCAGTCATCTGATTTTGCAAATTCCCCAAAGACTTTTTCCAATCCTTAATGAAATGTTTCAAGGCCTGAATATTCTTAGAAAACCCAAAACTAGGTTTACCAAAAAAAGACAAGTTTGGCCACCACAGTTTCATGTTATTTAGGAAATCAGGATGGGATAAAAGGTAATTGTCAAACCTAACAGGAGAAACAATTTTAGCACCTAAATTGCAAAGAAGCATCACCGGAGCATGATCCGAGATAGGTATTTTGAGGCGTAACTGAAGAATTGCCGGGCAAAGCAACATCCAATCTTCTGAAAACAGAAATTTATCAAGTCTAACTAGCAGGGGAGGTTGTTGACAATTAGACCATGTAAATCTGCCACCACTCATAGGGATGTCTATAAGGGAATGTCTACTTACAAATTTTTTGAAGAAACATCTACTAGAGGCGCAACCCCCTGGTAAATTCCTCTTAGATTGAAGAAGAATTGCATTGAAATCACCACCGACTAACCACGGATCATGGAACAACAATCTCACATCATCTAATTCAATCCAGAACTTCCAGTAATAACCTGTGTCTAAAGCACCATACACAGATGTAAAATCCCAGGTCATATTGTTAACTACATTCCTAAATTTAATTGTTATAGTGAAAGCACCCAGCAAGTAATCTTCCATAGTGACAACACCTTCTCTCCAAATAACAATAATACCCCTTGATGCTCCAATCAACGGCAGATGGATAAAATTGCAATTAGAGCTTCCCCATAAAGACCTAATAAGAGCATCGTCAACCAATGTCCTTTTTGATTCCTGAATTGAACAAATTGTGACGCTGTTTCTAATATTTGCATTATGAATTGCAACAATCTTTTGGTCTTGGCCTAATCCCCTAATGTTCCAGGTCATTATCTTATGATCCATAAGAATCAGATAAAACCCTAATTCCAGAAATTGGATTAAAATCAAATAAAGAATGAGAATCACCTGATGGTTTTAGAGCATCAATTCTTCCATCATCTTCGAACGTGTCAGATATGACCATTTCTTCATCAGAATCAAAATATCCCAAACCATCTCCATCTTCAATATTAGGGATTTCCATATTATTAGATGAATTTCTCTCAATCAGATTTTTGCACATACTTCTAATGTTGGGATGAGCATCAGAAATACCCAAATTTTTGTTGAAGTTTATGTGAAAATCTATTTTAGAGCAAATCACTTTCTCCTCACCAGTTGAGACGTCGACTGAAATTGTTTATTCTCGAGTTCTAACAGAGCTATGTATAGGCCGATACGTCTGAGAAGAAACCATCGGATTAGGTGTTAAGTTCACATCCCCATCTGGAGCTTCATCTAATGGCGTTGAATATTTAACGAGATCCGCCTGTATATTCTCATCTTACGGTGAAGATGTAATATCGAGATTCACATTAGAAGTCTCATCTAGTGGTCTGGCATAATCTGGATCATGGACAGGAGTAACCATCAAAATGGTAGAGCCAACATCCAAACCCGGATCCGCGTTTTTAGATGCCACTCCCCCTATCTGGTCCATATTGTGATCCAGCGGGCACTTATGAATCTGGTCCATATTTTGATCCAATTCATCAATCGGTTTAGAGTCATGAGAAGGAGTTCCCATCAAAATGGTAGATCAGGCACCCAAAGTCTGAAAATTATTTGTTAGTGTCACTCCCCCCAGGTGGCTCATATGCTGACTCCGAACCGAACCCGCTTTTTTCTTACGCACTGTGACCCATGGAATATGAACCTCGCCATCACAAAAGTCTTGATTAGATTTTGAAATAGCTAAGTTATCCCTTAGCTGAAAGTCAGAAACCCGTTTCCAAACCCTATTCAAATTTCTCACAGCCGAATTGTTTGAAGAATTTGAATTTGAATTTGACAAAAATTTCGGCGTCGAATCATTGAACACTAATTTAGAATCATGACTATCCGATTTACCTTTTTTATTGGAGCTGTTTATTGATTTCGAATTATTCTCTTCTAATCTGACCACCATTGACTTTAATTTAGGAAAGTAACGTTGATCAATATTTTTATGTTGGTTATTATCATCATGATGAGAATTCATCTTGTTATCCAAAGGATCTTGAAGCCACTCGATGCTCAACCAGTAACCATTAAAATTAATAGCAGCCGGGATTTTACAGAGATCAGAAGCAACTTTCATCTTACACATATTAAGCTCATCAAAATTAATAGTAGAGCTATGGATATCAATTAATTTCCCCCAAGATCCTACCATATCCTTGAAAGATTGAACATTCCAACGATTAAAAGGTAGACCACGAATACCAATCCAATGGTGAATATCATTACATAGAGCCTTACCGATGAAAGCATCTCCTGATTTCCATTGTCATAAAGAAAGGATTGATTTACCTATTTTTATTGATTGTTCCTCCAAAAAATAATCAAAATAATCTTTCGAATTGGCGTTGAAAATAGCCAACTTTCCTCTGATTATCTTTAAATTTATAGGCCCCAACCCAGAAAATTTCTTCATCAAACCTTTTATTATTTTGCTCCAACCCGAATGCAACTTACACACTTCCACGGCTATGAGAAAATTCCCCAGCTCACCCATATACCATTGAGTAGGCAAATTTGGGAAAGCACTGGAATCTTTAATCTTCGAATCCACCGATTAAATATTACCAGTTATGGAAGACCAGAAAGACTTCCAAATTGAACCATTATTTCCAGAAGGTATACAGATGAATCTCATCTTATCATCCTTACCTGGTTCAAATGTAGAGATTTTAAGAAAAAGGGTGAAATACAGATGTACCCCTGTTTTTATAGGCGCATACAGATGTACCCCCGTTTTTTTGACATTTACAAATGTACTCCCGTTTTTTAGAAAAAACGGCTAACGGAAAGTTAACCTCCACATCAGCAGTTAAATCCTCCAACTCACTTGCCAACTCGTCTATTCTTCCACGTAAGCGGTGTACACGTTGTTGGGCCCACATTTGAACGGTCATTTTTTTCTTCTCTTCCATATATACATCATCTTTCACAGGAAACTCCATTATCTCTCTCTCACACATCTACTTTCTCTACTTTTTGGTGACTCTTTCAGATCTAAAATGGGTGGTGGGGTGGATGTTTCAAAAGCCTCAACTTCAAGCAACAACAGCAGCAAACTCATGTGTTTCATGTGTGACATTGAAGATGATCATGAAACCAAAGGTTGTCCTTGGGTTTATTCAAGGTGCAAACATGTACCTTGTAATGGTGTGAGGGCTCTACTGAGATCTAAAACAGCTGAAAGTAGTGGAAGAAAATTCTTCAAGTGTTTGAATCCCACCTGCAACTACTTTGAGTGGTTTGATCTTGCATCAAATCCAAAGACTGCACTACCAATTAAGCTTCCATCACCTCAGAGTTGCTCAGCCTGTGGAGAAGACAATCATTATTTTCAAAACTGTTCTCTTAACAATCAACAGTTCTTCAAAGAGAACTGTAATTCCAAACTCATATTGAAATTGTGTAAGAATCAGCATAATCTCAACATTTCTTACCTTGTCTGCAACAACAAACACTGTGAAGCATTCAGATGGGCTTCAGATGCAATAGTTATAGAAACAAAAGAAACACTCAAGGGAAAAGTATATGAAGTATGTAAGGAATTCAAGAAAAATATGCAAATGTAACTGCAATAGTAATAAAAGCATTCTATTTCAGTAACTCTCCACTGTCTTATCTTAACATAACTTCCATAAATTGTCTTAAACATTGAAATATAAAATAGAGTCATCATAAACACAAACCACATAATGGAGGTACATCTAAAGCTTCATATACTTCTTTGCTTTCTTCTTTCCTTTTGGGTTTGGAGCTTCATATGTTATGTTGTTGCAAACAGATCCAACATGGGTGTTCTGCTGACTAAAACTGGGCTGAGAACAAGATGCATCACCTGCTTTTCTCCTGATACCTTTGGGTTTTGCAGGATATGTTGCAGTTGGTTGGGAAGATTGAGCAACACTTGTTATTGTCTTAGATTTGCTAGCACAAGGTTGAGAATTTGCAGCAGATGCACCTCCAGAATTTGCAGCAGCTTTAGCTTTGAACTTTCTCTTTGGTGGAGCTTCAACTGTTGTTTGCTTTGTGCCATCAACACATGTTCTAGGCTTGAATCCCTTAGGATTTCCTCCAACTGGACCACCAGCACAAGTTGTTGAGTAGTGACCTTCATTTCCACACCTACCACATCTTCTATCTTTCTTCTGACCTCTTGGTTCATCATATGACAATATCCTCTTCTTCCTTGGCCTGCCTGTCTTTCTAATGTCTACTGGTGGCTTTATCATTTCTGGTTTTTCTGGCTGCAAAGAAATAAGAAGAAGATAAGAGTTAGAAAACTTGTGGAGGCTGTTATACTAGTACAATGAAACCCTAAAGGAATCTACTTTATTACCCTGATATATTGCACAACAAACAATAAAGACAACAAATATTATTTTTACACTAAAAATATTTAAAAGTAAATGTACCTCTATCCAGTCAGCTAGACCCTCTAGTGGATTGAATTCAGGAGCATATGTCTTCTTATAATAGTCCACTGTGTAGTAATGGCTACAATAACTACAGTACATAACAAATAACACAAAATGGGCTTGGTTATACATTGTACTTCTAGAAAACATATAATACAAACCAAAATATATAAAGTGGTTCAAGTTTAGGAAACTAACTCAGCCCAGTTAGGTCTCATTGGATCCAAAGCACATACAGCATGATGGTATGGAAATCCCCTTAACTCCCATTGCAAACAGCTACATGTTTTCTTCTCAAGATCCACAATAAAAACTGCTTCATGCACACTAATCACTTCATAGACTTTGTACTTCACAGCTGGTACCAACTTAAAGTTATGATTCAAAGCTGTCATCTTTTCAATCAACTTCATTGCTTTAGGAACTATGTCACCATCCCTCCATTTTGCAGACTCATTTCTTCTCTTATACCAAGTATTCATCACCAGCTCTCCATACATCAGGCCTAACTTGCAGATTGGCTTATCCCTCATCTTCTTTGAAATATTGTTGAAGGACTCAGAAAAGTTATTATTAAGGTGCTCACATTTGCTGTCTTTTTCAAAATGGGACCTGGACCAGGTTTGTGGTTTTTCTTCTTTCAAGAGATACCAAGCAGCATCTTCATTCTCAGCCTTCATCTTGGCCATATGTTCCTAACATAAAAACAATGTTTATGGTTACATAAAAACCTAATAAATTTGAGGAAATATATTTAAACAAGTGAAATGTGCTTATGAATTACCTCAAAATGCCTTTTCTTGTAACATTTAGCAGCATTCCAAAGATGATTCTGCAAACTAAAACCCTTGTAGTACTTCTTGAAGTTTGCAAGCAAGTGCCTGTCACATGTAAATTCAAATACATTATAGGATTATTTGGTGATCTAGAAATAAATAAGGGAATATTAATCTGAATTCATAAACATTATACCTAAAACAATATCTGTGTTCATCTAAAGGAAAGTGATAGTCAACACCCTCCAAGATTCCCTTTTGCTTGTCTGAGATGAAACATATACGCACACCATCTTCATCTACCAGAGGCTTCAAATCTCCAAGGAAAATCTTCCAATTTTCAATTGTTTCATTCCTACACACCATTATACCTAACATAACTAAGCCATTCTGACCATCCAAACCTGATTTCACAGTACAAGAGAATTATAATCCAAAATGACATATAAATTACACAGAATGTATAAGTGAAGAAGAAGAACACTTTACCTGTTGCACATAGCATCACACCACCAAACTTTCATGTCAAGTGACAAGCATCCAAGCCAATGACCCTTCTACAGCCAGCCTTCCACACCTTTATTGCGGGAGAAAATGATATAGTTAAAGAAAGAAATGTATTGTCTACAGTGCCATATGAGAAAGAACAATGGCTTCCTGGGTTTCTCCTCTGCATACAACATTGTAGAATTAATAACAAGAAAGACAAAATGAATATTATTTTCAAAAACAACTAACAAGAAAAAAAATATCAGACAAGAGTAACATTACCTTAACCATTTCACAGAAGTTAGGAACTTGTTGGTAACTCTTCTCATAACTCCCATATAGCTTCTCCAACACCATAACCCTTTCCCTCCATGCAGTATGGTATGGAATTGTGACCTTTGTGTCCTTTTTAAATTGCGCTGCTAAGTCATGTGGACAAGGTATTGCTGCATCACAACCTGTATCCCTTCTTTTTTCCATGTACCAATCAGCTACATAAGGAGGAGTTGCACTCTTGTTGTACCCATCTCCACGACCTTGATGGTTGTGTTCTATATGAAACCCTCTGAGTGTAAAGGTGTTTCCTTCACCTTTTCGATTGATGCCATATATAAAGAACTTACATTCTGTCTTCTCAGCATGAACACATATTGCCCTTTGTTTTTTGTTATCACATTTATTCCATACAAATTCATGTCCATTCATTACACAGAAATGCCTAACATGTTTATTAAATTCATTTTTATCTACATATTTAGTACCAACTACAAGTTTAGTAGGATCAAATTCCTCACCTATCTCCTCTTGGAACAAGTCTTCTTCTTGTTCTTTCCTAAAGTGCTCTGCATATTCTTTCTCAAACTCTGCTGTGGGACAGGGCTCATTAGGTTGAGGTCCATTAAACTGGTGAGGTGCATTACAGTCAGCTCCAGCTGGGTTAGCTTTTTGTTGTCCACCTAACAAACAAACAAATCATACTAGTTAGTACCTTCATATTAACTTGTTTTGAAATTACAATAACTAACAATAATGGACTGAAACAAATTAAAAAAGCATATCATTACCTTCATCTTCTCCATCAGAACTCACTACATCTCCATAATGGTCCTCTGAAACAACATACAACACAACCATACATTCATTCATTTTTTCAGATACTTGAGATACTATAACAAACAAAAAAATAAAACAAAACAAACAATCAATACCCAAGAAAATAAAACATTACCTTCATTGTCATTATCAACCTCCACCTCACCAAAGTTGGGATCATCAGACTTATCTGCCAAGCCACCAGACTCAGCCTTTCTCAAAAATTCCTCATAGTCCTTCTCATGTTGTTCTTCACTCTCATACCCAGAGTTGAAGTTGTTTAAATCCTGCTCAGGGTGACACTCATCAGGTTCTTCATTTGGAAGTTGTAGAACATACTGGTCATCCTCAATAACACTAGCAGCCTGTGTTGCTTCAATCCAAAAGTCAGGATTAAATGATTCAAACTGTTCTTCAGGTATGTTACCAGCTACACTAGACTGTGTTTGTTGTGTAAATTGAGGAACATATACTTCTTCTTCATCCAAGCCAATGAATAACTTCTTGCTTGCTGACTGAATTTGGTTCTTCTTCTTAGATACTCTAGGACTTTTTCTTGTAGGAGCTTTCTTGGTTTTGCTCACTGGTTTCTTTGGTGTTGAAGAAGACTTTTTTGGTGTCAAATACTTGTGTGGAGGAGCAAAAATGGTTAATTCAGAATGCTCATGGGGAATAATAACTTGCATATGAAGTGTAGTCCAATTCTCATGTACTTCTGCATTGTCCCAAAACCTCCAGAATTCTTCTTCAGTAAACAATGATTCTGGTAAACATGGGTCACTTAGCCATACCAAGTCCACTTCCTCATTAGGCTGCAATGTAAGTAGGGGCTTGATCTTTTCCTTCAATTGAACAAGACCCATATCTTCTCTAGCCAACCCTTTGAATTCAAAACTCATCACAGTATCCATAACCTTCACCTTTATGTCTCTCTTAGGATATTTGTCTTCAACTTCATGTCTACATCAACACATAATACATAGTATTAGTTCATGTCCACACCAAATGAACAACACTCATACATAGAATTGAGTCAATTGACTACTTAAAATTAACCTACTCATCACACAGTTCAAGCAAAAATGCTAATCATCCAATATCATCTATTTATTCCATCAATTTACAAATCAATCAATTACAGTATCAGAAAATATACAGAACCCTACAAATCAATGAATAAAAACAGACCCAAGCATCAATTTCGTATTACTATGCATTATTTCACAAACCTAAAATCAATCACAATAATACCCAAGAACCCTAAAAACAGAAAACCCTAAAAACAAATATACATAAACCCAATGTTTAGTTACCGAAATCAATCCTATAACAAAATAATCGTACAAATACATCAACAGAAAAAAAAAAAAAAATCAATCGTAACCCTAAAACACAAAACCCAGATAAACTAACCTTTTTATTTCTGGTTTCTTCTTCTTCTCCTTCTTCTTTCCACGTCTTAACTTCACCATCTTCACTTATCTTCGTCTTAAGAAACTGATTTAAGGGTTCCTTTAGATTTGATTTCAAAGAGAACCAGAGAGAACCAGAGAGGAAAAATGGGGAAAGAGGGAAGAAGAAGATAAGGACGAGTTTGTTTCTTCTTTTCCCATGTATAATCCACTTTTCCATCAGATACCGTCCATATTCATTGAGATCCATCCGCACACAGATCTGTGGCCTTGATTCATCCACGGGTTCAAATACGTGGCATCATTATCTCATCTCGAAAATACATACGTGGCATCAATTTCTCATCTCGGTCAAGGAGAAATTGACCTTTTGTCCGAGAAATTGACTTTTCTAACTTTTTTGGATGTTTTCCATCCAACAGGAGTACATCTGTAAATGGCAAAAAAACGGGGGTACATTTGTCTATCGGGTCTAACAATGGGGGCACATCTGTATATAATCCTAAGAAAAATACCAAACTTATTTGAGCACAGTTCAGCTAGAATCACTACATGATCAAATCTACGGGACCATTTAACGCCTTTCTTAGTCTGCAACGAAATAACCTCCAAAGTAACTTCATGAATCCAGGAAATTGAGGATTCAGGGAGAAAAATCCAATTTCTTATCTTTCTAAAACCTTGAGCTCTTTTGAGGAACCTCTAGAAACCCAAGATAAATCAAAAGATTTAGAAGCCAGAAGTATAGTTGTAGAAGACATAATCGTTTAAACGAACAATCTAATTAAAAATGAAAAATAGGCCAAAATCATGAGAACTCATGTCGCCACCATTCCACTTGAAGATCAGAAGAACTGAATCTAGATAAAAAAATCCCCCCATGATGTATCAAATACCATCTAAAACACGCAATCAAAGGACTAAAAGAAACTAATGAATCACATCAATAATTTTCTGATTTTGAAGGAATCACATCAATAGTTTCTCCCACCATTTAAGAGGAAATTCATTGAAGCCGCACGATTCCTCATAGTTCAAGACCCACTAATTACAAAAAAAATTTGCTAGAAATTAATCTTCCATTTGCCGATCAGGTCGAAGATTTTTTGAACAAACAAGGAATTAACTAATGTTTTATATTCACACTTTCCTTGGTCTCATAAACAAAGCAGGACCAAGTATTAATACATCATCAACTTGAGCTCAAATTTTGATCAAAACAGCATAATATCGATCAACATGAAATAATCGGCAATAATCACCGTTACGGAGATCAATTACGCAACCATTTATTTCAACCTTAATGGTGGCACGAATGATTAGATGGTAGTGTGATAGCTCTTACCGCAAGACCAATACAATTTAAACATGATTCAGTCAAAACTAACCAACAAGGACACCATACTATTGATTTATACCATTAGTGCCGCTAAATTTCTTTCATGCTTAAGTCGGTTTGGTTCAACTAACCACCTCATTATTGTCATCTCTTTAACGAGAAAGAAAACAATCAAGTACAGGAACATAAAAGATCTAATACGCAAGTATCTATCGTAAAAGACAACTATAACTTAAAATTTCATGATTACAATCTTGATTAATCATGAAAACACTCTTAAATATTTGTACACCAACTTAACAAAACAACCCACCGATATGGAATTCCATGGAACAATCAACAGGGTTATGAAGATGTATATTTTTCTCAGGGTCAATTATTGAACCAGTTTGAAGATTAAATTTCAATCAATCACCTAATCTCATCAATTCATATGAGCATCAATCACCTAATCTCATCAATTCATATGAGCAAGCATGAATAATCCATTTGGCAAAGGATTAACCATTATGTATCTCAAGGTTGGTATTTATAGATAAGTTTCCTTACCATCAAAGGGACTTAAGAGATAAGATCATACTACAAACCTCCCTGCTAGACCTTTCTTTCCGACTAGCTAGAACTCTATGGAATTCACGAAATGGCGGCTTGTTGGTAATAGTTTCTCTCTTGGACCAAGCCCAGTTACGTCGGGTCATTGGGAGACAAAATCCAACAGCCAACTGTTTGAACTGTCTCGGCTACGGTGGAGACTTAGGCTGGAACATGGTCAATGTCGCAATTCTGGTGCTGTTAAAAGGGCAATGGGTTGACATCATGGGAATTGTCAGGTCATTCCTCCCTTTCTTCGTGGTTTTCTGCCTGGGAATATCAATGGCAGGATGGCCTTTTGTTTTTGCCTGGTCTGCCTTTTCTTTTCTTCTTATGACTTGGTTTCTAATCGGTACTTACTGCTTCAAGAATCTCCTTGATTGCTAACCCATGAAGAATGTTTCTATGATCAATTTTTTTTTACACACCAGTAACTAATTCGAGAGTTTGTAGTTTAAGCTAGTGACTGAAAGAGACAAGAATTGTACGTATCTGATCACTGCAGAAAATAGGTATTTCTTATAGGGAAAATTAGGCTAAGGCCCAACCCATGGATAACCCATAATATGAGGCCCCTAGTTAAAAGAGTTTTAAAACCAGGCCCCGAATTAAAAATAAATTTTAATACAGGTCGAAATGACCAGAATAACCTTTCGTATTTATGTGACCAGACCTACCTTTTTCCTCCCAACCACCACATTCGACAGTTTTAGAGAGAGAGAGAGAGTTGCAGAGAGAAAAAAAAATTCTGATCCAAAAACCCTAGAAAGAAGAAGAAGACGAAGAAAGAAGAAGAAACAGAAGAACGAGAAGCTTGAATCTATCTTCGATCTTCTCGGTTTCCCTCTGCTTTAGTTTAAAACAATTTTCATTTTCAGATTCAAAACCTAAATCCAAAAAACTCATGAATCACTAGAAAAAAACAGTTTCATTTTCAGATTCAAAACCTAAATCAACGTTATTCGTAAACACGGTTGATTCTTGTTGATGAAATACTCCTAACGATGAATCACTAGCACTACACTTGTTGGAAAAACATCGATTAACTACAACTATGGTTATAGTTATATATGAATTCCAACTTTGTTGTAAAACAGTTGTCGTAACTTCGATTCGATATAAGACAACTAGTTTATCTATATTTGAAAAAAAAATAAATTTTGTTTTAAATTTTTATTTTTTATAAAATAATTATCAAATGCATAATTTAAATACAAAATTAAATCAGTAAAAAAAGGGATTTCAATAATAGGCAAGTCATGTGTCATTTGTACTTAAGCAAGCAAGATTCAATCAATAAAATTACAAAGTTAAAGTTCCAAAGTCCTTGCTTCCACCTTCACTACTAGAGTCCTAGGAGCTCTATACGAGCAATACCATTATGCTCGTATATCTCCACAAAATATCATTTGAGTGTCCCAAGTTCTTGATAAAAATATAAATTTCCAACATGGTATCAGAGCTTCAAAATATTAAATTTTAACACAACTAACCACCTCATTATTGTCATCTCTTTAACGAGAAAGAAAACAATCAAGAAGAGATTCCCAATCAAGGAACATAAAAGATCTAATACTTGCAATTTCCATCATAATCTTGTATCTATAAACCATTCATTACCCTCAGCGAAAAGACAACTATAACTTAAAATTTCATCAATCAACGGAAAATTACAATCTTGATTAATCATGAAAACACTCTCTAAACATTTGTACACCAACTTAACAAAACAACCCACCGATATGGAATTCCATGGAACAATCAAAACAGGGTTATGAAGATGTATATTTTTCTAATAGGTACACCAAAATGCATAATAATTGGGTGATAAACCTAAAATGGTTAGCAATATTGCCTCAAACATCCCGATGTTAAGATAATCATAGGATTGTGTTTCTCTTTAGCAATTATTGACACTCTTTTTTTTACTCAACTTTGAAGATTAAATTTCAATCAATCACCTAATCTCATCAATTCATATGAGCATCAATCACCTAATCTCATCAATTCATATGAGCAAGCATGAATAATCCATTTGGCAAAGGATTAACCATTATGTATCTCAAAGGTTGGTATTTATAGATAAGTTTCCTTACCATCAAAGGGACTTAAGAGATAAGATCATACTACAAACCTCCCCATGCTAGACCTTTTTAATCTTTCCGACTAGCTAGAATTCTATGGAATTCACGAAATGGCGGCTTGTTGGTAATAGTTTCTCTTGTCTTGGACCAAGCCCAAGTTTCTTTGTAAACTCTCTAGGGAATCATTGGGAGACAAAATCCAACAGCCAACTGTTTGAACTTCGTCTCTTGATGCTACGGTGGAGACTTAGGCTGGAACATGGTCAATGTCGCAATCATCGGGTTTCATTCTGGTGCTGTTAAAAGGGCAATGGGTTGACATCATGGGAATTGTTTGGATGAGTCATTCCTCCTTTCTTCGTGGTTTTCTGCCTTGATTGAATATCAATGGCATTGCGGGGATTTATCCAAGGTAGTGTCCTTTCTCTTTGTGCTTTCGTTTGAATTTCGACTAACCGAATCGGTGATGGGGTTGATTAGAATTTTGTTGAGATACTGAGTAGTATAACGACATGAATTTGATGAGTTTAGCTGAAGAATACCTTTTTTGTTTTTGCCTGGTCTGCCTTTTCTTTCTTCTTATGACTTGGTTTCTAATCACTCGAACTTCAAGATCAGAAAACAGGTACTTACTGCTTCAAGAATCTCCTTGATTGCTAACCCATGAAGAATGTTTCTATGATCAATTTTTTTTGAATCAATCCAGTAACTAATTCGAGAGTTTGTAGTTTAAGCTAGTGACTGAAAGAGACAAGAATTGTACGTATCCTGATCACTAAACAAACCATATTGCATATTGTAAATAGGTATTTCTTATAGGGAAAATTAGGCTAAGGCCCAACCCATATATAACCTATAATATGAGGCCCCTAGTTAAAAGAGTTTTAAAACCAGGCTGAATTAAAAATAAATTTTAATGACATCCATTTACATGTAAGATTCCTTGAATATTCCCCTAATGACCATAATAACCTTCGTATTTATATGACCAGACCTACCTTTTCCTCCCAACCACCACATTCAAAACTTTAGAGAGAGAGAGAGAGTTGTAAATGAGAGAGAAAAAATTCCGATCAAAAAACCCTAGAAAGAAGAAAAAGACGAAGAAAGAAGAAGAAACAGAAATCAATCCATTTACAAGAACGAGGAAGAATTTAGAAGCTTGAATCTATCTTCGATCTTCTCCTTGGTTCCTATTTTAGTTTTTCAAAAACCAAAAAATCACTACTATTAGGAACTTCATTGTAAGATTCGCTTGAATATTCCTTGAAACCTTAAACAAACCCTAATACGGCATATTGTATGCATTAGTTTTTTTCCATCCATTTGGTCGAATTTCAAAACCTAAATCAACGTTATTACTGATTCTTGTTGATGAAATACTCCGACGATGAATCACTAGGTATGTTCTGATTTTAATCTTTTAGTTTTGATTCCTGTTGTTACTAATTCGTGTATCAAAATTTTGGAAGGGTGGTTGAACTAGGCATAACTCATTTTGTTTCAAAGTCCATTGATAATTTTACAGATCGGAGAAGAAGAACAATCGATATTTAAAATCCTAGAAAGAAGAAGAAGACGAAGAACGAAGAAGAAGCATAAGAAGAGAGGTTTGAATCTACTTTGTTTTTATCTTCGATCTTCTCCTTTTGTATTTACTTAAGTGTATTTCATTTGTGTCAAAATTTTCTGAGATGTTACTTGTTTGAAAACCCTAGAACTAACTTTCGATTTTTTACTACATCAACTCATCACATCAGTAGATTAGAATCAATTTTCATTTGTGAACTAAAATGGCGCAAGGAAGAAGGAATCCCCACAAGCGGATGCTTTAAGAGGTACTTAGATGTGAAATTTTTAGAGTATGTGTGTTGTTATGGTATCATGCTAGTGAAAATGCCTTTGAATGTTGAACTATACAAACAAGGCCTGTGTAACTTTAAGTTACACATTCAAAATCTAACCACTGACTGTATTGTGGTATGTATATTGAGTGTGTAACTTGAAGTTACACATACAAATGAGCCTATATAACTGTAAGTTACACATTCAAGATGTCGCCGCTGAGTTGCCAAGGAGATGTGTAAATATAATTTACACATTTGGAATCTCATGTTTTGATCATATGTAATGCTTGTGTATGTCTAACTATAATTTACACATTGAAAATCTCAAAAATAACTTGACAATTGATTGTGTAACTATAAGTTACACATGGAAAATCTCGTCATGAACTAAATTTGATTCTGATTTTTGCTTGTGATGATGTCATGAACTAAATTTGATCTCATGATATGCTTGTAAATTTTCATAGAAATAGAGAGTGTGTAAATAACAGTTACACATTCAAAATCTTATAGAAATAGAGCATGGTTTGTATATTGATTGTGTAACTTAAAGTTACACATTAAAAATCTCATAGAATTGAGCCTAGATTTGTAACTATAAGTTACACATAAAAAATCTCACCACTGACTTGATAAGGGCATGTGTAACTATAAGTTACACTTTAAAAAAATCTCACCAATGACTCTACAATGGTTTATATATAGATTGACAGTGTAACTACAAGCTACACATTCAAATCTCACCACTGACTATAAGTTATGTGGTTTGATTAACTTATAGTTACACATCAAATACAGATTCATATGCATGTGTAACTTGAGGTTACACAACACATAATAGAATGGGTCAGTTTGTGTACTTGGAAAATACACATAGTTTGTGACATGATTTTGATTTTGCAGTTATAAAGGAGTGTATTTCATAAGTACACAAAATACTGACTCATGCTATTTTTGTGTGCGATGTGTATAGGAAAATTAAGGAAATCCTTGAATGCAATTAAGGATTTGGTAAAGGTGATAAAACCAATAGGACTGAGTGATAGGGCTTAACAATATCTTTTGAGAGTTGCTTACGGTAAGCTAGTAATGATGTATTACTATGAGTATGATCCATCTTTACCAAGTATAACCAAACAAATCACTACCAACAAAAGCGGCGTCTTGAAGCTTTTGAACTTCTTTGATCTGGATTGTGACACACCTTGTTCTTTCAAATTTGGTGATGATAATTTTATAGAGTCTACACCGGCAAAGCTGGCTGGTTTATTTTACATGCAAAGGATTGGCAGTAGAAAGGGTCAAAAGCTATTAAAGAACTTTTCTCATAAGGATTTGAATGACAATGTTTTGTACAACAAGTTCTTCACCGACATTAAATCTACAACACATCAGACAACAGTGACTAAGACAAATATTTTAGAGAAGATAAAACAACTTATGACCAAAAGGAGCAAAAGTGGGAAAAGAAAGAAAAATGATGAGAAGGATTTAGTTTTTTTTTGATAGGTTTTTATCTATGTTGTGTATTATTTTTTGGCGACATAAATGCTAATGGAGTGAACATGAAATATCTTAGTATCGTTGAAACATATGAGACGGTGCTCAAGGTGTCTTGGCCTGACTTAATACACGAGCACTTGTTTGAAGAAATTCATGATAATATTGATTGCTTGGAAAATGTGAAGTCTTGTGTGCAGTACTTACTGGTAAAAGCTTGTGTGTAATTTCTATTCCAGCACTTTTAGTGTTACGTTCATGATATTTTAATATTAATTGCTTGACTAATTAAAATTTATATATGGTTGCATATATTGTTTGATGAACATGCACCAGAAGGCTCAATCCCGAAAGTAGCAAATCACGAAGAAGATATCCCGCGTGTTGGAAGGTGGGATCTATACCAGATTTCAGATTACATTTATGTAACAGACATGTCACAGTTTTCGGTAAGTGTTTGTTGGTTTATGTTTTGTAAATTTATGGTAATATCAACATAATTTAGATGTAACTTTGATGTAATCAGAATTTTCATGTGTAGCTATAAGTTACACATTTAAATGTGCTTGTGTAAAATATAGTTACACATGCAAACATAACACCAGTGAATTCAATTTATTTGTGTAACTATAGGTTACACATATAAAATGTGCTTATGTAACTTTAAGTGACACATACAACTGAAAATTTGTATATTTAGAATGTTCAACTGTTTTTGCTATCTCCTTTTAACCTCTCCATCTATTAATTGCAGCCAACTACTAGCTTTGTGGCTGAGTTTTCACATCTTGAGAAGCAGCTAGGTATATCAACTGTGGTACCAAGCAAGGACGACCTGCAAAGTTGGCTGAAAGCGCAAACAATTGAGAATATCCAACTGAAACAGCAACTGCAAGAAAAACAAGCAATGTTCAAAGAAGTGTATGGAATTGCCAGAGAAGGGATATCAGATGGGAACCTTGAAGGAACACAAGAATTCAATATTCACAATTTTAGCTGAAGAATTATGAGAGCAATGGGTATTGAACCTTACGAAGTGACACAAGAAGAGTTTATGCAACGTGAAGATGGTGGACATAGAGGTACTGAGCATGGACCTACTGAGCAGGGAGATGGTGGAGATGGAGGTACTGAGCATGGAGCTGCTGAGCATGAAAAATAAGAGTCCGAGAAAGAGACTGAGCAAGAGAAAGAGAAAGATGACACGCAAACTTCCTTCCATGATGAATGTAAGTAACTTGTTCATTTATAATATGCTTTAACTTCATAGTGATAATGATATATTAGTTGACATGTGCAGAGGTACCAAATTAGACTTAGTAATTGTTGAGTACACAGATGATATGGATGTGTAATCCCAATTTACACATGTTATATGCATGTGTAACTTCTGGTTACACTAGTTACACATGCTAGGTATCCAAGTAATATGCATGTGTAGCTGTCGATTACACATGATATATTCTTCTTGAAATTGTTTTTAAAAAATTTAACATCATCAATTCAATCCTTGTGCAGTTCCATGTGTCAGTCTAGCAGCTGGAAATACACCAAAAATTATGCTGGATCAAACTGCTGCAGAGGAGCTCAAAACGTCCCTAAGGACATACAGTTCAAGTATGAGGAGTGTCACAACATGCAAGACTCCTCCACAACGCAAAAGGCCCATTGCAAAGGGAAAGTCCACTCCTTAAAATCTTGTTGATGAGGTGCAAATGAAAGCTGGTGAAGAGACAACTGTTACGGATGATGCGCAAAAGAAAGCTGCAGAATGTGGAGTTGTGGATGGGGCGCATGAGAAATCCGCAGGTGATGATGTAACTGCAAAAGTGAACGAGGAGATACCTGCAATTGTTGGTGACGGTTTGGTTATCACTGCTCCAACTCAGCCAACAACGGGAACTTTTGAAGACAGTTTCTCTTCAACACAGTTTGAGGTATATGCGGTGATAACTGCTACACACCGCCATCTTCGTGTGAAATTGCTGAGACCTACAGGTTGGTGCAACTAGGAGCTAACCATGATGATATGACAAATGTTGAAGATTTTGAAATACTAAATGAAATTGTATGCAACATCAACAAAAGCCAACATGGAACTGGAGTGATGGAGAATGCATAAGCTAGCTCTAGCGGTAACGACTCTTCATTGTGTAACTTAATTATCTGTTTCCTTACTTTTCTCCCTTTATGTTTTGTTTGTAATGCAAGTGTAACTTGAAGTTACACATGCTATGCATGGCAAGTGTAACTTCAGGTTACACAATTATTACCATGTGCAATTTTCTTTTTGATGATTCCAAATTTTTGTTTTTTCACAGCTCAAAATCAAATTTGAACTTTGATAGTGATCAAATGATGGAGAATGCACAACCTAGCTCAAGTGGTAACCACTCTTACTTGTGTAAATTATTGTGATTTTTTTTTCATTTATGTTTTGTTTATAATGTAAGTGTAACTTAAGGTTACACATTGTAAAAGGCATGTGTAGCAGTATGATGCAAGTGTTCCTTTCTGTTACACATGCTATGAAAGGAAAGTGTAACTTCAGGTTACACAAATGAAGCATGTGCAAAACTTTTTTTTTTTTGAGGATGCTTATTTTTGTTGTTGCACAACTCAAACTCAGGAGAACATTGGCAGTGCTGGAGTAAATTTTAGCCTTGGACTTGATAACACTCTGAAACCAGTTGGAGAACTAGTCAAGGAAGCCCAAAAACGTGTTTTGAGGAATAGAACAATAGCCAAAAAAGAGTAAGAAGACTGCAAATGAAAAAACAATAGTCGCAGTTCCATAAGTAGAAGAAGGAAGAATGGACGCAGTTCCAAAAGTACAAGTAGAAAACATGGCTCAGGCTGCTGAAGAAGATGACGGCACAATGAGAAAGGATGTCAAATATTCTGAAGTTATTGAAAGGCTTAATGTCGATCAAAAGAAGAAAGTGCTTGAATATTTCAACACTCATCCCCAATCGTAAAATACCTATAACCAAAACTCATGCTTTACTTTGTTATTGCTGTTTAAATTTAGATTCGTTGTATCTTACTATTTGATTCTGTTATGCTATTTAATTGTTTCCTTCTTTCTAATGTAGACACATTGCTTGGATAGTGTACAACGACGACCGCAACCCGTTCTGTGATATAAGTGGAGAATTAATGCTCCAACTTGACAACAAAGAAACCTACTTGGAGGAAGAGTTCATTGATTTCTACATAAGCAGGTTGCAAACAAAGATGAACTCAAACAACAAGTATGAGAAAGCGATATTCCTCTCGCCAAAAGCATACATAAGTACTTAGAAATATTTAAAATTTTATTGCATTAATAATGTGTAGTGGGTGTTGTAAGACTATGATAACGTGCTCAGAGTTTTTTTCATGTGTAATCTGAGGTTACAAATGCAGTTATAATGTGTAACCTGAACTTACAAATGCAGATATAATGTGTAACCTGAAGTTACACATACTTGTTTTTCTTTTGTAAAATCCAAGACCTTATAAGTAACTTGTGCTTACATAATCACTTGTGCATTTGTAACTTTTGATTTAAAATGGTTTTTGCAGAAAGCTTACTTGGAGGATTATCCTGAATTCAAGAGATTTTGGATTCCAAGGCTTACTAAGGAGTATGAAAAGTACAAGGACAGTGCGGTCAGACTTTTCTCCCCAATGTGCAACAACAACACACACTTCACACTGATGGAGTATGACTTGAGGAGCTCTAATCCTTGGTCGTACATGAACTCATCAAATGTTAAGCAACTCAGGGGTCAACACTTAGTCGATGCCAGGAAATATGCATTTGAAATAACTAGAGAACTGTCATTGCGCTGTCATCTAGCTCTTGGGATGAATGAAAATGCCAAGTATCTCGCTTCGCCCCCACAAGGTTCCATTCCTGACTGTCTTATATTTGTATGCAATTACATGAAGATGAGGATGAAGGGTAGACAAATGGACAAAAAATACTCATAAACTATGGTGTTATGGTGGACTGACAAGGTGAACAAGATGAGAGGGATCATGCTTTACAAGATCCTTTCGGATCCATCCGCAAATGTGTAAACCAGTCGTCAGGATTAGGAAAAGATTCTACTACTTGCAAATATGTTGTTAGCCATAAGCATATGTTAGACTTGGAAAATATGTTGTTAGAAACTTTTAAATTTCATTAGTTAGTAGATTTTAGCAGTTCTTGGTTTTGAAAATATTTTTGGATTAAAATTCTTTGAATTAAAAACTTTTATCTTGTTAGAACTTTTACTGATGTGTGTACAGGTTTCAGAAAGTATGCAACAGGTTAAGTAACTAAACATCTTAACTTGACGCAGAATGTGTAACCAGAGTTTACATATGAATTTATCATGTGTAACTTAATATTACACATGCATTCACAAAAGTGTAACTTCTGGTTACACATGTTTAAAAATAACTGTTTCCAGACAACATATAAAGACATTATATAGTAGAATGTATAACAGGGTCAAATGATAAAACATAGGTTAAGTAAATCATAGTTACACATGCAATTAAGACAAAGCTAAATCAAAAAAATGTAAAAATAACAATGTGTAAGCAATAGTTACACATCCATATTTTGTAAGTGTAAACCAAAGTTACACATGCAGTTCCCTTCTGTGTTCAGAAGACGCACACTGGGAATAGAAACACATTTCACCTGTGAACTCACAAAAATATAAAAACTCAATATTATAAAATATGAATGAATGATCCCTGCACATAATCAACGTTGCAGAAAAATAAAATCATTTGGTCCATGAAAACAAACATGAAGAAAACTAAAAAAACAAATAATCAAAGACAAATAAGAATCCACACATCATATCATTACTTGCAGAAATGAACTTTGGTAGGCTCAAGCTAGTGAGGTGTGAACTTCCGAGGATTCCTGCAACCTGCCTTGTTGTGACCTGTTTCCTTGCAGTTGTTGCAA
Source organism: Papaver bracteatum (assembly GCA_023529315.1). NCBI lineage: Eukaryota > Viridiplantae > Streptophyta > Magnoliopsida > Ranunculales > Papaveraceae > Papaver > Papaver bracteatum. The sequence goes on along the minus strand of JAJJWX010002818.1, from coordinate 134,235 downwards.
CGAACTTTTATCTTCACCTTTTTCTCACGTTTACTTATAATCCTCTTTCCTGGGGGTCTACCTGGTTGCTTCTTCACGGTAGGCGGGATGACGATGTCGTTTGGATGATATTCAGTAGGCCTGTTGTAGTTGGGAATCGGATGGATGGCATGCATATAAGTCTTCCTAAAATAGTCGCTTGTAAAATACGGTGAAATCAAATCAATAGCCTCACGTTTAATCTACCATATGGCTACAAGAGCATGAGCACAAGGAAAACAATATACGCTCCACCTTGAGAAAAAACAAAAACAAGCAAAAAATCAGTTAGTTGCACATACAAATCATAAAACACTCAAAATTAGCTACTAACAGGTGCATATACAGGATGTGTATCTTTAAGTTACACTTGAAAAATAGATGTGTAACTAGTATTTACACATGCATATATCTAATCAGAGAATGAAAAAAAGAGCATACAGAGAGAAGAAAAAGCATAAGAACCCAAACCTTTGACAGGTGAAAGTCTTGTGTTCGAGGTCCACCATGTGAGACCTTTCGCTAATAACTTCAAACACGGTAGGACTAGCAACCAATACTTCCCAAGCCAAACCTTCATCTTTAAGAGCCGCAAGCTTTTCCTCGTACTCAGGGGTTAATGGAGTCATCATATTAGCGCCAATTTCACGACGCTCTTCCATCAAACACATTATTTTCGTTCTAATCTGAAAAGGAAAAAAACCTTATGAATACAAAGATAAAAACCTTATGAATACATAAAGTGACAAAACAACAAATAAAAAGACAATAAAACAACTAAAAACACACACACTCAATTAACCTGATCAAGAAGAGCAGATGCGGGCATCTTCTTGTGAACAAGAACCCAAACTATTGACTCGATTCTCACTAGAGTACTAGATGTTCGTCCATACCGGCAACCTTTGAAATAGGCATTCGCATATGCTTCAGGTGGGATGGTCTCGATGTAATCAGCCACCCAATCACAGTTCTAGTCTCTAATATTCTGTATGGCTTTCGCATGGTTTTCAAGTGAGAGTGCGTATGTCGCCTCTCGGAAATGGTCCATCACAAGAGAGTACCTAGGATCTGTTGCAGTGATGGGTATATTTTTCGTCAAATGATAGTAGCAGAAGCTGTGGAACCCATCTGGATATACAAGTGGAACACCTTGCAAGAGTCCTTCATGGCGATCCGAAAGGAAGGTGATTGGCCTCCCATCACCAACAACTTCAGTCAAATTCCTCAAAAACCACTCCCAGTTGTCAACAGTCTCAAAATCGACTAGTGCAAAAGCAAGGGGGAAAAATCCTACAAAAAAAATTGTGCATAATCGAAAGAATAATAAGTTCAACACAAACAGAAAACAATGTGTAAATACAAGTTAAACATGCTAAAACAAATGTGTAACTTAAGGTTACATATGTTATTTTCTTAGTTACACACTGAGTAAAGTAATGTGTAACTTAGAGTTACACATGTGTAACTCTCAGTTATTTGTCAACTGAAGTTGTTAAAAAAAAGAAAAAAAACATACCTTTACCACCGTTTATCCCAGTAGCTGCCATCAAGCAACCTTTGAATGTACCAGTAAGGAAAGTAGTATCCAAGTATACTATTGGACGACAAAACCGGTACCCTTTGATGCATGCAGCAAATGCGATGAAAATCCATTAGAACTGTTTATTTTCACGTTCAAACTTTATCACGCTACCAGGGTTGGTCTCCCTTATAACATCAATATACCATACCAAGTGTGAGTAGGACTTGACATCGTCACCGTAAATCGTCTCATAAACCTTTTCCCTAGCATTATAGGCCTGATAGTACTCCATGTTAATCCCGTAGTTGGTCTGGAAATCAGCAGCAATTTGCTTGGGCTTATTATGAGGATTTTTGCGAACTTCTTCCTCAATCAAAATAGACGAGAAGCTGGTGGAGTAGGTTTGGTTCAAGTTGCAGCCACCAGCACCAAAAATGTGCTCAGGGTTATAAGACCTGGCCTGAAGAGGTTCATACAAAATATAAACAATTCAACCAGAAAACAATATGGTGCAAAAAACATCATATGTAAACCAAAGTTACACATACTGTAACAAAACATAACATATGCTAAGCATTAGATGACAGAACACGGAAAACCTACATGAAACATTTCCTTCCTTTCATCGATATATAGAAGCTGCATGGAATTTCCAGCCGCATTTTTCATCTGCACACTTAGCCGTGAACCTAGAACGCTCATTGTGAGTTACAATCATTTGAAAACCAGTGCGAAGACGATACTTGGTGAAAGAAACCCTGACTTGCTTAACTCCTTCAACAAACACATGACCAATCTCACCAAGAACCTTGGGCCAACCATCCGATAACAAAGGTTTCGCAGGCTTGCTTTTATCTTTCAAATACATTGCAACAGTAACATTGTTTCTGGACGAAGACATACTACTAGACTCATTAGAAATAGAAGAATCTGCCCTAGAGCTGGAGGAAGAGGCCACACGAGGAACATTTTGCAAGAAAATATCAACACTGGTCTTCTGTTTACTATTTGTGATGGATATAAGAGCTTGCAATGAAAAATCACAGTCAAGCGGGAAATCTTTCCCACTTTCTCAAAAGAAGAAAGTAATACCAAGAGGAGTAAACTTCTTCCATTCCCGGCAAACTTGTTCCTTAAACTCTTCAAGTCTGATCTCAGTGTTAACACGCAGGGTAATAAAATCTAAAAACTAGCGAACAACAGCAATGCAACTAACAACAGCATAACTAAAAGAATCCATGACAACCTGAAAAATATCAAAACACACAATAACAATATCAAAATTTTAAAACGAACGCAATTCACTCGGGGGCGTTGCCCCCTCGTGAGAAGTATGTTCTATGCGGGAAGCTAAATATTAGTAAAAGATACGGATGATACAACTATTTACACATAAACATGTTACATGACATATATATGTAACTTCAACTTACACATGCTTAAAATACAAACAGGATACATATGTGTAAACTAAAATTACACATGCTGCAACTAAAAAACATGTGCATCTTCCTCACACATGCTTAAAAATACAAACATGATAAATGTGTGTAAACTAAAATTACACATGTTGCAACTAAAAAACATCTGCATCTTCCTTACACATGCTTAAAAATACAACAGGATATATATGTGTAACCTTAGCTTACACATCCTGTAACAAAAAAAACAGCATGTCAACAAATCAAATTGAAGTTGTTCTACTGAAACAAAATTGTTTCTTCATACTCCTCTCAGTATCAACAAAAACTAAAACAACAAATTAAGCAGATCGGACATGAAAGAACAACAAATATTTATTTATTTTTGAAAACAGATCTAAAATCAAAACAACATAAAATTCTTACCTAGATTTGTTGTTTTCTTACTTCTGAAACAATGTTCTTACTATTACTCTTCTCGGTATCAACCAAATCTGTGTAAGAATCAACAAAAACATAATCAGTATCAAAACCAAATAAAAAAAGTGAAAAAACTAGATCGAAATGGTAACAATCAAAAATCAGTTGAGTTGAAAACTAAATCGAAATAACAATTCGTACCTACGTTGATTTCTCTGTATTCCCAACTGTCTTCTTCCTCTTCTCAAACTCAACAAATTCGAAACAGAACAAAAAATCGAAATCAGTAGAACATCGAAATCAAAAAATCTATTAAAAAAATAGTGAATCAAGCAACAGAAAAGATAAATCGAACAAACGTATTAGTTGTTCATCAATGCACCTTCACAATCTCGTCAGATCTGAAAAACAGATGAATACAGCTCAACTAAATTGATAGAAAAATAACAATATGTTGTTCTTCTTCTCATTTTCTTCCTATCAACCTAACGAACTTCAGTATGAAACTATCAAACACAAGAATTCGTCTGGAAAAAAAATCTCCAATTCTGTTTCTGAACGAGAGCGGAGAGAAGAAGAGCTGAATTTGATTTGATTTTCAGTTTATGGTAGGTATAAAACGTCTATAAATACTGAAGGTTAATTTCGGAATTTTATGATTTATTAAAAGATCCGTTGACGTCAGCAAATCCGGAAAAATTTAAAACCTGGCCCCAAAAATAAAAATTCTGGGCCTAGAAATATGAAAATTTGAAAATATGGAGTAGAGGGTGGAAGATCCATTTTGTGGGGCTTGTAAATGTTAAACTCATATAGTAGGGGGTTCTAGTATTTTTCACTTTCTTATATAAACTTCCACGTATAATTAACATTATACAGTTTTTTTTTTGTTTTTTATTCGAAGTTTTTAGGGCTACATTTCTTGAATTATTAGCCTATATCGAATAGTTTGTGTCGAAAATTGAAGAAGTTTAGTCCCAAGTTGCAGGCGGAAAAAGTTTGTTATGTTAGCTTGCAGAAGTTTAAGTTTTTCCTAAATTTACACCTTGTTTACACTGCCCAGTGGGCAGACATGAATAAGACCCAAGGGCTGCTTTTTCTACAAGATGATGTAGTTTTCACTTTAGTTGGTATATTTCAACTAATATTTTGATCACATTAACTCAGATTAATCTAATTTATGCTAGAATTCCTAATCCGTACTGAGGTAGTTAACGCATCATAATCAACATGACCTAACTATGAAAGAAATGTACCTGTACGACTGGTGCCTTAATAGAGATTATGACCACCACCACCACTTACCTTTCTGGTTCAATTAGGATCATTCTATCTTTTCTGGAAGGGCAATAGCTGTTTTTCAGGTAAGCGTTTTAGAAAACAGTAATAAAGTTAGGTGTTTGGAAGTACACTGAAGCCGAAAAGTTAGAAGTTAGTTTGATAATAATTTTTTTGCACGACTTCTAAAAGCAAAATAGTTTTGACTTCTTCTGTAATCCAAACACGCTAAACACCTATTTGGATGTCACTCCGAGTTGTTTTTGACTTTTGTAAACAGAAAAGTTAGAAGTTAGTTTGGGTACAGTGGTACACAATTTTGGTGGTACTATTTCTTGTTAGTGGTGGTGTTGGTTGGTGGTGGTGCTTTTTATGGTGATGCCGGTGCTAGTATTTGTTGATGGATGTGGTGTTGGTTGCTAGTAGTGGTAGTTGATGGTGGATATGGTGGTGGTGGTTGGTGATCTTAGTGGTTAGTGATGGTAGTGATGGTATATATTGGTGGTGGATATGGTGGTGGTTGCTAATGGTTGTGGTGGTGGTTGGTGATGGTAGTGGTGGTGGTCGGTGATGGTAGTGGTGGATATTGATACAAAAACCCCAAATATTCATATTATTTGGGGTTTTTGTGTTACTTTTGTTTTAATGAGTTTTTTGTGGATGGATAGTGACACATTTGGGGTTATAACTCAAAATTCGATTTCTTTATTAGAATAAAAATTGTATTCGTGCACAAAGAATTTACAAGGAGTAAATAAAAAGTACATAAATATAACAAACCAACAAAAGAAAAAATAAAGAATCCTATTTTTGGGGTTGAAAAAGTCTTGGTCTTTTGGGGGCTATTTTGGGTCAGCAAATAGTAATTGGGATACCCCCATCCAATATTTATATAATGACTAAAGTGCTCCCATACAATTTTAGATAATAAACTTGATTAACATTATTAATCATGATTAGCAGATGAATGTAGATGAAATGAAAACAAAAAAAAAATCAGAGGGAAGAGAAGAAGAAGAAGAAGGAGAGGAAAAAAAATTGGGGATCTTTTTTGGAAAATGGGTGATTCAAGCAAGACTTTTGATGTAGGTGAGCCTTCATCTTCAAATATGATATCATATTAATACCCATCAACAACGATCAGTTCTTTGTTGATTTTTCAGAAAATCAAGAAATGTTTTCTCAAACTCAACCTAACCTTTATGAACCTTACGATGATTTCGAAGGACCAACCCAAGAAGAAGATGAAATCGAAGAAATCAAGGCTCAAGATTACCAGGTATACCTCTATTCTAACTCCAATTTCAGTTTTTAAGGTCAGAGTGGCAAGAAGTTTCGTTTTTTTCGTTCCGAAAACCCTAGGTTTCAGGCCGCCAGGAATAATCACGGCTAGGAAACCAAGAACTCCTGTCCATTATCCTGTGTTACGTCTCACAATTAATGAACTCCCAGCCGTTATCAAAGAGTTACGGCTGGGACGATGAAATTTTCTGGTCGTTACTAAAAAATTACGGCCATGTTTTTTTTACGTGCATGGGAAGCATTTAATACTGTTGGTGGCGGTTTGGTATCCTGGATGAAAATATTAAATGCTATTTAATGACGTCTGTGCCGGTTGGGTTACCCGGCCGTAACTTGTTTTACGTCTCGTTTTCTAGGCCATAAGCCGACTCTTGCAGTTACATGATAATTTATGTCTTGGAATACCTGGACGTAAGAAGTTTACGGTTCAGAATTATACTTTTAGACCCATCCGTTTATGTTTTGACGGCTGGAATAATACTCATTGACCTAGCCATTTTTGTTATGACGGTTGGGATATAACTCATCGACCTAGCCGTTTTCATTATGGCGGCTGGAATATCACTGGTTTACCCAGACGTTTGTGAGTGTTCAAATTTATTTTGTGAATAATTATGTGACATATGTCATTCTATTATAGATTGTACTGTACATTCCGGTGGAAGACCAAGAGGTGCGTATGGAAGATGAAGAGGTGGTTATTAAAGAGCAAGAGGAGGTTATGCAAGATCAACCACAACCTGTGCAAGTTTCCGAGGACACAAGTGCTCACTATGCAAACAACTATGAGTGTGGAGATAAGGAAGATGCAAATAAGTGGGCTCAAGCACCAGGGTTGAAAAAGATATGCATCATAGTCCAGAATAAACAAGTTAAGTCCGACATCTTTGAAATGGTTTGCGAGTGCAGTGGAAAGTATGAGAGCCATTGGAAAAAGGGTAGTGAGTATATACGAAAAACCACAAGGAAGAAGGGAGTATATAATACGAATAAGTGCGGATTCCCTTTTAAGCTTCAATTTAAATGTAAAGCCGGTACGAAAATATGGTATAAGGATAAAGTCGTCTCGGGTTATCATACTCATCCTATTCCAGAGAGTTTGATCAACCATACTTATTTGGAAAGGCTCAACCCTTTAGAGAAGGAGTTAGTACACGTGTTGAGTAAAAGACGCACAATACCTATTGATATTCTTAGTGGCGTAAAGGTGTTAAACCCCCAAAACTCATCCTCATTGTCAACTATCTATAACGAAAGAGAAAAATTTATAAAAGAGTCATGGAAAGAGAGAGTGCTTATGCAACAATTATTGTTTTTGTTTGAGGAGGCAAAGTACTCTACCGCCTATGATACGAATGAAGAAAAGGAAGTGGAATATCTTTTCATTGCCAATCCGGAATGTGTACAATTGGCAAGATGATTTCATCAAATTCTGTTTATGGATTGGACATATAAAACTAACAAGTACAACATGCTGATATTGAAATTTGTTGGGAAAACATCTACCAAGTCGACATTTACCGTTGCGTTTTGTTTCTTGAAAGACGAGACGAAGGAAAGTTATTTGCGGGCATTGCAAAAGGTGAAGTTATTGTATCAAGAAGGTTATACTCCACAGGTGTTAATTACGGATAAGGAGCAAGCATTGATGTGGGCCATACCCTGTGTTTTCCCCTACGCGCGTCATCATCTTTGCACGTTTCATATATGGAACAATGTGCAAACAAATTGTAAGAGGGTTATATGGCCAGCAAAGAAGACCGAGATGGAGAGGATTAAAAATCTATCGTTGGAGAAACAACAACAAGAAAAATAAAAGTTCAAGATGAATGACAAGATAGCCGAGGTGCTTTGGGCGGATTTTCAAGTTGATTGGGAACAACTAATATGGTCACTCACGGAACCATTATATTTCCAAAGGGAGAGTTTTGTAATGGAAAAATGGTAAACCTACCCGGATGTTATAACATATTTGAAGAACGAGTTATTGGATCCCCACAAAGAAAAGTTTGTTAGTGCATGGGTAAACCGTTATAGACATTTATGACAATCAAGCCACAAGAACGGTGGAGTCGGCTCACTATCGTTTCAAGAGTAATTTAAATGGTTGTGATCGATGGTGGATTCGTTGTTGTTTTTGAAGCTATGGTCGAGTATTTCAAGCGTGATCTCCATAGAATTAAAGGGGACTTTGAAAAGAGCCGATCTATATTGGTTGTTGACTACCGGGAAAGCCCTTGGCTCCGGGAAATAAGTTTATATGTTTCTCAATGGGCAATCCTAAAAATGATAACGGAAGTGGAGGATTGGGAGGAACACAATTTTCCACCGCGAATGAGATGTAATTGTCCCATTAAGTCGGCTATGGGGCTCCCATGTAGACATGCGGTAGCAAATTATCCCACAAGGATGATTTCGATCCAAGATATAGATCCATTTTGGAAACAACTAGATTTTAAAGATCCATCACCCGATGAAGGTTTTGGGGACGTGTTTTGCGACACGGAGGTACACAAGGAACTTTTTGAAAAGTATGCTTCTTTACTACCGGTGCAAAGACAACTTTGGTTGTATGAAATGCGGAAATTCACCCGTCCATGCACTAGAGATGATATTTTAGAACCTAACAAGGGGCAAGGAAAGGGTAGGCCTTCGAAGAAGATAACAAAGAAACAACAAAGGGAGGAAGCTAAGAGAAAGGTTCAGGAGGGTCCATAATTGACTCCTTCAATGCGAATAGATCATTCGGGTTTTAAGAAGTTGAACGAGCTCTACGTCCTTAAACGAAAGGAAATGGAAAAATCCGGACCAAGCCGGGCTAGTGGAACGAAGGTAAAAATCCGCAAGAAGAATATGCTTGTTGCATCTCAAGAGAATTCAAAAAGAAAAGTTGATAGTGGAGTCAAATTTAAATGGTTAAAAAAATCCACCATTTATTTGTGTTTTAAATTGTTAAAAAAATCCAATTCGACGAATTTCGGGTAAAAAAAATAAAATAGTTTCTCAAAGTATTTATGGCTGGGAGTTCTTAGATTCCCAACCGTGAATCAAGATTACGGCTGGGATAGTTTGTCGACCCAACCGAGAGTCCATGTTTCAGCTTAATTTTCCAACCGAAAGTTTTTTCGATATTTTTTTTTTGGTTTCCAGAACCAATTACGGCTGGGAAAACATCAAATCTCAGCATCAACGGACACTTATTCGACTGAGATAATTTTTCGACCCAACCGTAGAACGCAAAAACGGTTGGGAAATGATGGTGTTCCAAGCCGTATTTTTATTTACGTCGGGGAAATAAAGAACTCTTAGCTGAAATCATTTTTCTGATAATTTTTGTTTTTTGAACCAGTTTATCCCAGCTGTAACAGAAGTTTCGGATAGGTTTTCCAAACCGTAACGACAGTTTCGGTTGGGTTTTCCCAGACGTAATTGGTTCTGGAAACCAAAAAAAAATACAAAACTAATTTCAGTCGGAAAACAGAGCCGAAACATGTACTTTTGGCTGGGAATCTAAGAACTCCCAGCCGTAAACATATTCAGAAGCTTCTGTTTTTTTAGAAGGATTAATTGGGGAATACTAAAACTAATTGGGGGATATGTGCCGGCATGGTTTTTCAATAACGGTTTCATTGAAAAACCATGCCGGCACATATCCCCCAATTAGTTTTAGTATCCCCCAATTACATGTTCTTTTTTTAACCCGAAATTCATAGAATCATATTTTTTAATCATCTAAAAGCAAAAATAAATTGTGGGTTTTCTTAGTTTTGATTATTTTCATCATTTCTAAGCAATGGAAAAATGAAAAAGAAGATATGAAGAAAATAATAGATTTTGGCTTTTTCGATGATCATCATCTTCATCATGATGCGATGAAGAATCACGATGTGATGGAGAAGAAAAAGAAGAATAAAAAAAAAAGAAAAATTATAGATTTAAGTTTTTTAATGATTTCATCATGATAAAATTATGATCATCATTTTCATTATGATGAAATCATGATGAAATGAAGAAGAATAAGAAGATTATTATTTTTATTTTTTTATATAATAGTTAGATTATGTTTATTGGAAGGGGTATATTTGACTTTTACTATTGTTTAGGTTTCCTCCTATCCATATTAGGATGTTAGAACACAAAATAACCTCAAAACCCATGGACTTTAGAGCCCCCAATAATAGGATTCATTAACTATGAAGCCTAAATAGTCCTAGGAAGTGGTTAACAGTAATAATTCATGTGATAAACAATATATTGATCACATGATCTAATCTAGCATTTTTGTAATTCGTTTCTTAGCCGTGTTAGCTCTACCTAATATTCTTCCTCTTGATCGGGCGAAAAAATGAGTCGAATCAGTTTTCAAAATCGGTGAAAAAATTCTTTGTTTCTCTAAATCTTTGTGCTTCTAATGGTTAACTGCAAAGGTTTTTAATTCTAGTTTGAAATTTGTTTTCAGGGTTTTATTAGTTTTCTTTTATGTTTCTTTGTTCAAATCCTTAGTTTTAAATTTACCATTCTAATGAAGTTTTTTTCATCCTTGATGGAAAGCTAATTTGGTTGTTTTGCAATACTTGTTTTGATCTCAGTAGTGTACCAGTTGTGGTTTTTTAAGGGAGCAGTGGTGCGTTTATCTTGGTTTACGTTTACTCATTAAGAACAATAGTGTTCTTCATATCGATAGATATGAACATGTTCAACTCCATTAAAGGCTCAAATTCGCTCTTTGTAGTGGTATTCTCAATTTTGATCCTTCTTCGAATGATCCATGAAACAGTATGTTTCACTACATTCGGAACTGGTAATCAATCTTCAGTTTTAATCAGGCTGCAAGATACAGATCCATAGTCTAAGAATTTTCATGGTGATAAGGGTATCTTTGGAATGAAGAAAAATTCAGGGGCGCAATTCTGGGAATTTCAAAAAAATTGAATATCACTTCCCTAAAATAAATCCTAATAGTAATGCAAAAATTAGTCAACAGCTGTATCGGAGAATAATAACGAATTATGGTTATCTCTGGAAAATCTTTTCTATTCTGAGAAACAGTCAACTAAACCATAATTCTAAACTCATTTATAAACCTCGTCAAAAAGATAGGTTTAGCATCATAATTAAGAAACCCTTCCATAAAAGAAAAAATCTTGTGTGTTTTTTATCTAAAATGGCGCAAAGCTCAAGGGTTCAAATGGAAGCTCTTACAACAAGATTCCAAAGTTTGGGTAATGTTCAAATCAGTCGTGCTAGAGGAGGTTTAATCACTGAAGCAGAAATAGATGATGCAGCTACAGAATGGCGTAACAGTTTAATTGGGAAGATTATCTCAAAAGATGATATTGATTATGAGAAGGTGCAACGTGATGTGAACATTATCTGGAGAAGACATAAAAAGGTTAATATCCATACTATGGGCAGAAACCTATATGTCTTTAAGTTCAGGGTTGCTGAAGATGTAACAGATGTTTTAAAAAAGTCACCATGGATTATCCATGAACATCTGGTTATTCTGAAAAAATATGATAATGCAATCCCACTGGAGAACTATGATTTTACTCAACAGGTTTTCTCCGTCATGTTTAAAAATCTGGCTCTGGAACATATTCATAATGGTATTCTGGATAGATTGTGTGCTGATATTGGGAAGAAAGTAGTGGAGGAAGGATCTAGCGGGTTTACGATAAGGGGAAGAGTTGTGTCTGCAAAAGTTGAAGTAGATATCAGAAATCCTCGAAGAGAGGAAATTGGCTACTTAATGCATCAAAGCAGAAAGTTTGGATTCGATATCACTTTGAAAAGAAACCAAGAAAAATTTGTACTGAATGTTTCACCATAGATCACAATGATGATATGTGTGAATAAAGATCCTGGAACATTTTCATTTTTGGATTAACTGATGCAGCTTTTGCAGAATATTATGCAAAACATGCACATATGGTGGAAGAGATGCAGCATAACTTGAAGGCCGTTGAAGAAGTAAATGGTTCGGATAATATGGATCAAAATGATCCAGATGGAGCAGTAGAGGATGATTCGGATCCGAGAAAAACTAAAAGAAGTAGGGACTCGGGGCTAGAAGATAACTATGTTCTTCTTGAAATGAACTCCCAAAATTTAAATGGAAGTAATGCTGAGATCGCTCAATTACTAGTTAATAGTGGAGGTGGTCATCCCGGATCTGAGAATAACAGCCATGGAGGTTATGATTGGAACATGGAAGATGTAGAGAATGGAGCGGGTGAACCAAGATTGATAACGCATCAGCTCCCTGCTATTGAATCAATTCATAGTACTGCAAATCAGGTTATTTTCTATACCCATTTAATTTTGACAAACCATGAGTACAAAATTCTTTCCAATTTTTATCTAGAGGTTAAATTTATTTTAGATAAAATTTTCAATTTTAGGATTACTGATTTTTCAAAAAAGTTTCTTAGGAAAATTGATAGTTCTTCTAGGTTTTGTCTTGATTGCCATTTGGTTTGTCTTTTTTCGCCTGAGATCCTTGGGGTTAGAATTTTGGTAAATTTTGAGAGTAGTCTTTCTTCTGAAGGAAATATGAAGATTTTGTCTTGGAATGTTCAAGGGTTTGGAAACAAGCATACTAGGTACCATCTAAGAGATTTAGTTAGAGCCAATGATCCAGACATCATTTTTCTAGCTGAGACCAAAAACACTGACATAAAAATGCAGAGATATACAAAGTAACTCAATTACCCCTATTACTGTTATGTTAATCCAATTGGGTTGTCTGGGGGTCTTTTTTTGTTATGGAAAGATGGAATCATGCTAGATAATATTGAGTTCAACCAAAATTTCATTGTTTTCTCTATGCAGTTTGATAATAGAAGTGGTAAATCTCTGTTAGTTTGTATGTATGGTGCTATAGAGGATAGTGGAGTTGCTAGACAATGGGATTACTTAACTAGTTTATCTGGCAGATTTAATTTCCCTTGGGTTGTCATAGGCGATCTAAACTTTGTCACTAGTAATGAGGAAAAACTAGGTGGTAACCCTGTCACTCAAAATCAGTTGAATATGGTGAATGATCATCTGGATTTTCTAAATTTAAATAGTATTGGGTTTATTGTAAACCCTTATACTTGGTCTAATAGGAGGTTTAATTCTAATTTGATATTATAAAGGCTTGATAGAGGTCTAGGAAATCATGAGTGGTTTAATTTTTTTCCTAATTGCATTGTTTATCATCTGCTAGCCATAGGGAGTGATCATTTCCCCATTTTACTTGTCAGTTCTAAGGAGGAAAATCCTATTAAAAAACCTCTTAGGTTTAACAAATGTTGGCTTATGCATGATAATTGTAAGGACATTATAAAATCTAATTGGAACACCTCTGAAAGAGGTTCTCATGCTTATAGACACACTAGGTATTTAAGAAATGTTAAGTATGTCCTTAGAGAGTGGAATAATAATACCTTTGGGAATATACAATCTAAGATATCTTATTATCAAAATCAACTTGATTACCTAAATAGAAATATTGTAACCCAGGGGAATCAAAATGAGATAAAAGAAACTAAGGCTAATTTGAATCATTGGTATGATGTCCAACAAGATTATTATATGCAAAGAGCTAAAGAAAATGTTCTTAAATTTGATGATAGGAATACTATGTATTTCCATGATAAGGTTAATTTTAGGAAAAAAAGGACTCAAATTGATAATCTCCAAAATAGAATGGGAATCTGGATGACAGATAGAAACTGTATAGCTGATGAATTGAGAAGCCATTTTTCTCATATTAGTAGCACCTCTAATCCACCTAGACCTGATTCTTTCCTGCAAATAATTACTCCCTGTATCTCCAATGAGGAAAATGAGGCACTTATAAGAACCCCTTCTTATGAGGAAATCAAGGAGATTGTTTTTCAGATGCAACCTTGGACTTCTCCTGGTCCAGATGGGTACCCCCGGGTTTTTATCAACAAATGTGGGATGTGTGGGATGTTGTTGGTGACGACACGGTTAAAATGGTTCAAGCTTTTTCCCACTAAAAACACTTATTGAAACAGATGAATCATAGTTTTATTTCCCTCATTCCCAAAACCAATTGTCCAAAACTTGCCTATGATTTTAGACCAATTAGTCTAAGTAATGTGTCTTATAAGATTATTTCTAAGCTTTTAGCTACTAGGCTTAAGAAAGTAATGGATAAATTTATAAGCCCTTACCATGCTGCTTTTTTATCCTCTAGACAGATTACTGATAATATTGTGCTTGCTCATGAATTGGTTAATAGTATGAGGAAGTGCTGGGCAAAAAAGAAAGGGTTAATGGCTATAAAGCTTGATATGTCGAAAGCTTTCGACAGGATTGAATGGAATTTTCTGGATGTTGTTCTTAAAAAATTAGGCTTTCATGATGATTGGTGTAAAATGATAAATGAATGTGTTTCTACTGTTTCTGCTTCGGTTTTACTGAATGGTGCCCCAGGTGAGTTATTTTATCCCACAAGGGGTCTTAGACAGGGAGACCCCTTGTATCCCTATTTGTTCATTATCTGTATGGAGACTTTCTCTAGATTACTAATTGATGCTGAGAGTAAGAATTTGTTACAGGGTATCAAAGTGACCAGAGACAGTCCAGCAATCAGTCATTTGTTTTTTGCTGATGACTGTCTCATTTTCACTAAAGCAAACAATGCTAATTCAAGACAATTAGAAATTATTATTAAAGATTTTAGTACTTACTCAGGTCAGGCTATAAATTTTGGCAAGTCAGGTATTGCTTTCAACCCTAAACTTGATAATTCAATTAAGGTTAGCATCTATAATTTGTTGAATATTAAAAATCTTGCTCTCAGTGACAAATATCCAGGAGTTCCCTTACTCATCCAAAAAAAACAAAACTGAAACTTTTAAACATTTGGAAGATAATTTTCATAGTAGATTAGCTACTTGGAAAGGAAAGCATGTTAATCAACCATCTATGACTGTTATGACTCAATCTGTCTTAGGTTCTCTAGCCTCTCACCACCTATCTGTCTTTCCCATGCCTAAAAAATTGACTGATAGGCTAGATAGTATACAAATGAATTTTTAGTGGAATAAAAGTAAGGAGAAAAAAGTAATTTACCTTAAAAAGTTTGACAATGTAACTAAAGCTAGAGTCCTAGGAGGGTTAGGCTTGAAAAAAACTGTTGTTATGAATGTTGCTTTACTTGTTAGACTTGCTTGGAGGTTACTTCATGAAACTGATGCTCCCTGGGTCAAGATTTTAGAACATAAGTATTTTTATAACTCCAGGCCTTTACACTGTACTTATGTTAATGGATATTTTATTTGGAAAGGCATCTGTATGGGTCTCCAGATTATTAGAGAGAACTGTTGTTGGGAAATAGGTGATGGGACTAAAGTTTCTATTTGGGATGATATTTGGGTCCCTGGTTTGAATCAAAAGGTTAGTGACCAATTTAGGTCCCATAACATGAAAACAGTTGATCAACTTATGGTGCAAGACCAAAAAAATTGGAACATAGATGTGTTAAACATTTTGTTTGATGCTGAAACTGTTGAAAAGATCAAACAAATTAGAATACCCAGATCAGGGACTGATAAGTTAAGATGGACCCATACTAAAAATGGTTTGTTTACTGTCAAATCTGCTTATAGAGTCATTAATGATGCTGGTAATGATATGGTGTACTGTGCTGAGCAATTACAGTTCCCTTGGATAAGATTTTGGAAAACTAATTTACCACCAAAGATTTTACATTTTCTGTGGAAGTGTGTGCATAACTGTCTACCTGTGAATGAAAGATTAGCCAAGCATGCTCATAATATTAATGATATATGTCCTTTATGTAACTCGGTGTCTGAAACTGTAGATCATTTACTATTACAATGCCCTGTGTCCAGAGTGGTATGGACAGCAGTTGAAAACAATTTTTCAAGTATGATTGGAGATAAAGACCTGAAAACTTGGATAGCCAGTTGGTTCTCTAGTAATGTTAACTTGAATCAACTAATTATCTCTGCAGGTTTTACACTATGGAACATTTGGAAAGCAAGATGTTCAAAGGTTTTTCAAAACACTGATCTGCAGGTTACAATAACAGTGAGATAGATACAAAAGGAGCAAGCTGAATGGAGTGAACTTTTATTAAAACAAGCAGTGACAAATAATAGTCTGATAGTTTCTAGAAAAGAAATCAGATGGGAAATCCCAAAATCTGGATTTTTTAAAGTCAACTTTGATGCATCCTACTTAAAAGAGGATAAATCTATGGGTATAGGACTAATTATGGTTAATGATGCAGGGATTGTCAAAGGAGCATGGAGCAAGAATGGAGTAGATGTAGATGAGGAGCAGGCTGAAGCTTTGGCGGCATATGAAGCTATAAGATGTGCAAGATTGGCCAACATTCAACATTTGCAGCTAGAGGGTGATTCACTTAATGTAATCAATGCAATAAAAGGTGTAATAGGCACTGTGGGATGGATTAACAATGCCATCATTTCAGATTGTTTAGATTTGCTTAAGTATTTTTCAAGTTGGGAGTGCACTCATGTGTCAAGGAATACCAACTCTGTGGCAGATAAACTAGCCAAAGATGGAAGGATAGCCGGAATTAATACTGTCTGGGAATCTTACATACCTATATGGCTCAGAGATCTTGTCAATGAGAAACTTTGTAATCAAATTTCAAGTTAAAGTAATAAAGCTGGTTCTTTCTTATTAAAAAAAAAGTGATAAACAATATATATATATAAGAAAATAAATAATAACACATCATGTTCAACATGAATTAACTATAAGAAAATAAATAATAACACATCATGTTCAACATGAATTAACTATGAAGAAATGCACTAAAAGACTGATGACTTATTAGGGATTATGACCACCACCCGCACCATTTACCTTTCTGGTCAGATTACGATCAATTTTTGTTTACCGAACTAGTAACACCGTAACAGCTGTTTTTATTGCAAGAATTTTCTCATGTCCATCTAATCGGTCTTGCAACTTACTCACTCCGTCTCTAAATAAATGCACTATTCATTTTTAAATTTTATCCCAATAATAGATGACCTGTATTATTAAATAATTTGACATTTTTGGAACTATCATTTTAATTGATTATTATGAATATAAAAATTACGTATTATTGATAGCCATGTATATATTCATTATGTGGGTATTTTGAAATGCCATGCAATACCATAAAGTTTACGTATATTTGTGGCATATAACTGCGAAAAAAATATATTTACATATGCTCTTCTCTTCTCCTTGCATTGTAATTTTGAATTAGGTCATCTATTTAGGATGGAGGGAGTACTTATTTTTTTTGGGAGCAGTTTATGCATTAACGTCAATCGTAGTCATTATCAGAATAATAATAATCGATCCACCTTCCCCAATCAAGAGAAAAAATGGTGCCTTTGCCATCAGCTAGGCGACATGAACATTGCCATCACGAAAAAGATGCAAACAAACGAGCGTTCTTAACTACTGCATTAATTTGGACAGAATCAATCATATTCTATAAACAAACCTTAACTTGTCCGGTGACTGTGATCAGCCGCCACGCCCCATTTGCCGTCCTTAAAATCAACGACATTTTGGGTCCTTCAATTCAAGGATCGACGAAAAATGAATTATAATTTTGATTACTGCAGTCAGCAAGACGTGGAAACACTAATAACAGTAGTCAAGCAAGAGTTGCCTTGACTTTGACTAGAGAGATCACTAACCTAGCTTCAAATTAATTTTGGCAGTGTGGTGTGTAGATTCGCGTGGGAGTAGGACGTGTAATCCGTGGCTCAAAAAGTAAACCCACCTTAGCCATCAAAAAGAAAAAAAAAAAATTGGTCAAGTCAGGATCAGAAGCCATAGCTGCAATTTCATTCTTTTTCCCTCCCACTCCCGCTTTATCTGCCCAATAATGTCCCTTGTTGTATTTCTTTATGCGCTTATGTCATGTTCAATTATTCTTCCCACGGCCATCACGTGGGCTAAAAATTTACAAACCACAGAATTCACTCCATTTTTGGAAGAAAAAAATCTAACCAACACAATTGTGCTCTAGATTTTTTCTACTAGTGAAATGAGAGAACAATCATGATTGACAAGTAACATCTACTTGGAATAAAATGGAGTACGGGCAAGCAAGGCAATAGCGCCGATTTCGTCTCGAAAGGGTACTTGCATAAATATAATTTTACCAACAAAAAAAAAAAAAAAAATCTAAAATTTGTCCATTATTTCACTAGTTTTGACCATTGACGCC
Source organism: Papaver bracteatum (assembly GCA_023529315.1). NCBI lineage: Eukaryota > Viridiplantae > Streptophyta > Magnoliopsida > Ranunculales > Papaveraceae > Papaver > Papaver bracteatum. The sequence goes on along the minus strand of JAJJWX010002818.1, from coordinate 116,018 downwards.
TATTTTGGTGACATATCTACATTTTATTCAAGAATACTTTGACTATCAACGCATATGTGTAAAAATTCAAATTCAAAAATAATGTTCTTGAAACTTTTAAGATAATTCATCCACAAGATGTTAATAATAATGATTTTAGAATGATTAAAAGAAAACCCACTTTTAGAAAACTTTATGACAATGAGACGGGTGATAATCTCTATAAATACTATGTACCAGGTTCTGCTCATACCACATCTATCAACATTCTCTCTTGCATTTCATTCTAGTCTTGTCTTCCGAGAAATCCACTTTGTTTCCTCACTAGCCTGGATTGTTTCAGCATGGGTTCAATAGATGAAGTGAAGAAGGAATCAGCAGGGGAAACACTTGGGAGATTGTTGAAAGGAGAGATTAAAGATGAGGAACTGAAGAAGCTGATCAAGTTTCAGTTCGAGAAGCGTCTGCAATGGGGTTATAAATCATCTCATCAAGAACAACTCTCCTTCAACCTTGACTTCATTAAATGTATAAGTTCTATCTTTCCTTTTTCTAATAGAACTTGTTACCTGAAACAAAGTTAAAACCTGCAGTTTATGTGGTTCAAGTGACACAAGCTATCAGCAGTCGCTCAAGTTGATGTGTCCAATGACCATAGGATGATATTCAAATGTAAACAGTCAAGAGTGTGTTATGCAGACATGTTATAGGTGTACTGACTAAATTCATTTTACTGTGTAGCCTTAAAAAAGATGGAAATGTCAGGAGAGATTGAGACAATGAACAAGGAAACTTATGAATTACCCTCAGAATTCTTAGAGGCAGTTTTTGGAAAAACAGTCAAGCAAAGGTACATCACAGAACATTTTAGTAACTTCAGTGCTGCATTATGTTTTCGTTCAGAATTCTCATCGTCTAAAAACAATGAATATGCAGTATGTGTTACTTCAAACATGAATCAGCAACAATAGACGAAGCAGAAGAAGCTGCACATGAATTATACTGTGAACGAGCACAGATCAAAGATGGACAAACTGTTCTCGACATTGGTTGTGGTCAAGGTGGTCTAGTTCTATACATTGCTCGGAAATATAAGAAATGTCATGTTACAGGGCTCACTAATTCAAAGGCACAAGTCAATTACTTACTCAAGCAAGCAGAGTAAGTTTCTGTGAATGAATGACGATGTAAATCATAGACGCCTAGTATTTCAAAAGAAGAAGAAAAATCAACTTTCTAAAGCAGCCTCTTTAAGATTAAATTCTCCATAACAACTCTATATTACACTAATCATTTCATTTGGAATAATATCTTTCCATAGGAAGCTTGGGCTGACAAATGTCGACGCCATACTAGCAGATGTCACTCAATATGAATCTGACAAGACATACGATCGACTACTTATGATTGAAGCCATAGAGGTATACCGAATCAATCTCATGAGAGATTCACAGCCCAGTATTTCTTTCTAATATATAAAGAAAATAGAAAGACATGCGGAAGCTGAATATCTTTCTCTTTACATGTTTGCAGCACATGAAAAACTTACAACTGTTCATGAAGAAACTATCAACTTGGATGACAGAAGAAAGTCTTCTCTTTGTGGACCATGTCTGCCATAAAACCTTTGCTCACTTTTTTGAGGTCAGATTCTAATTGATTTATGACAAACTTTCATGTTTGTTTTGAATGGGGTTTTCAGTTAATAGTGGAATTTCCCCTCTTTTGACACTCGGCTTGTTTACAGGCAGTCGACGAGGATGACTGGTACTCAGGTTTCATCTTCCCCCCAGGTTGTGCAACCATACTAGCTGCTAATAGTCTCCTCTATTTCCAGGTAAACCGCAAGTAATAACCACTAAATGTTAGAACTTCATGGTGTTTCACTTTCAGAGTTTCTAACATGTGCAGATAATATCTACGTGCAGGATGATGTTTCAGTTGTGGATCATTGGGTTGTCAACGGAATGCACATGGCTCGTTCAGTGTAAGAATTACTTCTAACGCCAAAAAAAACCTACCCAATTAATGGGATAAATTCATATCAGGTCATGTGTGATAGAAAAGAATCTGTTCAAACTAAAAAGTGGCCTTGTAATAGAAAAAACTCCATCAGAAAGCATAGTACTTAAATCCATCTCTGCCTGTTAACAAGCCATGTGCATGCCCTTTACCCAAATTTTCATAAACTAATGCATCATTTTGACTCTTCTAAAAGAAAATTTCCTCTTCAATGCAGAGACATTTGGAGAAAGGCACTAGACAAAAATATGGAAGCTGCAAAAGAAATTCTATTACCTGGACTTGGAGGAAGCCACGAAGCAGTAAATGGAGTCGTTACTCACATTAGAACATTCTGTATGGGAGGCTATGAACAATTCTCAATGAACGATGGAGATGAGTGGATGGTTGCGCAGCTGCTTTTCAAGAAGAAGTAGCGAGGCAATTTCCACGGCAACTGCATTTTCCAGAGCTGTGTAACAATGTGATCCTCAAGTAACAATAATTGTGGGTTGTATCACAGGGGTTTGGCTTGTTTTTGTTGTCTGCATTTCTACTTTGTTTTTTCTTTTAATTTGGATTCAAGATTTGAAGAACTCCATTCTTAATTATACCATGTAATGGATTTATCGAATCAATAGGTGTGATAAAATTGTACCAACTGCACTTTCCTGTTGTCTAGTTATTTGTCTATAATGGAAGTATGGAACTGAAGAAACTCTAGCACCTTTACTTTTCATTCACCTCTTACGTTTCTCATTTCAACCCGTTGCTGCTTAATTTTCCAGTGTTAATTCACACTGGCCATCTAATTCTTGATGAGCAACCTCCTCATTAAGTAAGCTACAATTCAGCTAAGTAATAATGAGACATGATATCTAGAGCTAGCTTTTGTAATCTTAATACTCAAAGAACCAGTGAGTCGGCAACACATTTTGTCTAATAAATTGCTATTCTCTTGCTCCATTATTTTGCTAACTGCGTAACCTCCCTCTCTGCTCTTCTAATGCTGATACCCATTCTAATGTGTTTGCATCTTTGCGACAGTATCCTCTGTGCACTAAGCCTCTCTACCAATCAAGCATTGTCTTAATTATGATCTTTACACTAATCTTAGCCCCAAGGAACTTCATATTCATCAGAGACAACCTTTGATTACTTATCGAACTAATCTAATAGAGTACAAGTACATCAGCCGCGGACACGACCATGTAATGATCAATTTAAAATGTCTGTATGACTCTTGTATTAGAATGTGTCTAACATATGGATTGGTCTCACTCTGTGAGTTCTCAGTTGAAGTGTGGAACATGCAAAAGGAATGAGGATGAGTCCATGTTTGGGTCAATCATCCAAAGACAGCAAATATAGGTGCATATTAAGCAGCAAGACGGACAGTGGTTTGTAGCAATATTAAAAAGTAAAAATTATAGAAGATAAACGAATGTCTATTAGAGAGAGAGAGAGAGAGAGCACCTCATCGACATCAATTTCCATATCCATACATTTCGAGGCCTCGACAATCAAAGCCAACTTCACCTGATGTGCCCTGCTCAGGTCCCTCTGTTTACGGACCATGAGATTGCTGTAGATCTGATCTTTTCTACAAGGTAATATATGTTAAACAATGATTATGCAGACACTTACATTTTAATTCATTAATCTCTGATAAACTTGGAGCTCTAGTTTCTCCAGGGCACTTGCACTTCGACTGAACTCATTTTCCAGATTGAGAACTCCCTAAGACATGGGAGTATACCCAGCTTTGGAAGATTGCTCAATAATGTTAGAATCAAAGAATTCTAGTTTCACCAAATTCAGAAAGCAAGAAGATGAATCCATCCAATTTGGACCCTTTCAAACCCTAGAAGTAAGAAAATTTCAATTGGGTTCAAAATAGGGTGAGGCTTTAAGACCTTCCAACACCAAATTAGCTTCTTTTTCTGAAATCCCATTGCAGATATGACAGCAGACAGCACCCATAAATTCATCTCCATCTAAATTGAAATCCTAGTTCCTTCCGCAACTGATTTCACCCAAAGGGACTGAGCTCATTTCATTTGCAAGAATGACAGCAAGCACCCATAAATTCATTCATCTAAGTGGAAACCTCCACCACCATCATCGATGGGTCTTGTAAATTGGAACCCCTATTGCTATGGATATGAGGTGTTGGCATTATCTTCAGAGACTGTTCTAACAGCGGCTTCATTTGCAGAAGAAGCTGAGATTAGAGACAGCGGAAGAAACTCTGGAGATTTGCTGATCAAGGAAACACTGATCAAGATCCTCAATTTGGGGGAAATCACCCGGCTTATGCTCTCTCTGCAAATTCTAATTTGATTTTTAGGTTTTCTGAGAAAACAATGGGCTGCTTTATGCCACACACGAACCAGTTTGGCTAGTGCCCTCGCTGTAGAACGTGCCAGGAGGCCCAGGACGTTCTGTCCTACCTGTTTATTCGGGCACAGGAAGGCTGGGCAGCCCGAAGTCCCATTTTTATTCGGGCACATAAACGCATCATCGTTAACCATTAGTGTCAGGAGAAAAGAAACACTGAACAAGCTAACTCGTGTGTAAAACTGCTTACTCCTCAATACATAATATAAAAACGTTAAAAGGAATTTAAGCATCCGGAGATTAATAGATCGCAACAATTTAAATTACTTACACCAATACTTCTGGACATATTTATATCATATTGTCATTAGCTGTCAAGGTGTTGAGAAATTGAATCTTTATATTCGAGTTGTTTCATATCACTCAATATGAAAATGAGAGTCTCTCTCCTCTCTCCTTTCTTTCTTTCTTCTCTTCCCTTATCCTCGTTGAACTACCGGAACACCTACGAGCTTTGAAATAACCACCACCAACGGAAAGAAACCTACCATACTGTCATATCCAACGGTCCTATTCCGCCGGAAAACACCGCCAGAGATATAAAAATTCATCGGAATTATTAATCCTTTATGTATTAACAGTTGCAGAATCCAGTTTACCATGCTTCTTGTCCATTTATTGTAACCCCATTTCAATTTCTAATCTTCTCTGCTACTTGATTCGTTTGAAATCCACCCTCTGTTTCTTAATACCACTAATACACCTAAGACTCCTAAGACACTTTTTGTTTACTTTGGTTAACGAAGACACTTAGACTTTTAAGTTCAAAAACTATCATTTGTTTCTATAGACCGGAAAAACACCCTTTGTTTACTTTGGTTAACGAAGACATTTTGACACTTTAGTTCAAGAGAAAAGACTAAGAAAACAAAAAGGTCCCGGATTTTCGAATTTAGTAACAATTGTCAGTTTTCTTTCTTTGAAGAGTTTTGGACATCAGCACACAGCTCTGGTTCATTGCTCTAAAGGAATTGTTTCTCCTACTATTGCGCTCCATGAGTATTTTAAGTTGGAATTGTCATGGGTTTGGTAAACCAGAAGCAATCCGTGAGCTTCGGGATTTAATTAAAATGAAATCTCCGGATATAATATTTTTATGTGAAACCATGAGTAGTGTAAAAACTACAACTACAAAGTTGAGATCCTTAGGTTATCACAACTTCTATGTACTACCGTCGATAGGAAAGAAAGGTGGCGTCTCTCTCGCCTGGAAGGACGGTTTTGATCTCGTCGTTAATCAGTCCAGCCAACAAGGGTTAATTTGTTCCACCAATTCAATCAAATCTAATACGGTATGTAACATGTTCTTTATTTATGGAGAGCCAAATAGAAATTTGAGGAAAATTAGTTGGGATATTTTTATGGATCAACCATTCAATCACTCTGTTCCGACTATATTAGTAGGAGATATAAATTGTATTTTACATTCCAAAGAAAAATGGGGTAAAAGACCAGTCACTGAACATGATACAAAAATAATGGAAACCCTCATGAATAAATGGGACTTGAGAGATCTACCATTCTCAGGTCCAGATTTTACATGGACTAACAAACAGGAAGGGTAAAATCTAGTAATGGAGCGTATCGATCGAGCTCTGGTCAATGATTTATGGGAAGATAACTTTCCACATTCTCATACTAGTCATTTTCCCCGTATTAGCTTGGACCACGCACCCATTCTAGTGTCTTTAAACCCTGGGGTTGAGAATCTGCAGAAACCTTATCACTTCATGTCTATGTGGGAAAAAGACCAATCCTGCAAAACTGTCATTGAAAAATCTTGGTTATTGGAAGTTAGAGGCTCAAAATCTTTCCAACTTAAGCAAAAACTAAATCATGCAAAGTTTAAACTGAAACTATGGAACAAAGTTTCGTTTGGAAATATAAGTGTTTCTCTACAGCATACCAAATCTGAAATCCAGAGTGTACAAACAAATAAACCAGGGGATACAAGGAAGATTAATGAATTAACTGATAAATTAACTTACTTGTATTCCTTGGAAGAAATCTTGTGGAAAGATAAATCCCGTGAGCTATGGTTAAATGAAGGCGACAAGAACATGCCGTATTTTCACAAATGCACAATGTTCCGAATGAAAAGAAACAACATTTCTTGGCTAAAATCTAGAAATGGAACTTAGCTGACTACAAGGGAAGCCATTGGAGATGAATTCATTTCATACTTCCAAGAACTTTACAAAACATCTGCTCCCGTTGAGCAGGATATCATAGTAGATACTATTAAACCAAAACTATCTGAGTTAGACAATACCATCTTGGAAACTCCTCTTACTGATGAAGAAATTAGATTTGTAGCTTTCCAAATTGGTGCAAAAAAAGCACCAGGGCCAGATGGCTTTACTGGGGTTTTCTTCCAGACCTATTGGGATATTGTGGGTGATTGTGTAATTCAAATGGCAAAACAATTTTTTGAAATTGAGAATCTTTTAACTCATTTCAACCACAATATGATATCCTAAAAGGAGAATCTTGTAATGAGACTGGTGTATTTATTTCTGTGTTTATATGTATGTTGGATCGTAAAAGGAGATAAGACATCTAACTTCTTACAACAACTGCGCAGGTACTAGACACACCAGAACATAGCACGTAGTGGTATCTGACGCCCATATATACATGATTAATCTTGGAATTCTTATGCTATCACAAGTCCAGCAAGGGGAACCATGGAACCTGTTCACAATGTCAGCAGATGAATCCTCTTGCTTGTACAATTGAAGCACCATCACTGACCACATGTTTAAGTTAGGGGTAGAGGTAATTAGAATGTTATTTTTGGAATGCCAGTAGAAATAAAACAGGGATAACATATGGTAGTATGCCACACAAGGTAAATCAGTTTTTTTACTCATACTAGACCCTAAATCAATGGTGAGGGAAGCAACTGACATAGAACAACTTGTAGTTTGGCAAGTACATCACCAGATTTCAGAAGCTGAACAAGTTCTACAGTTTTTTGAGTTTTGGAATTTCTTTATATAAATAGAGTTCAAAACAATGAAACTTTTTAGGAGAAAGAAGCTAAGATATGAATGGTTCTCTAGACCACGAAATTGCATTAGCATCAATTAGAAGATTTTAGTCATGTTGTCACTTAAGTTGTAACATGTAATTCTTCAATAAAAAAATTCGCTGCATAAGAATTTGTCATCTTATTCTTTTCAAGTTCTTGTATTCTGATGGGGTATTTTTCTTTGTCGCATAGATCTTTCCTTTTTTTGTCTCAAATTTTTTTTTGTAATATTTTTTGCTGTAATATTCCAATTTCCCGAGTTGCTCTTATCACCGGTATGTCCTGGCGCGTTAGGTTGTTAAAATCTAGAGCCCTAAAAGACCGAACCTCTATTATTTCCTATAGGCTTTCTAGCTGATCGCTGTCGTATGCGTCAAAAATAAATTTACTTTCTCACTACTCAAAATATAAAATATAGTAAGGGCAAGAAAGGATCGTTCCCACAGAGAGGACTAGGTTGTCTTTTGTTTCGATTTTCTTATATAAACAAAGGGGGGATTTTTCTGATTTTTAATATACTAAAATAAAATAAAAGCAAAACAAAGAAATAAAGTAAACAAATCAAGCAAGGAAAGATATTGGTTAAGGATTCATCTTCATTCACTAACATATTCTTGTCATAATAATTAGAATTGGTATTTTAATCTCAACTTTTATCAAAATCCCTAGGATACCTTGATCGCAAGTTTATCCCGCAAATCTTCTCTTGTCATCAACAAACACATTAAAAGATGCGAGTATGAGTTCTATCTTAGAGAACAACCTAACGTATAAAAGCACTAATCAAGTTTAATTCCCAAGATGCATTAAGTTATATGAAATCAGGCCAATCAAAGCAATCGAACGTGGAAAACTCACTAATTCAATTTAACAAAGGTCACGATTCACTTGTGATTACTAGGATGTATCACTACAAGCAATATTCACAATTATGCTACTTGTATTCAAGGATTATCACTTTTACGTATAATAAACCCTAAACTAGCAATATATGTGATTACAAGTTCTACCAATTTGCAACTTGACAAAACAAACAATCAAATCATGTTATAATACGTCAATCATATAACTATATTTTCAGGGAATCGTGAACGATAAATATGAGACAAAACTAATATATTGAATCGAAGAATCATATTATGTGAAATCCAACTAATCCATAACCAAAAGAAAACTAGGTATTCATAGCATAGGAGTTCATAACAAGAAGGAAGATACAACCTATCATGTTTCTAAACTTTAGAAAACAAAAGTAGAAGAAGATTAAAAAAAGATTAGAGAAAAGTCTTCTCTTTTATATATTTCTCAATTTCCATAAAGGATACTCCTTCCAATATTAGGTCTTCTCAAAACCCATCTCCAAGTGGTCCACCAAGCCCATGTGTGAGAAAAACCCGTGTCGAAAATCTGTCCCAGAAGCGTTCGTCGGAATTTAACCGGAATTCGGCAAGAAACGTCACCGCCGGCTAACTGAGATTCTTTTCCGTCGACAGAATATTCCGTCACGACGCCGTTAAAGTTAACCGTTGACCTAACAGTCATCGTTAGTCAACCAAGGTCTGAGTGAGCACTGAGTCATCTCTCTGACTTGGCTGGATGGGCTGAGTTGCTTTTGCCAAGGCTATTTCTTCTGTTACATAGGCCTAAGCCATTTTTCACCATCATTGTGCTTCATTTCAGAAATTGTCTAGATTTCAACTCCATCTCAGCTTCATAACCATTGCATCTAGCACCACACAACACCAACAATCCATGGCTTGCGACAACTCCATCTCAACCAACTGACACCAGCATATCCACAGCTCAGTTCCAATTCCATCCATCGCAATATGGCTTCAATAACTTCATTCTTGGCCTCCTCAAACTCAGCCATTCACTTCCTTCAGTCATCAGGTCCACAACATCACTTGCACTACAATTTCATATCGAGCTCAGCATCAATCTAAGAGACTCATACACCACCTGCAATAAAATCTACCACTGCAACTTGAAACACCACCATATTCACCTTTCTACGGTTGCATTGCCATTTCTTCTTGCAACAATTTAGACCACCATCACAGCTTAATTTCTCCTCTTCCATGACATGGCACCAGAACCCATTCATCTGCAGCTTTAGTTCCATCCCTGGCTTCAATAGCTCCACAAATGCAGTGTCTGAAACAAAGCCATAGCACATCATCCATCATTTTTCTTCTCTAAACCACAGTAACAACAACAATAGTCTTCCATTCTTTATGTTCAATGCATCACATACTAGGACCCATCTTAATCCTTGATCTGCAGTGCCAATTCACAGCAGCAGAAGTAGTATCAACAACACACATATTCTAACCCATTTCAAATAAAAAATAACCTCTGATTTCTTCTCATCTGTTTTGATTAAAAACCCATAGATCCCCTTATTTCCATTTCTTGATTCAACAATTTTAATGACATTCTCAGATTCAACAACCCATATGTCAATTCGATCTCTAACTTCTACCAATTTCAATTTGTCGGTTTAACATGAGCGGCTTCATCTCTTCTCTACTTCACAGTTTCATAACAACAACACAACCCATCCTTCTTCTCTGGTAATTTTTACAGCACTTCAAACACAAAAACCCATTCAAACTCGTCTGCAACTCAATTTGCTAACACCATCATCTCATACTTCGAGCTATTCCATTCAAAACCTATTTGAGATTAAACCCATTAAAATTACACTACCAGATTCAATCCTCAGCTGCAGAGCATCATTGATCTTCTCTATTTCACTTCACCAACTCAATCTTCCATTAACATCATCGAAATCTCTTGGATCCATCAATTTCTCTCAGTTTCAGTTCTCGGATTTAATGGCAGCAGCCGCTGCTGATTCTCTCGGGTTTCATGTGTAGTTATGAACGAGTTGATTGAGAGAAGATTAGGGTTGGGGTATATTAGGGTAGGATGGGTACACCCCAGAGTTATTTGCACCCGATTGTTACACCCACTCATAAATTATAAGGGATACTTTGAATGACAACCCCTTAACCCCTGCTAGATTGTATTTAGTACTCCTCCAAATAGAGTTATCCCTTAACCTTGACTGGGCTCCAGATAGTGTTCGCCAATGAACTGACCTTTTTGCCCTTTCATCTCAAATTGAATGATTTCTTCTTCTTTTTCTCCGTATGTCTCCCGAGTACCTAATAACTCAAAAACACACATAAAGTACATAATTTACAAGAAAAATAACAAAGAAAGCATAAATTCTAGATAGTAAATACGGTGTATTCTACACCTATCACTAGCAGGGATATCTTTTATCCCATCAAAAAAAATAAAAATAGGGATATCTTAAACTATGTAAATAAACAGTCTCATGTACAGAGTTGTCATTTTACCTAAACCCTATCTAAATGGAGAAGAACCATTTCTCCTTTTCATTATCAGTCACTCTTTTCATTAGCCTCCAAAATCAGATCCCACTTTTCTCCTTGAAAACCTAAAAAAAAATTGTGATTCAATTTACACTAAGAATTTCATTATGGGAAGGTTTGAGGATCTACCAATAGAGATTATACCAGATATATTGAGTAAGTTACCAACTGAATCTGTTTTGGAGTGTAAATTGATTTGCAAACCATGGAGAGATCTTATTCATCTTCCATACTTCTCTCAAAAGCACTTGAATCATCTTGATTCTGCTGGTGATGATTCTGGCAAGTTAAGTTTTGTTTTCTTAAATCGTCTGATCGTAAATCATAATCCAATCACCGGAGAATATACTAAGCTTGATGAACTCTTTTATGCTGAGTATGATGAGAATTCTGAAGAGACGCCCTTTATTAGGAAAGCAAGATTGAATGTTAACCATCTATTACACGAGTGTAGATATGATTATTCTTTAGCTGGTTCTTGCAATGGTTTAATTTTCCTCGACTCATTTCATAAAGATATTTATGGACTTACTTATATCTTTAATCCAATCACCAGAGAATATATTATCCTTCCTACTTCTGAAGGATCTTACTACTGGACTGGATTTGGTTACATTCCTTCCACCGATGAGTACAAGGTTGTTAGGTTATATTTTTCTAGGGGAGGCCCAAATGTTCAGGTGTACACTCTTGGGAGTAGCACTGGATGGAGAAATTTAGGGAAGGTGGAAAAGAAGATTGAATCGTGGACAATACATTCTGGTGCATTTGCAAACAGATCTCTTCATTGGGTAGACGGATATGGAACCATTCTTGCTTTCCACTTGACTGATGAAAAGTTTAGGGAACTTCCATCGCCACCTTGGTTCAGACCGTCTCGTTTTCCAAATTTTCCAATTTCACTAGGGGTTTTAGGAGATTGTCCGAGTGCTACTTATTGTCGCAACTTTGGTGGAAGTGAATTATGGTTGTTGAAGAAGAATAAACATAATTATGATGACTTGAGCTGGAGTAAAGAGTTCAGTTTCAAAGACGTTCGTATATTACGGGATTCTTCCCCGTTTGGGTTTACGAAGAGTGGTAGGCTTCTATGCTTATGGTTATGATCCAAAAGTATCGACTGGCAAAATTGTTAAAATATTAAACTTGATTATTCAAGATAAATCTAGAAAAATCTAATTAGATAAGTATTAGAATAGATAAGTATTAGTCAAATTAGACATGTGAAGGATAAACTTCTCCATACTTATCCTTGACGTATTCTAGAGTATTCTCTCTAGATAAGAGAGTATTAAACATGTGATGGATAAGCTCCTCCATACTTATCCTTGGTATTATACCTAGAATATTCTCTTTAGATAAGAGTGTAATGAAAGTGTAAAGAAGAGTCTAGATAGAACTATCTAGAGAAGTAAGTGAGCCTATAAATAGGCAACAATGGTTCACTTGCAAACCATCCAAAACCAAGTGAGCTAGCAAATAATAAGAGTGGTGTAAGAAAAGAAAAGTGAGTCTTGTACAACAAAGTTTGAGAAATAAAATTCAGTTTTGGTTAAACACCAAGTTGAGTCATTCCAATACCCAATTTCAATACCCATCAACCATTAGCCCCAAAACCATTTCCAACAAAAATGGTTGCGAGTGGCAACTTTAAAATTACTGCTGCCATCCCTCACAAGAATACTTTAGTTTCACTAAAGTTATTAGGAGAAAACGATGCAAAAACAATGGAATCTGGTGAAAGAGCAGGTTCAAGTGAGGAGACAGAAAACAGTGATAAACTGAAGACCGCAAAATGAAGAAAGTGATATTTAGGCAAGTGTAATGATAATAAACCTTTATTGAAATTTTAAGCATTTTGAATTGACAATGAATCTTTCTTGAATCGAATTACTTGACATTATGTGGTATTATCTCATGTATGAATTTCTCTTGCTATGTTTACTGCGGATTTTGTAATTTACTTTTGTTCGACTTGATGAGAATTCCGAGTAGTCTTCTGCTCCTAGGCTTCTAGAAAATCTATTTGTTTCTTAGTTATCTGCTCATATTTATTTTCTTTGTCATAATTTTGAGATTTAGTGTGCCATTTTCGAGTTTGCATGACCCCAGAGCATGATACTAGTAGAATTCTTGAAGTCATGGAGTGAGAGGCTGAGTCTGTCAGTAGATCTGTTTTTGTGGAGAGTCTAGTATCGCTTAACTCAGAAACTTGTGTGGGGCATGCAGAGAAATAAGACTTATAAGTACTGTGTAATCGATATATACGTGTCTACTTTCTGTATTTTTGATAGGCTGGTTTCTTAGTGATTTATGGGAAAGATTGTATAGAGAACTCAATCTCTTTTCTTTGAAATGCAATAACCTATTACTGAAACTTGCTCTTGCATCTTTTTGTTGTGATATTTGCTCTTGTGGGTGAGAGTGTCGTCTTAGTTGCTCTCAATCTGTGAATATATCTGTTGTTTATTGTCTCCATTTTATCTCATGCTTGATTATCGAATACTTGGCTCTTTGTCTAATGATATACAAGTTTGTTTGTTCCTTCCATCTCCATCTACATGTAGTTGTCATTTCACATTTGTCAAGCTGGAGTCCAGCTGCTGGACTATGGATCTAAGTTAATTACCTGACACTTATTCATTGGCCTGAATGTAGATGAGGACGGAGGTAGCATACAAACCCAGTGAACTGCTCGTGGTAGCATTTGTGTTTAATCAGTCAAGATTTCAGTCAGATAACATACTGCTTATTTTCTGCTTTTTGATGTGTTTAACCTTCTGGTTATAGTCGAGTTTTGAACAGTGAACTGCTCATATCTCAAATAGTTGTCCTACCCCTCTTCAAGAACTTCTTGTAGCAATATTGATGGGAATCAGTCCACAATGTCAGCTCTAACAAACCTCTTCATCCATATCATCTCCTTGGGAAGTCCTCTTTTTGCACGTAAAAAATAAGCAACACCAGACCACGGGTTCAGGTTAGGGATTTGATAGCAGCTGGTAGTGAAATAATTTAGTTTCTCAACATCATTCATAGAACATTGATCACGAACTGAATCCTTCAGAATCACAAGCTACATCCACAGCTTTTTGTGGTAGCATTTGTGTTTAATCAGTCAAGATTTCAGTCAGATAACATACTGCTTATTTTCTGCTTTTTGATGTGTTTAACCTTCTGGTTATAGTCGAGTTTTGAACTGTTTGCAGTTCGTTTTATGGTATGTTTGACTAATCTCTCTAGCTGTCTTCTAGAAATCAATAAAACTAGCGAAATTGTCAAGGTTTTAGTTTGATTCATTGCATAAAAGACAGATAGATGGAATGGTCGAGCTTGGAATCTTTATGCTCCCCCTACCCCCAGCAAGGGGAATCAGTCCACAATGTCAGCAGGGAAGTCCTCTTGCACGTAAAAAATGCAACACCAGACCACGGGTTCAGGTTAGGGGATAGCAGCTGGTAGTGAAATAATTTAGTTTGTATTGAACTGAATCCTTCAGACACAAGCTACATCCGTTTTTGTATATGAGTTGGTCGCTGCATTTCTTTTGAACTAGATATATTATCAAAGAGTCATCATCCTATTCTTTTTTTCAATCACTTGTTTTCTGTTGGGTTCTTTTGCAGTTGAGAATATCCTTAGTCTGTAGCTTTTTGTCTCAAAAATGTAGCTGTAATATACTTTTGTGATTGTTGCAGAATTATCTGAGTCGCAGACCTGCAATTCAAATTCTTGCTAATTGTATACCAGTCAAGGACAAGACTGAATTGTTATATGCAGGTAAACACTGGGAAAGATAATAAGACATGCACTCTTAGCAAGCTGTCTCCGCTCAGATGAAGCATAACTTGTAGGATACAGAGTAATAGTCATTTTAGAATGCAGCTTAAGAAAACCATGACGAAAGAAAGCCAAGATGTGTAATATTTACGCCCTATGGGAGGAACTCCAGATCTTTTCTGGTCGGGTGTAGAACTCTAGATCTTTTCTAGCATTTACCGTCTAGATCAAGCTAGAATTCTCTGGAAACACTCTTACGGCCTCAATCAAGCTAAAATTTCATCGAAGGGGTTTTGAAAATCGTTTTTTTTTTCCTTGCCCGGTTTGGGCAGCAGAGTATAGAAACCTAGTGGCCCTACTAATATGTTGTCAAATTCATCTCTCTTGCATTTAAGAAATGAACTTGAAGTACATACACAACGGGGAGATTCATACATTAAATGCCCCGAGACATCCGGCCACCAGTACATAACCCGCCAGACCCATTGATCGATTTGAAGACTCAGACCAATCAAGCGGGTATTCCGGTTCAGGAGTTTAGGTGTGAGCATATCAGAGCAAACAGCTGGGGATGGCCATCACCAATATTGTTAATCATGCATCCATTTGGAGCTTCCTCCTTTGAATTTCAACGCTTTATTTTGTAGCCGTCTTAAACAGCTCCAGCCTCCGACGGTTGCACCACCAACATTCTCATGAGTACCATTTATAGTATACATACTAATATAACTTACGGATAGGATGGTGATATTCGTAGTATTACTAATCAGCAGCATTACTAGCATTAGCTGGAGACTATATGTAGTACTAGTGGTGGCGTTTAAAACAAGTAATCAAGCACATTGCATGTATAAAAGTTTTTCGCGATGCAAAGCTGAAATGGTGTATAATTATGTATATATGCTATTATCTTCAAAACATATTTTGTATGAAATATTCCTACATTTGTGCAAATTTTATATTATATATCTTATTTGCCAATTTCATTTTACACTGCAGATCATTTGGTGACGATTGTATTGAAAAAGTTCAAATGCTGAAGGTTCCTGCTGATGGGAAGCCAGTGTGGGCTACAGTTCTGTTCCGTTCTGCAACTTGGTCGCTCCAATCATGTAAGGTAGAGAAGAAATTGTTAGGGACGAAGAAATTTCTGTCACTGACTTTAAGTTCTTGTCATAGTATTTTCTGTTTCAAGAATTTTTCCAAGGCCTCTTCATGTTGGTACTGCTAGTTTTAGGGATGAAGACATACCTGATACTGTTATGGCTATATTACAGGGTTTATTTAGATGGACTCACTGTTCATCTCGTCATTCTGTTTTGGTGTCTGGTTAGTTTGGTTGGGCCGACGGAGCGAAGCGAGGGAGGACCTTTATATGGCCACTTTTTTGTAAATAGTAAGAGATCAATTGACACAAAAAGATTGGATTTGGTGTCCATGGTTGGTCTTTTTCACTTGACACAACTATCCCTCCCTTTTTGTCCAATTACTATAACTCATTCGAGCATTTCCTATGGGATGAACAAACTTGGAGTTTGTTCATTTTGCTCCCCTATGGAATGAACAAACATGAAAAA
Source organism: Papaver bracteatum (assembly GCA_023529315.1). Taxonomy (NCBI): domain Eukaryota; kingdom Viridiplantae; phylum Streptophyta; class Magnoliopsida; order Ranunculales; family Papaveraceae; genus Papaver; species Papaver bracteatum. The sequence continues at coordinate 99,840 of JAJJWX010002818.1, read as the reverse complement.
TGGATGTTCAAATCAACAAATCTGATGCTTTGAACATTGAGTCGGAACATCCAGCGCGCGTCTGTGGTAAGGAGAAAACAATTCAGCTAGAGTTCAGCACAACTCGCAACACTTACAATTTGAGTAATATGTTTGTTATTACTGGATGAAAAAGATAAAATAGAATTATCTTTTCTCAATAAAAGTATGAATCAGATTAGCTGGTCCAACAATTTCTGTTTTAGAAGATTGTCTTTTTATTCTTAGAAATTTTAGCTTTATTAAAATTGAGTACGTTAATCGGAATTTTAATGGTTGGGCTGATAAAGCAGCTAAACACATTAGCAGATTCAATATAACAGGTGTTTGGTTGGACAATTATTCTCCATTCATCCTAAATCAGTTGTAATCTTTCTCTATATCAATATATCTTCCTTTTCTAGCAAAAAAAAAATTATGCCTTAGAAAAAACTACCAACACGCATATGTTGCTTCTTAATGCCGCGGCGGCCACCCTAGGATGTTCGTTTGCGGTTCGTTCCTCAACTTAGGCGGCGGGCCCATAGTATTAATCGCCGGAGTGTAAAGGAAGTGTAATGGAAAAATATATTGTGAAAAGAAAAAGTATGTAAATAGTACAACCCTCTGAACCAACCACTCCAATTTCTCCTTCAAAACCCTAGAAAAAGAAATTTGGAATCCAAATTTCCTCCGATCAAAGTGTTTCAATATGAGGAGGTTTAACAATCTACCAATAGAGATTATGTTAGAAATTTTAACTAGGTTGCCAACTGAATCTGTTTTGGAGTGTAAATTGGTTTGCAAACCCTGGAAAGATCTTATTCATCTTCCATCCTTCTCTCGTATGCACTTGAATCATCTTAATTCTGCTGATGATGATTCTGGTAAGTTAAGTTTTGTTTTCTTAAATCGTTTAATCACCGGAGAATATACCGAGACTGATGAATTTTCTTATGCTGAGTATGATGAGAATTCACATGAGATACCCTTTTGTAGAAAAAAGATAATGAATGTAAACCTTCCTTTTTACGATTGTAGATATCATTATTCTTTTGCTGGTTCTTGCAATGGTTTAATTTGCATAGACTCGTGGCATAATGATTTATATGGACCTACTTATATCTTTAATCCAATCACCAGAGAATATATTATCCTTCCAGCATTGGAAGGAGAATACTGGTGGACTGGATTTGGTTACATTCCTTCCACCAATGAGTACAAAGTTGTTAGGATATATAACTCTTGCGGAGACTCAAATGTTAGACTTAGAAATGTCCAGGTTTATACTCTTGGAAGTAACACTGGATGGAGAAATGTCGGAACGATGGACAGGATTATGCAATTTTATAGAAGAGATGCTGGTGCTTTTGTAAATGGAGCTATTCACTGGGCGGATGACCAAGGAACCATTCTTTCTTTCCATTTGGCCGATGAAAAGTTTAGCAAACTTCCATCACCACCTTGGTTCCCACGATCGGAGTTTTCAACCTTTCCTATTTCACTAGGGGTTTTAGGCGATTTTCTAAGTGTTACTTATTGTTGCGAAGTCGGTCCTAGTGAAACGTGGGGCGATGCCTATCGTAGTGAAATTTGGTTATTGAAGAAGAATAAACATAATAATGACTTCAGCTGGAGAAAAGAGTTTAGTTTCAACGGAAGTCGCATATTATGGAATTCACCGCTTTTTGGGTTTACAAAGACTGGTAGGCTTCTATGCTATGAGAATCACAAGATTTATGGTTACGATCCAAAAGCATCATCTGCCAAAATGGATGTAAATTTTGGCAAGCTTATTACATCTGCCATCCCTCACAGGAATACTTTAGTTTCATTAAAGGTATTAGGAGAGAAAAATGCAAAAATAATGGAATCTGGTGGTACAAGTGAGGAGACAGAAAACAGTGATAAACTGAAGAAGCCGATAAAAGAAGCAAGAGATCTCTAGGTAAGTTTAATGATAATGAACCTTCATTGAAATTGTAAGTATTTTGAGTTTGGATAACATGTATGAATTGCTTAATTCCTGAATCTAATGAATTGAAAATTTGTGGTGATATTATATCATGTATGAATTGCTTTGGCTATGTTTACTGCGGATTTTGTTAGAATTAATGAGAATGCAATGCAAACTTCAGTGAACTTTTTTCCTGTTATATGAAATAAGAAATATCGTGGGAAACTGAGAGCTTTCCCAGTAGTCTTCTGCTCCTAGGCTTCTAGAGTAGACAAATCTATTTGTTTCTTAGTTCTCCGCTTATATTTGTTTTGTTTAATGTCATAATTTCCATATTTAGTGAGTCAGTTTCGAGTTCGCATGACCTCAGAGCATGATACTAGTAGAATTCTTGAGGTCAAGGAGTTATAATCCGACTCTGTTAGTAGTTCTGTTTTTGTGGAGAGCCTAGTATCGCTTAACTCAGAAACTTGTGTGGGGCATGCAGAGAAAGAAGACTCATAACTACTGTGTACTCGGTATATACGTGTCTACTTTCTGTATCTTTGCTAGGATGGTTCTTAGTGATTGATGGGCAAGAATGTATTGAGCACTCTGACTGGAGGTTGGAAATGTGCATATTCAATCTCTTTTCTTTTAATTGCAATAACCTATTACTGAAACTGGCTCTTACATCTTTTTGTTGAGAGTGTCGTCTTAGTTGTTCTCAATATGTGAATATATATGTTGCTTAAGCTCCCCATTTTATCTCATGCTTGATTTTCGAACACTCGACTCTTTGTCTAATGATATGCAAGTTGTCGTGTTCCTTCCCATCCCCATCTACATTTAGTCATTTAGAATAGTGTCAAGCTTGACTGTAGATATTAGTTGATTACCTGACACTTGTTCATTGGCCTTAATGTAGATGGGGATGGATGTATGAATCTACGTCCTCTTTCATACAAACCCTGCCTGAGGTAGCATTTGTGTTTTATCCGTCAAGGTTTCAGTCAGATAACATACTGCTTATGTTCTGTTTTTTGATGTTTTTAACCTTCTGGTTATAGTCAAGATTTTGATTGTTTGCAGTAAGTTTTATGGTATGTTAGACTAATTTCTCTAGCTGTGTCTTCTATTTCGGTGTCTGGTAAGCTTGGTGTAGTCCAACCACTTGCAGGCTTGGTTAAATTTTTGTTTGGTTGCTGTCAAAAACAATTCTGAATTTTGTAGTCCATTAGTGGATTCTCAATTTTATGATGGTGCGGTAGTATATATTGGGTCAACTGAATTTTGTAGATTGACGATGTGTCATTGTTGTTCTCATCTTCTGTGCATACAAAATTTAACATTGAGAGTTGGTTCTTTTATTTATTCCTTCTGCCATCCTTTGTGGATGTTGTGCATTGTAAGATTATACATTGGTGATTTAACAACATTGATTTATCCAATTGTATCCGTCTTTATATGTATGTTGGGTCAAATAAGGCCAACACTGCATCTAACTTCTTTCAACAACTGTGCAGGTACTAAAATCACCAACACATAAGGGTTTGCAGACACCCATACATTTTCGATCTTGGATCCTTATACTCTAACTCCAGCAAGGGGAACCAGTCCACAGTGTCAGTTGGGAACACTGAAATGTAGAACCAGCAATGCCACCAGTTCAGGTTGGGAGAAGAGGTAAATAGTTGAAGCTGTTTGGATCACTAATGGAGATAAATTAGGGATAGCATCTGGTGGTATACTAGACTAAATATATCAGCAAAGATTCATCATCTTATTCTTTTGTTTTTCAAGAATTCCTTTTTGATAGAATTCAGTTGACGACTGTATTTGTATTGTTGTATTTGGCAAGAATGTTGAATTTGCATGAGGTTCGGATTTACAAGTATGCTTTTCTCTGGATTGAACATTTTGTGTGCTGCATGTTTTTTAACCACATGTTTTGGTTCATGTTTTGCCATATCAGTTTGTCTCCACTGCTTCCTTAAAAAATGTTCACTAGATTTTTAAAGAACGATTACTTCCTCTGTGGTTAGTGAATAGCATATATTCTGGACCAAATAATGAGTTCCACAAACATAAAAAGTGCATCCAGAATCTGATGGATAATATCCCTATTGATAGCTATTGACTACTACATCGGCATTCAGAAGGCAGAGTTGGTTTGAAGATGGAGGTGGTGTGAACCTTTCACTCGTACAGTGGAGACACAAAGACAGCATTATGATATTTCCTCTCAAACTAAATGAGTTTTATTCTTCTGTTTACTGTCTTTTTGGTTTCTCTATGTTCCATCTTATCTTATCTTATACTATAATAAAGAAAAGACCCATTTTTGGGTGGTTTTGGTGTAGCACCGCGGAATGTTTAAATTGACCCTCAAATAATCTTATCTTATACTAATATAAAGAAAAGAGGTATTTTTGGTAGGAGACCCCCTAAATTACTAAGTTGTCCCTATCTTTTATATATTTACATAAATACCATTGTTTTAAAAATATATCAAAAAATTTAAAAACTTAATATCTTTCAAAATATACATCGGATTTTTTAAAAATTTATATATTTGAAAAGCTCTTTCAATTATCTACCTAACGAGTACAAACAAGAATAATAAATTTTTGTTTTAGAAAAAAAAAATCATGGCTTTCAAATTTAGTATTGTTGGATGAGTAAAAATTCAAGCATGTGCATCGCATATGTGTCTATACTAATATAAATTGAAGAAAGACCAGAATCATCTCATAATTCTATATATTTGTTTGTTTTATTGTGACTTTTCATATGAGAATGTGAGAGACATGTTTATTGATACATATGTTTGAACTATCAGAAATAAGGTGCATACCAAGATTTAAGGAAACTACCACCACCAAAATTTATATAATGAGGATTAATATATAACTAGTAATGGATTTAAGGACATGGATGGGTAATATAAGTAGGATTTACTAATTCTTTAGGAATAGTGAAATTAGCGGCATTACTAGTATTACCAGGAGGGCTCACTAAATTGTAGTATTAGTGGTGGTGTTTGAATCACAGGATGTATAAAAAGTTTCCTGTGACACAAAGCTGAAATGGTATGTAATTAAATTATCATAAAATGGGTAATTTGTCCAAATATTTTTAAAACATAGTTTAAATGGACGAGTAAAATTTTACAGCCCGTCTTTCCAACTAAATTTATACGACCTCTATTACAGAGGTACCCAATAAAAAATTTCAGCCAGTCATTCCTAGTACCCAATAAAAAATTTCAGCCAGTCTTTCCAATTAAATATATACGACCTCTATCTTGTGGGGAGACCAGTGAACAACCTTGAATGGCAATATTATAGAGGTACTAGGAACGACTGGCTATATCAATTGACTAGTTTTAGTAAAATAAATACTACACTGCCAGGATGCTTCTTTCCCCTGATTAATGCACATAGATATTTTAGTACAGGGCATTGCACAGAAGTGTAAACACTGCCCTCTGCAACCCACTTCCATCTCCATTTCACATTCATCTGCACCACTACACAACACTCTTCTTCATGTAACTCACATCAATACTAGTTCCCATGTATTTCTATACAATCAGAACCAATAACCTTCATTCACCCAACTAGGTTCAGCTTTACTAACATCTTCATCTGAATTTACAGCTTCACATGCAGTTTCATAATTTCCCAGACCAACATAACTACTTCTTGCTGCACTAATTACTACAACACTGTCTCAAGCCTCACTGTAAACTTATCACAATTCAACTCATAACATCACAAACACAACAAACCCATTTCACTCCATATCCATCTCAACACAGTTTTAAAAACAATCATACAAACTTAACAACTCACGATAAAAACAATCAAAAAACAATCATATCAAAATTAAAGCAAAAAAGCTTACTTAACAACTCAATTTTATTAAGAACCCTTCATCCTCCAAATATCAAAATTAAAGCAATTTCAAAACCCTTCGCAATCAAAATACTAAATCGAACCCATCTTCTAATTTATCAAATTCATCTATTTCCTCCATGAACCCTAACTTCAATTTCCAACAACAACTCTATTATCTTCTTCATGTCCATCGCTCCTAAATCAAACTCAAAAACCTTATGGAGCATCCACTGAATTTAAATTCCCTCATCTGCATCTCAAGCCCATGAACCCCAAGTCTCCATTTTATTAAGAACCCTAACTCATTACTTCTCTTTGACCTATCTCTATTTGTTCCATAAACTCAGTAAAACCTTCAATTTCATCTTCCAGTTCTTCATCTGAATTTCCAACTTAAACCCTAATTCACTGAGACATAAACGATATGTGATTTCAACGTAACCCTTCGAGTAATATCAATCAAAATCGTCTAAATCGAACCCATCTTCTAATTTATCAAATTCATCTATTTCCTCCATGAACCCTAACTTCAATTTCCAACAACAACTCTATTATCTTCTTCATGTCCTGCTCCTAAAAACCATCCTTAATTTCATCTTCGAACTCATCTTTGAATCAAACTCAAAAACCTTAATATCATATTCAATCTTCAACCATTCTACATCTTCAATCAAACATCAATTAAGAACAAACCCAACTTCCAACTTCTCTTATTCGTCCTCAATTGAACCCTCAAATTCAATTTGCAGAAACCCTAAACTTTCCTCTCTTGACTGCAATTTGAGAATCACCTACTAAATCTTCTTATTATTTATCAATAATGAAATCCCATGAACAATTACTCGATTTCATCCTTAAACTTCAATTATTCCTCGATCAATTTCATATAATAACTTCACTGAATCATCTATCTTCAATAAACATAAAAACCCTAATTAAGTCAGGGTTATAATCTTCCCAGCACCTACCTCGAACCATTAGTTTCAATAAGTTTCTACTAATTTCTCAACAGAGATTTTACTCACTGAATCGCTGGAGCAGAAGGAGAGAAGAATAATAAAAGAAGAAATGTTAACCACAAAATGTTAACCACACTCGCATAACTTAACCTAACCTAACTTGGGTTAATCAACTAACCCGACCAGGAAGGGTGGGTTAGGAATAAACCGGCCAACAGTGACTCACCGGGTTAACCGAGTTAGAATCGCATACATTTGTAACCTTTTCATAAATTGCGTCCCTGCCCGGACCTTTCCAACAAATGGGCAATTTCCTTGCCCTTTGCTCTAAATTATTTGTCTATTCTACTAAACTTGAAAAAAAAAAAATTGTACGAAATATTGCTACATTTGTGAAAATTATATTACCTTATCTGATTCGCGAAAATGTTCAAGTGCTGATGTGTAGCCATAGTAGTCTACAAAACTGCAATAGGACCAGTTGTTTTCCATTCTGCAAACCAGGTCACTGCAATTATGCAGGGTAGAGAAACAACAACAGTAGATATAAATGGAAGAATTTTTGGGCTGGGAAGGAATTTTGATGATCCAAGAGAAGGGTTAAATAGACTCTTTACACTAATTTAGATGCATTGTAGGAAACAATAAAACTAGCGAAATTATCAAGGTTTTGGTTTGTTTCATTACATAAGGCTAAGTCTTATATGCTAGATATCTAGCTGCTAGATTGGCCATCCACGTCAGGATATGCAACCTCCTAAGTCCTATGGCATGGAGAATCTAGCAGATAGTCGCTGAATGGAACATCGTTGGGCGCGAAACAGCGCAACAGCCTGGCGCCGAATGAAACAACGCTTTAAATTTTATCAAAAAGTTCTTTAGCCTGTTAAAACTATCACGCATTTAATGCTAGTTTCACAGTCAGTAGTCCCTTTGCATGTCATTTCCATTGTTCGTTGCCCCCTAGGGCAAATAGGTTAATCGTGTGGACCTAAGACTATTCATATGTAAAGGATTAGTTAATCGTGTGGATGCATGTGAGGCTCCAGTTTTCAAATCTTTCCCCCTCTCATATTTTCAAATCGTGTGGACCTAAGACCATTCTCGGTTTCCAAATTAGGGAGTAGCTTATAATTTATTAATAACTCTCACATCAACTTTTTTTTTGATTTACTTAAAAAAAATTTCTCTCCAACGCTGAATCGTTCGGCGTTTACACCACTTTTTGAGCGCCGCACTATTCAACGTTTCAATCTCGCTGATAGTTGGACTGCGAGCAAATGCTAGGAGAGAGAAGTAGCCAGATTAAGTGTTAACATTTTTCCCACACTTTTTTCATGATTTGCAACACTTTTTGTCCAATCTAACCCATAAGGGTTAGCCTAAAGACAGATAGTTGGAATACGGGCGGCCATACATGGTTGAGCTTGGAATATTTATGTTGCCCCTACCCCCAGCAAGGGGAACCAGTCCACAATGTCAGCAGGGCAGTCCTCTTGCACGTAAAAAAAATATAACACCAGAACTGACCACGGGTTCAGGTTGGGGGTAGAGGTAATTGTACTGAAGCTGTTTGGAACATCAATAGAAATAATTTAATTACATACCATTTTTGTATATGAGTTGGTCGATGCATTCCTTTTGAACAGATATATTATCAATTGTAAATATTATTCCAAAAAATAGTTGTACCCTGAACCTAATCTCCTCATACGGTCATACTTACCCAAACTTGTCATAGCGATTAATGGAATTTCTGCATTTTCAACCTATACGAAATAAAATCATGAAATGCCATGAATCAAACTGTTTATTAGTTGTAATGACAATAAAAGATAGATTCACATTACATTTTAGAAAGAAGGGAGTACAGACTTTGTATACACTGACTACCCAGAGTGGAAGATAACGGTAACTCAAGAAACAGTTACCAGCTGTAAACAGCTCATGGGAGACCTAAACTGACTAATAGAAAGATGACAGGTGTAAGAACCTTCAGTTACAGTTAGAGAGATTCTGTAATGAAATAAAACAGTGTTACTACCCTCCCTCAAGCAAATGGGGCGTTAGCACATGTAGCTTGTGCTTCAAGAAGTTAAACCTGGGAGCAGAGAGACCTTTAGTGAGAACATCAGCCACCTGAGCATCTGTAGAGATGTACTCAACCTGTAAGGTTTTGTTACACACTAGCTCCCTGACAAAGTGAAAGTATATAGCTAAGTGTTTCATTCGGCTATGAAACACAGGGTTGGAAGCTAGAGCTATAGAGCTTTTGTTGTCATAGAGAATAAGAGGGGTTCAGAAACAAAGATATGTAAGTCTCTAAGTAAAGAGCACATCCAAACAACCTAAACAACAGTAGAAGCAAGGGATCTGTACTTAGATTCTGTACTTGATCTGGCTATAGTATCTTGCTTCTTTGAAGACCAAGAAATTGGATTAACACCAAAAAAGACACAATAACTACTGATAGACCTTCTGCTATCAGGATCGCCAGCCCAATCAGCATCTGTGTAACCTTAAAGATCTTGAAATCCTTTACCAAAGTAAATACCATGACCCAGAGTACCCTTGATATATCTAAGAATTGTCTTGGCAGCTTGAAGATGAGAAGTAGTAGGAGATTGCATAAACTGACATACCTGATTCAATGCAAAGTAGATTTATGGCCTTGTCCAAGTTAAGTATTATAATGCTCCAACAATAGACCTATATTCAGTAGGATTTGATAATAATTCTCCTTCATCCTTAGTGAGTTCGAAAGAGGCAGGACATGGTGTAAAACAAGGTTTAATGCCAACCAGATTTGTATTCTCAAGTAGCTCAAGTGCATACTTAGTTTGAGATAGAAAAAGTACTTCAGTAGATCTTTTGACTTCCAAGCCAAGAATATAATGAAGATCCCCTAAGTGTTTGAGGGGAAACTGAGTTTGTAATTGAGTAATGATGTGATCACAAAATGAAGAAGAACTACCAGTAATGATGATATCATCAACATACACAAGAATGATTGTAATTTGAGAATCAATGTAGTGAATGAATAAGGAAGAATCAGCCAGAGAAGGTTTGAAATCAAGTGCAATAAGAGCATCAACCAAACTTTCATACCAGGCCCTTGGTGCCGGTTTTAGACCATAAAGTGATTTTTGTAGCTTGCATACATAGTCTGGATGAGCTGAGTCAATAAATAGTGGAGGCTGAGTCATAAAAACTTCTTCATTAAGAGTGCCATGAAGAAAGGCATTACTAACATCAAGTTGTTTGAGAGACCAGTTGGAGTTTACAACTAGTGAAAGAATTAATCTAATGGTAATTGGTTTTACAACTGGACTGAAAGTGTCAGTGTAGTCCAAACCTTCTAGTTGATTAAAACCCTTTGCGACAAGCCTAGCTTTGAACTTATCAATAGATCCATAAACATGTTGTTTGATTCTAAAAACCCATTTACATCCTACAACATTCGGAGAAGGATGAGGAGGAACCAAAATCCAAGTACCAGCTTCATCAAGAGCAGTTTTCTCATTGTGTAAAGCTTTATGCCATTTAGGATTCTTGTTTGCATGTGCAAAAGTCTTTGGTATACTCATAACAGTAGTAAGATAAGCTGCAGGAATTGGATGTTTGGTTGCAAGAAATACCTTAGGCTTGTAGATACCATGTTGAGATCTTGTGGTCATGCCATGAGAAGGAGCATCAGTAGCAGAAGTTGGAAATAAAGGAGATGCAGGTAGTGAAATAGGTGAACAAGTATCAGATTCAGCAGATGCAGATGAATCAGGAATAGAAGATGACACAGTAGGTGATGGCAAAATAATATCATTAGAAGTATTTGTAGAAGATATAACAGAGTGCAACATTTCAAGTGTGCAAGGTGATGATAATCCATTAGAAGGAAATGGAAACTGCGGCTCATTGAATTCCACATGTCTAGATACATAAATTCTGCCAGTATCTGTATCAAGACACTTGTAACCTTTGTGATGATTTTTATATCCAAGAAAAACACAAGATTTACTTCTTGGTTCAAGTTTGTTCTTTGTATAAGGTCTCAGCCAAGGGAAACATAAACATCCAAAGACTCTGAGAAAGTTATAATCAGGAGTTTTCTTAAACAGTACTTCAAAAGGAAAAACCATGCTCAAAGATCTTGTAGGGAGTCTGTTGATAACATAGTTAGCTGCATGTAAAGCTTCAACCCAAAATTTATCAGGAACTCCAGATTGTATCAAGAAGGCTCTTGTAATTTCTATAAGATGGCGATGCTTGGATTCTGCAACACCATTTTGTTCTGGTGTATGAGGACATGTAAGTTCATGACCAATGCCATGTTCTAAAAGAAATGAACTTATTTCAGTGTTAACAAACTCTCCACCACCATCAGTTCTGAGCATTTTAATTTTTACTGAGAATAAGTTTTCAACAAAGGCTTTGAAATGATGAAATATAACTTTGAAGTCTGATTTTGCAGAAATTGGGTAAACCCAGCAAAATTTACTAAAATCATCAACAATGTTTACATGGAATCTATAACCAGAGACAGACAAAGTTGGTGCAGGACCCCAGACATCTAGATGAAGTAACTCCAAAGGAGAAGTACTAACATCACTTGATACCATAAAAGGTTGCTTATGACTTCTAGCTAACTTGCAATCATTGCAAAATAAAGGTTCATGAAGACTGACAGGTGATGACAAGTTTCGACACACTTTATTCATAGTTTGATAAGAGGGATGACCCAATCTCTTGTGCCAGGTTGCTGCAGAAAGGTTGGTACAGGAAAAAGTAGTTGGTGAAGATGCTGAAGAAGAGGAGTTTGTAACAGGACAATGTAGAGGATAAAGACCTCCCTTACTCAGTCCCTTGAACAGTGTCTTCTGAGATAAAAGGTCCTTTGCAACATAATCATAAGGAGTGAAAGTAAGAGAACAATGATTGTCTCTAGTGAACTGATTAACTGATATCAAATTTTGTGCACATTTTGGTACATGAAGAACATTACGTAATTGAAAAGATTTATCTTGAAGAATAAAGTTAGAGTCACTAATGTGAGAAATTTCCATACCTTCACAAGTAGCAGTAGCTACTTGAGCTGAGCCATCATAAGAAGTAGAAGTATGATAATCCTCCATATTATAGGTGAGGTGATTAGTATCTCCAGAATCAATATACCAAGGATTTTCACCTAAAATATTTGCACTTGCAAGCATGGAAGAGAGATTTTGTGGAGGTTCACGGCCTTGATATGCAAAATTCATCCTTTGATAGCATTCAATTGCTCCATGACCAGGTTTAGAACAAATTTGACCGATAATACGATTACTAGATGAAGTGATGGATCTAGTTATAAAGTTATCAGTTGGTGCATGATATCTAGGCGTAGGGGATGAATTACCATGAAAACCACCTTTAAAAGAGTAGGCACGACCTCTGCCATGAGATTGATAATAAGGATTAGGTCGAAAGTTTCTAAAATTACCTTGATGACCTGATGAAGCAAGAAAAGATTTCGATTCAGCATCTTCTCTAATGGAGGCATTGCGCTCAGTGATGATAATCTCTTCACTGAGGAGGAGACTATGAAGTTCACCAAAAGTGACAGGAGGTGATCAAATTCGAATCGAAGTTGCGAAGGCATGATAATCGGCTCCAAGACCACCAAGAATAGTAACAAGAAGTTCATCATCAGAAATTCTTGATCCACAAGCAGCTAACTGATTTGAAATTTTCTCGATCTCAGAAATATATGTAGAAACCTTAGAAGATCCAAGACATATATTTTGTAGTTGAGTGCGTAATTGAATTGAATGTGCTGAGGAAGAAGCACCAAATCGTTTTTGTAAATTGTCCCATAATTCCTTGGAGGTGTTGGAATTAGAGACATGAACAATTACAGAAGCAGAAATTGAAGCATTCAGAAGTAATATGATGCATTTTTGATTTGGTATACTTGGCGACGCATTTTAGATTTGGTGAGCACGGTTGGCGATGTATTTTTGATTTGTTGTGGCGGGGAAAATACATTAAATAAGTGGTTGTTTTTTCCTTTTTAACTTGGAGTGCGCAGGGCTTCGTCCTGCCCCGTGGCAATGCATTTTTGATTTGGTGTGTGCTGAGCTTCACCCCACCCGTGGCCATGCATTTTTTATTTGATGTACGCAGGGCTTCGCCCCGCCCGTGGCTTTATTTGGTGTGGTGGGAAAAATATATTAAATAGGTGGGGAATCTAAGCATATTTTATTTATTTTTCCTTTTATTTTAGCAAAAAATATAGTAATTAGGAAAAAAAAAGTCCTAATATAGTAATTACTCGATTTCCAAATTGAATTTGGACTTCCATAAAATTTCAAACACGTAAGTTAGGTTTTCCTTTTAAGTTTGTAATTTTTAAACCAATCAGACGTTGCCAAGTGTTCTCACCTACATATTTTTATGTCATGATCAAATTCAATTTGGTTTCCTTTTTTTAATTTGTTTCCGTTTCTTTTTAAATTTAAACCAATTGTACGTTGCCAAGTGTCCTCACCAAAACGCTTGTTTCACAAAACTCAAAAAAAACTTATTTCGACCAATAAGAAGCGAGGGTTTCCTCACCGTTCAACGTGGGAGAATTATTTGTCTAGACCTTTAAGTCTTTAGATGGCTAAATAAGCCTCACAAACATTATACAGAGAAGCCCATGTGCAAAGATCCAAGTCAAGATAAGAAGGGGCCACGTCATCATTAAGGTCCACGTTATTGTGCCGCGTCAGCTACAAGGCACCACAAACAGTGTGACATGTCAGCAATACCGACGCCACGTCAGTTTGCCACATCATCCTGGTTTACCACGTCAACGGCTCTAGTGCTATAAAATTAAAATGAGATAAGTAGATAAGTTACAACAAGTCTTCGGAGAATACAACAAATAAATAGAATGAAAGGACAGTCTTAAGGCAATCCTGAGCAGGACACTGGCCATCTAATTCTTGATGAGCAACCTTCTTTTCATGTAAGTTATAATTCAGCTAAGTAATAATGTGATCTAATATCTAGCCCTAGCTTTTCTAATCTTCAAACTCGAGGAACCACTAAGTCGGCAGCAAATATTTGTCAAACAAAATGCTATTCTCTTGCTTCACTATTTTGGGTTAACTGCATAACCTCAGTCTGCTAATTCTGCTCTTCTAATGCTGATATCCGTTCTAATGGATGTTTGCATCTTTCCAACAGTATCTACTGTGCACTAAGGCTCTACTGGTCACTGAACCGTGTATTTCTCTAATAATAAGCAGTGCCTCAATTATGTTCTTTACTCTAATCTTAACCCCAAGCCAGTTCATATTATCAGACAACCATTGCTTACTTATTTAACTAATCTGAACAGAGTACAAGTAGAAGAAATTAACCTGACACGACCATGTCATGGTCAATTTAAAATGGCGGTACACTCTTTTATTAAAATGTGTCTAACATAGGATCTGGTCTCGCTTTGAGAAATCTCAGTGAACGGGTGAAACATGCAAAAGGAACGAGGACGATTCCGTGTTTGCCTCAATCAAGCAAAGACAACAAGTAAACTTAGCTGCATATTAAGCAGCAAGATGGAAAGTGGTCTAGTTATGTAGCAATTTAAAGTTGCACAATTGGAAACCATAGCTATATGCACAAAATCCTTTCATACACATCAATAGATAAACTAAAGAGTCGTGAAGAATTTTTATATTGCATTTTATGAAATGAAGTGAAAATTTGGAGCAAAGAGAGATTTGGGTTATCAGTATAAATGCTGCTTAACCCTTTAACAAACATTACTAACACTAGATACTAGTTAGCGGTTATACAGTTTAAGAACTGACCGGTTTTTCGTTTAATTTTGGATCTCGCTTGCTGAGGACAGCCACTTCGCTCATGGGCAAATAACCTTCCATGAGGTTCTTGTAAATTAGAGTCTCCATTATGCACTCAACCTACATCCGTAGGTTTCCTTGTTCATTGTCTCAATCTCTCCTGACATTTGCTTCATCTTCAAGGCTGCACAGGAAAATGAGTTAGTTAGTATAGCACAGACTGTAGTCCTGCTCACACACCTATATAACATGAATCAGCAACAATAGAAGAAGCTTCACATGGATTATACTGCGAGCTAGCACAAATAAAAAATGGACAAACTGTTTTTGCACATCGATTGCAGTCAAGGTGGACCAATATTATACATTGCTCAGAATAGAAGAACTGTCATGTAACAGCGCTCACTAATTCAAAGGCACGAATAAATTACTTACCCAAGCGAGCAGAGTAAGCATCCATGAGTGAACAACGATGTAAATCATAGACGACTGGTATTTCAAAAAATATTTAACTTTTAAAAGCAGCATCTTTAAGATTAAATTCTCCATAACAACTCTATATTACACTAATCATTTCATTTGGATTTTCATACGAAGCTTGGGTTGACAGACTTCGATTCCATACTCGCAGATGTTACTGAATCTGACAAGACATACGATCGACTACTCAGATTGAAGCCATAGAGGTATACTGCATCAATCTCATATGCGATGCTATATCAGATTAACAGACACCTGAGGAGAAAGACGCCAGACAAAAATATGGAAGCTGCAAAAGAAATTCTATTACCTGGACTTGGAGGAAGCCACGAAGCAGTGAATGGAGTAGTTACTCCCATAAGAACACTTTGTCCGGGAGGGTATAAACAATAACCAATGAATAATGGAGGTAAATGGAGCTATCTTGGGTAATCATAAATCTCGAAGACCTAGCAAATCTGCAACACTTCTTTGTCCAATTAAACACGATGTGCTTTCTCCTGTACTTTGAGTTAACTGCACACTGGTAATTCAACTCTTCCAGACTAATTGAGGATACTGATATCCATTCTAATGTGTGAGAGACAATATCTTCTGTGCACTACGGCAGTTCTGACAACCAGCAATCACAATGACATGTAACTGTAGATCATTTACTTTGTTCTGCGGCTTCTTCAGTTTACCATTATTTTCTGTCTCCATGCTTGAACTTGGTCTTCAAAGGATTCCATTGTTTTTGTATCCTTTTCTCCTAATAATTTTAACGATACTAAAGTATTCTCGTGAAGGATTGCTTCAGTAACAGACTTGCCAAAACTCACATCCATTCTGGCAGAAGATTCCCAGCTATAAATCTTGCTATGCTGAAAGGCATAGCATAGAAACCTACCACTCTTTGTAAACCCAAACGGCTGCAATATTTTATTGTCAAGACTAAACTCTCTACTCCAGCTAAACTCATAGTTATCTTCATTCTTCTTCAATAACCATATATCACAACCATCGCCAAAGTGATAATATGTAAAACTTAGAGAATTGCCTAAAACCCCTAAACTAATTCTAGAAAGTGGAACGCAACTATGTCGAACCCAACAAGGTGGTGCCGGAAGTTCACTGACCTTTTCATCAATCAAATGGAAAGCAAGAATGGTTCTTTCGTGGTGGTTTTCCCAATGAAGAGCTCCATTTACAAGCACACCAGAATATTTTGTAACATGTTTCATGTTGACGTCCATCGTTCCCGCATTTCTCCATCCAATGCCACTGCCAAGAGTGTACACCTGGATAATTCCAACATTTGAATCTCCCCCAGACTCATATATCCTAACAACCTTGTACTCATTGGTTGAAGGAATGTAGCCAAATCCAGTCCACCAGCAGGACTCTTTAGATTTTGGAAGCATAACATATTCTCTTGTGATTGGATTACAGATATAAGCAGGTCCACGTCCACAATTAAAATACCATGAGTCAAAGCAAAGTAAACCATTACATGATCTAACAAAATAATAATCCCCAAACGGAAGGTTTAAATTCATCCTTGTTCGTCTACTAAAGGGTGTTTCATGACAATTCTCTTCATACTCAGTATAATAAAATGTTGGAATCCCATATTTATGACTCACAATAATAAGACTCAACTTACCGGAATCATGAGAAGAATCAAGATGACGGTTGAAATGCAACTGAGAGAAGTATGGATGACGAACAACATCTCTCCATCGTTTGCAAACCAATTTACACTCCAAAACCGGTTCAGGTGGTAATCGAATTAGAATTTCAAACATAATCTCTTTTGGTAGATCGTTAAACCTTTCCATCATGAAATCTTTGATTCGAGAAGAGGAATAGCAGTAAATCTGAATTCCGATTTCTTTTTCTAGGGTTTTGAATTGGAGAAATTGGGTTTGATTTTGGAGAATACGAATGAGCTGGTTCCAATTTAGAATCTAGATGTTCCTCGGAAAAAGATATACAGGAATTGTGGAAAGTAACAGAACGTGTTATGAGTCTATTTGACACTGTTTTTCACGGCCCCAAACAACAATGCTGTTTTCGGGTAAGCGTTTCAAAACCCGTTTTTATCTCGGAATCCCAAATTTCTAGTTTTTTTTTTTTTTTTTTTTTTTAACCGGGAGATACTTTACTGTCTATGAAGGCATGATTTTTCAATGCCGAAAACCAATATCGGCATGGTTTTACTATGCCGGTATGAACAATAAAATATCTCCCATTTACTTTATATATCCCCCAATTAATTTTTTTCTTTTTTTTAAGAAAAATTAATTAATATTTTAAAAATTATTGCAAGGAAAATTAAAATCATTATCCTGGAATCTCAAATGAAAATGCTAACCTTAACGATTATATCTCCCAGTTAATATCCCGACCGAGAGAAACAATGGAACCCAATTCACATTACACATACTCAAATGTTAAAGGCGCAGATCAAGGTCTTCCCCTGTCAGTATTTTTTTACAGGAAGAAACGTCGGTGGCTTAGGTCAAAATTAAAACTAGATTACCGCTCGCAGTGGGGGCCGACCGAAGGAAAGAAAAGACATGACTGAAAACCAATAAGTGATAACCAAAAAAATGCTATCAGATTTATACCTATTCAAAAAAAAACGTACCGATGTACGTATTACAACGGTGAAATCACTTGGTGATAGTATTAGTGGCTTGAGTTCGAAAATTGTCAGTAACAAATTCTTTATCATTAAAAAAGAATATTTAATCAGGTGACCACTGTCATGATGAGATGAAGATATATCGGCGCCTCACAAAAAAAAATTGGAATCTTGATTGTTAGATCAGTTCTTGTTTTATGGTGGAAAAACTCCGGAGAATGGAAAACGCAAAATGAAATAACCCTAGACGTTATTTGGATTAAGCTTACTTTTTTTTTTGACGAATGTTTATTAAATCTAAGAATTCCCAAGGCTAGACAGCCATCTTGTACATACTGATCCTTCTAAAGAGTGGTAACAAACTCCGTAACATTACATTAGATAATACTAATAACCAAAATTTTAAAAGGTTCAAATGGATGCATAATGATAGTATCCAAAATTATCAGCCGACATGACAACAATAAAACCCCTATTAGGCTATCACAACCTACTAAAATCGCAACCGCCATATATGCCTTGTGATGTCTGTTCTAACCAAGTAAAAACAAAAAATACTACAGTACTAATTAAAGTTTGGTCACCCCAAGTACACTAGGGTAATTTGTCTGCGCCACGCTGTGTATGCTTAACCACGTGTATCCCTAATAACAACTTGGGTAATTTGAATATCCATTTTATATTCAACTATCAACAAAAGATTACCTATCCATCTTCTCTCAACAATAATCCATTCTAAAAAAACAAAATCAGATTGTTGTTTTTAATCTTTCAGTAAACAGAATATTCAATTAACTTGATTCTTTCCTGATTTGGAATTGAACTCACTCATAGTAAAGCATTTTCCTACTGATAATTTACTTATTTGATCAGAAGCTTGCAATTTTTTTACAGCATACCCAAACGGGCCAAACCGCATCTAATAAAACATCCTAAAGATTTAGGAAAGTCCACCGTTATCTTACCTTTCAATTTCCTTAGATTTTTGTTTATTTTCTCTGTAATTGTAAGTGGTTGAAGTCAAAAAGTCTGAGATATCTCATAGGCATTTTTTTTTCCTTCTTAATTCACAAAAAGAATATCTGATGGTGTTTTTGGTTTTGTAATCTAATTTAAATTCTTCTTGGGTTTACATTTAACTCAAATGTTTTATTTTCCTATTTCAGAGAGATAATCGTTCAAATTATAACTGCTAAATTTGGTGTTGGTGGTGGTGTAGTTGGCTACCGGTAGAAGAAGAGGGTAGTGGTTGGTGACAATAATATGTACGCAGCAAAGGGAAAATAGGAAGCGAAGAAGAAGGGTGGAAATATATTTTATGTGTTTAGGGATCGGATCCACGGGTCGATGATTTTTTACCGGACCCGATACGTCGTCTTCTCTACCCGACAGATAGCTTAAGAACTCGGAAAACAAAAATTGATCGGAGTCCAAATCTTCTGATCAATGTAATGAGTTTTTTAAAGAAATTTGAATTGTAAATATGTTCCTTAGAGTATATGTAAAGGATTTTTTTCATCAATTTGATTGATTGACTCCAATTTTTTTCCAAAATTCATGAAATTGTGAATTTTTTTTTATTTTTTTTTACAAAACTTGTGACGTACAGAAATGCATTAAGTCGTCACATATAAGGACTCCCTTCGGTCGTCCAATCATTGATAATCTAAATGAGCATGGACTATGACAGAGGATACAAATTTTATTCTCGACACTAATGAAAAGGAAGGGATTAATACTAGCTCAAGTAACACTTGTGGCACCTCCTATGTAGTTGATTGCATTCAGATTTTAGGCTAAGTATTATGGGCTAGATGTCTAGCTGCTAGATTAGCCATCCACGTCAGCTTGGGCAACCTCTTAAGTCTTATGGGATGACGAATCTAACTGCGAAACCCTGAATGGTTCAACGTCAAAAGGTGAACGCTAAACCGAACATCGTTCAACAAGAGTTCCAAATGCTGAACCGTTCAGCGCTGATGCCCTGGAATATTCCCAAAACGCAGAACCGTTCAGCATTTAGACCACTTTTTGAACGTTGTTCGGTTCGGCGTTTCATTCTCGCTGCTAGTTGAATTGCGAGCACTTGGTAGGAGAGATAAGTAGACAGAAGCAGTGTTAACTTTTTTCCCACATTTTTTTCTTGATTTGCAACACTTTTTGGCCAATCTAGCAGTTCAATCTAGCCCATAAGACTTAGCCTTAGGGCTGGTTGATCTAAATTTTAATGGGCACCCATTTATTTGGACAAACAAGAAAACAGAGGCAGCTCACATTTATCAAACAATTAATAGGGCTTTTGTTAATCATAAATGGCTAGGATATTTTTCCTTTTCTGGGGTTAGGATATTAATAGAGTTAAATCTAATCATGCTCCTATAATGCTTGAAACGAAACCTCAGAGTTAGATAATCATTAGGTCCTATACATTCATGCTTCCTTTGCTCATGGTCGTAGCAGACTATTAAGGGGCCTCAGGTGAATTTGTAAAATTATATTGACAAAGTTATTATAAAATGGTAAAAACTTGCATAAATATGACTCTGTAAGGCTTCAACTTGAACCTGGATTCTAAATACCACAAAAAGAGGATTTTAATTTAACCGAAAACAACTAAGAGGATTTTAGTTTGGAATATCAATGCTAACATATATATGCACAAATCATAAATTTACGGGCCCCTAAGATTCTGGGCCCTAGGCCTTCACCTAGCTCGTCGATACTCAGCGACGGCCCTTCCTTTGCTGCTTCATAGAGCTTATACGGATATTATAAGGATCAACATTCTGCTTTGGATTTTATTCTAGATAATTAGAAGTATGCTCTCCAATTGTTGAATAATCATCAATTTGGTAACATTTTTAGAAATATTCCTGACTTGCTTAACAAAATAGATCAGGAAAATAAAACATTTCCTAAAGTGTGAGATAGTGTGAAAATAGGAGTGTGAGGGGATCCTCCTCATCAAATAGTACTTCATATACTCCACAATTGATCGAATAATATGTAAATATCATTGCTAATGAAATATTTTTCTGTAAAAAACAAATATAATAGGTGTAAAATTGGGAGAAAACTTGCATCATAATAGAATAGATGTGCTTCTCAAAAAAAATAAAATCAATTCTATTAGAACATCTCCAACAACGGGTGTAAAGAATCCTACGTGAAAATCTTATTATAAGACCTCTATTTAGGAAAATTTACATATATAGTAAATATAGGACCTCATAGTTAATAAATAGATTATCTCCAACGGTATAGGATTTAACATTTAGAATATCTTATGTAATAAAATCTTAACCATTTAATTTTATTTTAAATAATTATTAAAAAACTTGAATTAATTAAAAATATGACATGGAGGGGAATCCAAAGGCGTAGTTAAGACTTTCTTTTAACACCTTCATTTTAGTATTTTATCGCTCATAGTTTGTAGGACTTAACTATTGGGGATGGATTTATGCTAAATGGGGGTCAAAATCCTATGTGTCATGAAAAGTAATACTTTCGCGCATTCTCTATTGGAGATGCTTTCAGTACTCTTAAAGGGAGGCCCTGATGCTCTTTGAATCGAGGGTCAAGGAGAAATTGGTTCTCTTAATACAAATCACTTTACAGATATTTTGATTTTTGCTCCTTATACGTTTGCTAATCTTTTTCATGAGATAACAACATGGTTGTTTGCAGACTCACGATCTAGATCAGAGTCGACCCACGTCTCGATGTAAGTCGGATGTCAGACCATTTGTTTTTTAGTTTGATTCAGATCCGATTAGCTACCTGACTCTGACCTAATTCCTGGCTCGGAATTAAATACCTCTGATTCATGGGACCAAGCCACTAATTCACATATTTTTGAGTCGGTTGAGTCAACTCTGACTTAAAAAACAAACACATTTAGTCATACCCAGATAAATCTTGTGATTTCAGTCAGACCTAGACGAGTCATGCATATATCCAGATGAGTCATATTAAAAAAAATGATGGGAATCTTATTTCTTCTTTTGTAAATGCTAGTTTAAATGCTTTACCCTCTAAAGATGAACTAAATTTTGGGGGTATTTTTGTTCCCTCTCTTTCGAAGATCTCATATTTGCATTGCTCCCTCAGATATATATCGTTAATTAGCAAAACCTCCCACTGTAACTTTTCCTTTCCAATTTTCATCCCGCTGAGTCAACACTATTGTACATTTGGCAAAAATAACAATTATTTTGGTCAATTCTCCAACATACCCTCATCTACTTGCATTAGTTTTGATACGAGGATGGAAAGGAGTTAAAACATCTTATATGCAGCGCCATCAAAGGAAAAATCGGAAAATTCCATCGTAAACACCATTAGCTAGTGAAAAAAAGTTATAACTTGTCTTCATAGTAAACAGAGACTGAATGAAGAAATGTAATGATTAGAAGGAAGTTATTTGTATTATATATCATACATCTCTTTCGTCTTGACTTTTCATGGTCTGCAATCGAATGTGGTTATTCTCAATAGTGTTGTTAATATACTTAGTCCTCATAAGTATTTCCTTATATTCACAAATAAAGGACAAAACAATAATGAAGTTCCGTCTTTGAAAAATGAGCTAACCTCGGTAAATATATTGATAGATCCGATCTAGGAATTCGGAAACCTTATAGAACTGTTTTCATTATAGATTTTTTTGGAAAACATAATATAGTCAAGCAATTATAATTAATATCTCCACCAGTTCTTGCCTAATGAATCAATTTCATAACTAAAAACAGTTTTAGGTAACCTTCTTCTCACTCTCCTATGAGAGAACCAAATATCTAGGGACAAACTGATTTTTCATATGACTGGATAAATTAAATCAAAGCAAATGTTCCTATGAACATGTAAATAACATGAACTTGAGTTTTTAAGTTTAGATTGCCTAATGTAATCGGGGGAGCAATGACCCAAGTAATAACAGTAGTAGTGGTAGTTAGTGGAGCACTGCTAAGTCGAACTCGTAAGCGTTGCTATCTCAATCTTGTTAGTCAAGTTAAGTTGATCAAAACTATATACTTGATTTCTAGTTTATTTATAGCTATGTCTCGGATTAGGATAGAATGTGTAGTTGAGCTCTAGGCTTCACGACGTTCACCAATTGAAGAAGAAAATCTACTGAAAAGCTTGGAGGAACTTCATAAATAAAAGGTATGTAGAGACTAAAACTTATCTATCACTCACAAGTCTATTATATTATATCTTCTAATGAGATTAAGTCTTATAGCTATATATACTTTTACATTATACACATTTGATATTTTGAGCTGAGTTTATCTCGCTTATCTATTTCTCGAAATATGTGTTGGAAGTTTTTTTGTTTTGGTTATGTTCATCATATTCTTGACGAATTTAGGTGGAAAAAATTTATTTGTTAACTAAATATTAAGTCAAAAGATGATCATGTGAAAATTACCTTTAACATCTTATATGATTTATGTGAGACGGTAATTTGATGTTAGCTTGGGAAGTTTTGTATTGATCATTAAATCACTTGAAAATAACTTGAAGAAAATGGTATGTGTGAGATTACCATTTTCGTCTTCTAAGGATGTTTCAATGATTGAAATGAGAGTTTAGAACAATTACACGCGTCTGGATACAACATGGTATGCGTACTCAGTATGCAAATTGTTTGTGTTGATTCGGGTCCGGAACTCTTGTTTGCGTACCTAGTATGCGAATGGATTTACATGAGAAAGTCCGGAAATCTTGTTTGCGTACCTAGTATGCGAACAAATTTACCTGAGTTGGGTCCGGGGCGGTTGTTCGTGAACGGCTTGACTAGGCCAAGGTCCAGAACTGTTGTTCGCGTACCTAGTTTGCGAACACATTGGTTAAGTTCTAAAATCGGTTATATATGATTTTCATACTCATGAAATAAAACATTCATGATTTAAGGAATGCAAATTAACTTTTCAAACCGTGGCTTAAATTTCATGAATTGATTCTTATATAAGTACTTTGTACAATTACGAATCAGTCCGATTTTGTTTCAATTTGTTCATGTATATTTCTATGAGATAAAGAACAATTGAATAACTCTATTTGAAACACAATTAAATTCATTTGATTATATTTCATAACTGATTGATCATCATATTTTATCTATAAATGTTAAATGAATAAGGCTAAGACAAAAATGTTCATATGGTTAACTTCGGTTAACTATTATTGATCCAACTCAATATACACGTTTAGGTACGATTACCCATATCTAAATATAAGTACATCTCATTTGTGTGTAAAAAGCTAACACAATCTAGTTGTGGAGATTAATATGCTTAATTTCTAAGAAGACTTAGCTTGAATCTTAAATCAGGATTTCATATAACGACAAATATTGAATGCTTTGTTACTAAGCTATCTTAGATTTGATTGTAAGCAGCCCTGATTTGAAAGACTATATAAGAGAGAACTCTAGCAACTGGAAAACCTAATCTCGGAACTTTCCTGTGTCTTAGTTGCAAACAGGAGTCGTTTCTCCTTTAACCTAGGTTTTTCCAAAACCATATTAGGTTAACGACTTGAAGACTTCATTTGGGATTCGTGAAGCCAGATCCAACTATTTTCTCTATAGTATCGTATTATGATCTTGGTTGTTCTATCGTATTGAGTTTTATCTTCTCTAAGATTTACTCAAGAATTATCTCTGATATGTAGGATATAAAAAGTAATCACAACAGTTATTCATCTCAAACTCTTGTGATTCCGCAATAACTTTTTCTATTAATCAGTTGGGTTATTGTGAGGTGATTGATATTTCTAAGCTGCTCTTCGGGAGTATAAGACCGGATTATCAATTGGTTCATGTTCACCTTGATTATATCAAAAAACGGAACAAAAACTGAATAAAGAATAGACGTATCTGTAGGAGAGAAATTTGTTTATAAGTCTTCGACTTTGGGTCGTAGAAACTCTTAGTTGTAGGTGAGAACATATAAGGGAATAAAGTGCGCAGAATTCAGCGTGGTTAGAGAGACGTAAGGAACGCTACTGTACCTTAATCGGTGTGAGACTTGGTTAGGGCTCAACTACATTCCAGTCCGAAGTTAACTTGTAGTAGGATAGTGTCTGTAGAGGCTTAATACAATGAGGTGTTCAAAGATAGACAAGGTCACGGTGTTTTTATGCATTTGCGGTTTCGTATTTAACAAAATTTCTGGTGTATGTGTTATTTCTTTTTCGCATTATATTTATTTATATAATTGAAATATCACAGGTTATGTGTAGTTCAATCAATTGATAAATACGACCTTGTTGTTGGATATAACTTGATTGAAACTTGGGCATTGGTCTTTGGTACCATACAAGTTGTTTCTCATATCAATCATGCTCACAGATTTCAATCTGTTCGATTTGTTGATTGTATTGATAAATAGGGATAAATCTGTTTGGTATATTTCTTTATTGAGTCTCAATTTTAAGTTGGTGCTCTCAGATTATATTGGAGTTTTGTCCATACAGATTTCCGAACAAATTATTGGGTGTGGTTGTTATACCACCGCTTATTCAATTGGTATCTGAGCAGGCAAACATGCTAAGAACTCATAAGTTTGTGTTTTTAGCAATCTGACTCTATGGACAAAATTGCTATCTCTATAAATGCACTGCCAGATGCAGGGGATTCAGAATTTTCTTCCATGATTGATTTGATAAAATCGGTTGAAGAGATTCTTTCTAAACCTCCTCCAGGTTTAAAATCTCTTGAAGTTATTTTAGAGATTGAAAAGCAACTTGAGAATCTCTCTCTTGATGTTGAGATGGTTCTCCAGAAAAATCAAGATTCCCTTGATATGCTAAATAATGTGATGATAAATAATTTTCATATTGATGTCAACATAGATTTGTTGATAGGTGAGAGTATACTACTCTTGTTCTGTAGAGCACCGAGGGTTGTAAACTTAATACGATCCAAAAGGATTATAAGTCTTATCTAACCAAGAAAAACTTCTTGAAACATGACTCATCTCATTTTTCAATCTCTGATGAACCCTGTCTGAATAATGGTGTTTTGTTGTTTCGTAAAAACGTTAAGACATCTCTCTACAAGAGAGTTACCTTACAAAGTACTAAATGTCATCTCCAATCGCTATTTGTAAAGAGATGCAAAACAAGACATCAATAACATTTATTTGTTTTGTTCTTTTAAGGTCTTGTAAGTTTATTAAAAATTCATAATCATGGGTTTTTCACAACTCATCTTGGTATAAATGTAGCTGGAAGGAAGTTCTCTCGTGGAGTAATGCTGTCAAAAATCTGTATAACTTTTCTCTCATATTTCTGTCAAAACCTTCTATGTGGAGCATTACTTCATAAAACTTTTGTTTATCATTCTCAATTTGCAATTACTTGACAAGGTATCTCTTTGAGAAAGTCATTTTTTTTTGCTTTAAGTATCCTCTAGATAATTTTATTTGAGCTAAAAACATTTGTTTTTGAGAATTGATAATCAGTCAAAATCGTGAATGTGAGAGTCATAACTCTTTCTTGGGTTTAACTTAACCCATTGATTAAATATGCACCCAAAGTGCCTAGATTTCTGTTGCTCAAGTGCTTTTGACACTTTTAGGATGTCTTCACAAATTTGTTATTGTCAAAAATCCTAAACTTAGATGCCTTTGATATTTAACCTTAACATGGGCTACTTCAGTAACAATAGGCAGCTGCAGTCCATAATTTAAGTGCCTTAATTGCTTTACGTGCTCTAAGACACATGTCTAAGTTTAAACGGAAAATGAGTCATATGACCATAGGCCCATAAAGGTTGGTAGCATTGGACTGCTAAACGATGTGTCTGGGTGAAAAAGACATAAGATAATTTAGGCTTAATAATGTGATGATATATAACGTTCATTTTGATGTCAACATAGATTTGTTGATAAGTGAGAGTACTATTCTTGTTCTATGGATCACTGAGGGTTGTAAACTGAATGTGATCCAAAAGGAGTATAAGTCTCATCTAACCAAGAAAAACTTCTTGGAACATGACTCATCTAATTTGTCAATCTCTGATGAATCCTGTATGAATAATGGTGTTTTGTTGTTTAGTAGAAACGTTAAGACGTCTCTCTACAAGAGAGTTACTGTACAAAATATAAATGTCATCTCCAAATGCTATTTGTAAAGAGATGCAAAAAAGACATTAAAAACACAATTTTTTTTTCCTTTTTCATAAATCATAAAAGTTAGGGTTTCCTATCATCGTATGTAATCTATTCTTGTACAAATCACATGCTTATCAAAAATTAGGCTTTTCACTAGAAATTCTAATTGATTTAAAATTTGCTTTCCTTTTCTTATAATCTTCCTTTATGGTGGGCATGCTTGACATTCATGTACTTAGGTCTATCTAAAGTTCTTCTTACACTTTCTTGTTAGGATTTTGTGCTCATCGCTTGCTTTATATTATCCGTTCTGTGTTTCATCTATCTGATTCCGCTAAGAGTAGGTATCTTGTTCTTGTAATATTTAGATAATTACTTCTGCTTCATGCATTGTTTTTTTGGTTATTGAGTTTTCTCTCTAATTATTTGTTCTTATGTGTTACTGCAGTTAATACCATGAAGGATCTTCTACCAGAATTTTGTTCCTGGCACTACACCATTTCAGGAATTTTGTCACAGGATATAACCGTTACTGATGAGATTTGTAACGGTTATAACATGTTGAAAATAGGCCGTAATAAATAATTGTGAAACGCTTTTGTAACGGTTTTATCTGTGACATTCGCCAACTACAGTCACATAAAATAACTGTTACAATAATTAATAGTCACGATTGACCTAATTTTATGATAGGGACACGTGTCAAATTAGTAACGTTTACCGTAACGGTTTAAACTATTACTCTCTATTTACCACAATTAAGTGATCGACACATGTCTTAAAAAGTCACATATATGACAACGGTTATAATTGTTATTGAATCCTTGCAACGATTGGGTCAGCGACACGTGTCCGGCCCATTTTGTTACGAATATAGTAACACATATTAGTGTTGCCATTAGTTTTATAACAATTTCTTATTGGATACGTGTCGTCCGTTTGTCACGGATTTTGTGATGATTAGACTGTTACTCTCATTTGTAACGACATAATATGATGACACGTGTTGTTTTTACTTCACAATTCTTGTCACAGTTATCTCCGTGACAATTCTTTCAGTTACAATAAAAACAAAAGGTAGCCCAGATCATTTTTATGGATCCGGGATTCTAGTTTACAGGATATGGACTCGTACTTCCACTGTAGAATCCTACAATGCAATTAAACCTGAAACCCAATTGCAATCCATTCTTTTTGGAATTGCAATTCATACATTGACAAACTGCATAAAGGAAGTCATCCATACATTTAATGTAGAAGCACAAAGGAAGTAATATATATAAAAAAAAAATGATTCAATCTTATTCATTAGTTTCAGACGAGATATAATTGAATACGCAAAGTTAATAATAGACATGGTTCAACATGTGATAAAAGTTGATAAATATAGTGGTTGCTGAATACCATATAAGCAATTTGAAGTAGCCTGTCTTAGTAGCTTATTCCAGCTGCTTCTCTTTATATCGACGAATCTTCACAGGAAAAGAACAAAAATAATCAACATAACTTGGAACAATGAATAGAAAAAGTCACATAAAACCTAAAGTGTCGTAGCTAGACAGACCCAAATAAGATAAAAAGGACTATAACAATAAGAAGTCAATAATAAGAAAAAAAAAAGTAGCTAGACACTGAAAATCCAGTTGAAGAAGAACTTACATTTCTGAAGTACAGACTGACAACAAACATCAGCACAAGTCGCCATTTTTGTCATTTTTGTTTTACACTTGTACATCTATCAAGCAGAGAATGGCACAAGGAATCATCTGTCCCCTGGTCTGTGCACTAATACCCCTTTAGATATTGGCAATTTGATCCCTGTAGAAGAAAGAAAGCAATAGAGAACAAGTTACACTATTAAGGATAAAAATTACATTCAGAACAAGTCTCATTTTCCATGGTGTAGATCTATTATGCTTACTTGATAAAAGAAAGAAATCAATCTTATATGAATTTCTTGTTCTTGTTGGTTTTCTTATTTTATCCATGTATTCAAGACCAATCTTCAGAGCATGTTATCCATTGAAGAAAAGAATTAGTATAATAGACGATGACAAGAAAAATTCAAAAAGCAATATGAAAACAGACGCATATTTAAACTTATGAAAATGCAGAAAGAAAATTATGAAAAGAAAATTGCATGTAATTAAGAGTGAAATTACCAAGGGCAGAGTGATGACAATGGTATTCTCCAAGGGGTTAAGAAGAAATTTAAGCTAGTTCAAAACAAAACAAAAATGCCAGAGCAAGCATCCTGGCTGGAAGGAGTGATCGCAGTCATATCCGTCAAAAATAATTCACTTTCTTACTCAACAAAATATAAATGAAGTATAAAGTAAAGAAGAGTTCGTATCCACAGAGAGGCGATTGTTGTTATCAAATTCTAGTTTCTTAGTAACCAAAAAGGGGGAATTTCTTATTTTTGTAAAATAAAAGTAAAATAAAAGCAAAGTAAATAGTTGGAATTAATCAATGAGAGAAATATATTGGTCAAGGAATTCATCTTCAATCTTAAACATGTGCTTGCATATATGATTAGAATTACGATTTAATCTCTTTTATTATGAAAAGCCTAGAATATCAAGAGAGCAAGATAATCTAATAATTTCCTAAGTTCACCAACACACACATTAGAGTTGCGTATGCGAATTCTACCTAAAGAATAACCTAACGCCTTGCGCTAATTAAGTTCAATTCCCAAGAGCATTAAGTTTTGGAAATAGGCTAGTCAATGCAATTGTCATACATTGCGCATAACAATTCGGACAATGGTCAAACTCTACATATGATTATAAGAGTGTATCACTACAAACTATAATCATATCATGCTACTTGTATTTGGGGTTATCGCTCAATGAAAAACCCTAAAATAGCTATGGACAAGATGCAAGTTCAATTCATTGGCCACTTAACTAACCAAACATCTAAATCCTATCACAATACATCAATTATGTGATATTAAAAACAGTAGATATATGAACGATAACAAAGAGAGAAAACTAATGCATTAATCAAGCACAAGTTTTAGAAATAGGACTACATCCTTAACCAATAATATAGAATTTAGCTACTCATAGCTATGGAGTTCATCATAATCAATAATCAAATAAAGAATATGAAAAATAAATACGAAAGCAAACCCTAGTTGCTGCTATCCTCCAGAGCTCCAAGTAGAAATACGTGATAACCAAAAAGTAAAACTTATCCTTTTGTAGCTTTTCTCCAAAATTAGGTCCAACTCTTCAAAGTCCATTAGATAGAAGTCCACCAAGCCCACAAGTGAGAGAAACCCGTGTAGAAAATACGTCCCAAAAACGCTCACCGGAAAACTGTGTTTTTGGCCGGAATATGGTCGGAATACGGCTAGAAAAGTCACCGCCGGTAACCTGAGATTCCTCTCCGTCGACGGAATATTCCGTCATGGCGTCGTTACAGTTAACCGTTGACCTAACAGTCATCGTTAGTCAACCAGGTCAAAATACACTGAGTCAGAACCTAGTAAGCTGGCTAACTCGGCTGACTAGTCTTGGCTCAGGCCAAATGTTGTTGCACTGCCTCAGTTTCAGCCATGATGGCCGTGCCTTCACTCATCAGTTCTGTAACCATCTGTAGATACACTTTAATTCCATCTCAATTCCTTGACTTTCTTCATTGCAATAGAAGCATCATCATCTCCCTGTGACTATTTGCCCATCTGCAACAATCCCAGTCCTGACTGAAATTCAACTCTGCCAACACTACCAAATACCCATCTCATGAATGCAACTGCCATTCTCCACTCCATTGAACTGAACCCATGGACAACAACACACAATCCATGCACCTGTAATGAACCTTCTTCCCTTGTAAACTGATTTCAAACACCAACAGCTCCTACCATTTACTCCAAACCATAACCACCTGCAACAAGACACAAAATCCATCATAGAAGCATCATATTTTAGCTGAAATTGATCTTCAATTCATGCCTGTAACTCTTGCCATCACTGCCTCCAACCTAGACTTTGGAACTTAACCACCTGAACTGCTACCACACTGCAGTATACATTCTCAACGCCACCTCAAATTCTTTATTCCATATTATCTTCTGACACAACACCTGAACTGCTCATTATTTGCACTTTCTGGAGTTTCTCCATTGCCTCATTTAGAATCACCACCAGTGCCTTCAAATGCAACTCCAGCTGCTCCATTCCTTGTTTAGTTCACTTGCAACACCAAATATTCTTAGCTAAGATCACAACTGCAACATCTACAGCAACACCATTGCACCAACTTCCAACGGCAACAGCAGCTACAATGACCACCATCGATCCCTTCCATCAAAATCTTCATGTCTTCTCCCGATCTCAACAGCCATACTATCGAATCCACCTGCAGTTCTGTGGGTTTTATGTCACCAGCATCACCAACCCATCACCTGCAATTGGTTCATAGTCCATCTCCACCTAGCCCATTAAATCCCTGGCAGCAAACAAATCAATAGAACAAACTCCACATGCATCACCAACAATACCTCAAACCAAAGTCACCACCAGCTCAAACATTGTGCATCACAGACCTACTAATCAGCTCACAGCTCCCATGTCTAGCATCCACAGATTTAAACCTTGGCCTTGATCATCCACCAGCTGAATCAACAACAACTCAATCATTCAGAGAACTACCTTGTTTTGCACATTTCCACCATTAGCACCATCTGCAACTAGTTCTTCGACATCGCGTGCTACAGATACCACCAATTACCTGGCCATTTCAACAGCAGCTACATCCATTTGCCTTAACCATCACCATTGCATGTAAACCATTCAAACCCATTTCAGCATAACCACTGCAAATTCCACGAACCCATTTTACTCTCCCAGCTAATTCTAACCCTAAGTTTTGGTCTAACAACAACCCAAATCGACAAATATCAACTGTGTAACACTAGTGGAAAATGGGCTATCTAAGACACGATGGAACGACACAAACTAAATATCGCCTAATAACAAGATACCGAAAGTGTCGTTGACTAAAGTCATACTGCCGTTGTGTTAGGACTTTTGTTGACTTCGAGAACGATACAACTCATAGTATTGTTGACTAAAGTCAGAACATCGTTTCATTAGGACTTTTATTGACTTCTATAACGACATCCTGGTATTATTGTTTCACTAGTAGATATTATTTTTTTGGGGAAACACGAAACATTACATCTAATATAATATATAATTTCTCTTTCATTTCTCGATTTTTATCTTCTATCATTTTCTCTCTCCACCAGAGCCTTTTGTTTCTTCTCTCCTTTTCCTCTTCCGAATATTTGCTTTTGCTACACAGTCCGTGGCTTCAATTAAGATCATTAGGAGAACTTCGTTCCTGTAGTTGTCAATCATTAGATACTCACATCGTTTCATTTCATAAACCATAAGTCTTGATTCTAAAACCTCCGAACTATTTTCTTATTTCCTCTACATCTTTGATCTTTAGGTTGAAATCAATCCTTCTTGTAAATCGTTGTTAGGGTTTCAGTTTCTTTAACTTCAGGGTAAAGTTAGGGTCTTAATTTATTTTTTTCCTTCCGATTTCTATCTTTGCTAATTGTTCATTTTGTTTGTGGTTAGGGATTCATAACTCTTTTGATTTTTGTTGTAGCGGTTCGCAAGGTAAATCTTCTAAACCCTAACCTATTATTTTGATTTTTAGTTCTATTTTACTTATAGATCTATTGGTAAATGATTCATGTGACAGAAATGATGTTGGAATTGTCGATTTTGGTTTTCATGTTTGATCTGTTGATATAGATTTTATTCTTATGTTTTTCACTCCTTGTATTTGATGAATCTTGTTTTGCCGTGGTATTATTTTGTTTAGATTCATGAAGATTAAATCATGGGTTTGGTCAATTTCAGTTTTATGATAGAGTTTTCAATTTTATGATTTGTGTTTGGTTAGTCTCACCCGGTTGTAGTGATTTTCTTTACATCCGGTTGTAGGAATTTTTGTGGGGTTCATATTTGTTTGGGTTTAGTTTTGGTTTGTATTAATAGTCAATTGTTAAGATCTGAGATTTGTGGGATTTTTCAAATATTGGGAAGACAAACCCAATACATAGTTGCAGGAAGAAACACATGTACAACTACAACAGAGACTGCAGAGGTATTATTTCAACAACTAAAAGTATTCTATACCAATCTTCTGTGTGCTAATTTGTTTTGAGTGAATGTTTTATCTCATGCTCTAATCCGAAGTGTCTAACAATTTGGCTTTGTGATTCTTAATAGCATTGGAAACTCCTTGTGGTTTATGCGTGAACCCTTTCTCTACTGGTAGAAGTCTTACACTCTTTTGAACGGATTCTTTCCTAATATGATTAAAAATGTCTTTAGAGTACCTACTGATATTGAATCTATTCTAATCTTTATAGTCGGTTCTTTTTGGCTTTAGTTTCATATTCAGTGATTTCATTTCTGGCATATATTTTTGTAACCCCTATTGGGTTTTCAATTGCATAATGAACTATGGTTTCGAATTTATGTGTCATCATCCTTCGAAATCTCTTCATGTATGTTTCTAAGTCATGACTTTAATATTTTCCAAGTGTATTTGCCTAGGTTCCCCACTACTGTTAAGTTGTAATAGTAAAAGTAGATGCAATTTAACTTTTTTTTTTAAATGTAATGTGCACTTCCCACGTTTTCTACATTATCTATTATTTATGAATTGTCTAAACTAACTAGGTAATTGGATTTCTAATCTTGCAACTGCAACACGTCATTATTTGAGTCTTGTTTAGAGTATTGTACTCAATTTTGTTTGTGAACTGGGTTTCATTGCAGAAAGAGGTGAACATTGGGTTTAGGAGCCAACACCAATCCAAAGGCAGGTTATTCCAGTTCTCCTATCTGTATGCAACTCAATAACCCTCTAAGTGCGATCGAGGCTAAGAGATGCATCTAGAGAGGATTTTTCATCTTCTGGTTTGTGCGCGTTCAATTAATTTTTTTACATCATATGGATCTGGAATTTTCCCATTGTTGTGCTTATGTAATATGGTAGGTCTGGGAGATTTTTAGAGATTATGTTGTACTTGAGTAGGTTATTCTTGTGCTTAAATTTTGTTAAGAGATTAGCACTCCAAAATGCAAATTTTGCTCGTTGTAAGTTGTGTAGGATGGTGTAGTAAGTTGTATAAAACACGGGAATTAGCATCTTCTGTTTTGGGTGCATATGTTCTGCACTTAATTGTGCATATATTCTGCTTTGTTTGAATATTCTTCCAGTTGAGTAGCAATATGAAAACCCTTTTTTTTTTGCAGTATGAAGAATGCATCAAGGACTGTGACAGAGCTGTAGAGAGAGGGAGGGAACTCCGCTCTGACTATAAGATGATTGCAAGGGCCTTGACTAGGAAGGGAAATGATTTCGTAAGTATGGAAAAAACCTCACATGACTACGCTCCTGCAATTGAGGCTTTCCATAAAGCTTTTACCGAGCATCGCAAACCTGATACACTGAAAAATCTTAACGAGGCAGAGAAATCCAAAAAGGAATATTTGGAGCAGCAAGAATATTTTGACCCCAAGTTAGCTGATGAAGAGCGTGAAAAAGGTATGATGTTTCCCTCTTTATATGGCAAAAACCTCATAGGACTACGCTCCTGCAATTGAGGCTTTCCAGAAAGCTCTTATCGAGCATCACAATCCTCATACACTGAAAAATATTAACGAGGCCGAGAAAGCCAAGAAGGATTTGGAGCAGCAAGAATATTTTGACCCCAAGTTAGCTGATGAAGAGCGTGAAAAAGGTATGTTGTTTCCCTCTCTATTTTTAATATCAGTTCCTGCGGCACTTGTTAAGATATGTAGACTTAACGTTGCTTCAGGTGTATATGACATTGTTGGATTGTTTAAATTTAATCAACGATCCTAGTATCTATTCCTCACAGATGCTCAGTTCGCTGTTCTTTACACATCTATGGATACTCTCTGTCAGTCGAATCTCATTTTGAAGTTTTATGTGTTGGTCTGCAAGTAATGACCTTTTCGAGCAGAAAAAGTACCCCAAGGATGTAAGTCACTACTCAGAAGCCTTGAGAAGGAATCCCAAAGACCCAAAGGTATTATTGTCTTTTGATCTTAGTTTTCTAGACGGATTTCTTAAGACCTTGGGTCCCTCTTGTGCATATTAGTTCATCTTGTGACATTTATTCTGTTCTAACACAAGTGTATATATGGGTCTGCTGCTTACATTATGCGATGGCATCGGATAAGCTGCATACAAATGAGGAACGTTATTCTTAGTGCATGAATTACTTAGAGGTATGATATACTATTTGGTGTTATGATTTTTTTTTTTATGGTGGATTCAGTTGTATCGTTGGGGATGGTGGATTACATACATATCAATTTTATTGTAGTCACATAACACATAAGACGAACCTCATAGGATTACATTAATACTATCTTACATTAGTTATTCTCAAGTTAAATAAAATTATTCCTTTGTTGTTCCGTGGATTTATGTTCTTACGCATATCCATATCTAAATCAATGTTAACCAGTTCATTGACATATTCGCTTGGCTTAAGTTATATGGGAGGCTCTCATATATACCACAAGTATTCTGAAGAATTTTTATTTTAAATGTCGACAATAAATTAATATTCAAGGATCTATTTTGCTGCTAATCAACTATTGTATGACGCTTAATTTTTCAACTTTTTTGATAATGCCATCGTGTAATGTAGAGTCAGTGTTGTCCACCTCTTTTATTGGAATTGGATGGATCATGAAACTTTATATGTTTGGTTGTTTTTGATAATTGCACTCTAAAAGCATTTTGTTTTGTAGGTAGGTCTGATTGTGCAATGGAATTCGAGAACTGTACCCGGATTTACCTTGCAGCTGGTGAGCTTTTTGATGGGGATAGATTAATAGTCATTTACATTCAGTGTCTAAATTCAGATTTGATTATTTAGTTTCCCTTGTGATGTTTTTTTTTTGTTTTACACATTCCCTTGTGATGTTGAACCCAAGTGTAAGCTGATTTCAGTTATGAATTGTGAAACCGATACAATGATTTTTATTTAGAAAGCCATTTAAATTTATAAATTCAAATTTTATTTTGGGTAATTTGAGTTTCCAATAGATTTATTTCATTCCAGTCAGAATTACTTCAATCAGCCAGATCTGACTTGGAATTCAACTGAATTTGGTTTGGCATTCAGCTGAATTTCTAATTTTTTTTTTAATATTTCTGAAACTAAATCTACGACGTTATCTAGCTATCATACATAGCGACAACTAGAAAGAATCGTAATATTTAGTCAACTTGAAAGTGTCTTTATAGAAAAGACACTGAATCTACGGCACTTTCAGAGGCACTTCAAAAGTGTGGTATAACGGGCTAAAACGACATTTTTCGACTATCTTAAAACGGCTTTTTTCCACTAGTGTAAAACCACCAGCAACTCAAACCATCTCCCTGCTGTAAATTCGATTCTCAAGCAATCCCTCATATCATGATCTCAGCCACCACTGAACCACCACTCCAAGATTTCATCTCTCAACCCTCAATTTCAGATCTACCATCAGCAGAAACCCTAACTTCTGATTTCTCTATTTAAACATTAGCAACGAAAAACCTCAATATCTCTGCTCTGATTTTCATCAATTTCTGAATTACATGGCCGCCATCCAAGTTTCTCTCTTTTCTCAATTTTCAGACAAAAATGAATGAGAAGAGAGGCTCTAGGTTTTGTGTAGGAATAGAAAGGTACTATACCCACTCTGGTGAAGTAGATTGGGGGTACCTTGAATGATTCAAGGTATCCATAATTCTGATAAGGGCCAACTAAATGGTAACCCTATAATTGACTTGGCTCGATCACCATGTCTCTCGCCTGCGCCTTGATCTTTTTGCTCCTATTCTCTCCAAATGGACGCTTTTTCCCCTCTCGAATTCTGTCTCCAACGATATCGTCTCTTACTTCTCATATTCACTTCTTCCCTTCAATGTCTTTTCATCACTAAAGTTGTCATGCTTTTCAGACAGAATTTGCATCACTAAAGCCGACATACTTTTCAGACAGAGATGAAGGAATAAAAGCAAATAATGAGAAATAATTCACCTCCAACCGCAGTTGCACTTGAGATGATGCTTCCGCGCTGTTTATTCCCCTTTTGTTCCAAATGACTCCAAAACACCTAAATACTCAAAAACAAAACATAAGATACATAATTTACAAGAAAATTAGCAGAGAAAGCATAAACAATAGATAAATATCAAGGTGTTTTAGACACCTATCAAATTCCCCCACACTTGGACTTTGCTAGTCCTCGAGAAAATCAAATAAAATAATTATAAAACATAAATACAACTCCTCTCGTCGAGGCTACGGTCACTTTTAGCATAAATAACAAGCCTTTGAATCCCTAGGTGTTCCTAGTGGACTAGTTTTAGTCTCATGAAGGTTTACAAGAGGTCTTCCTACAAAACCTATATTTCCAACTCCGTCTATTTGTGACAAATCAATGAACGAATCCAAAATGACTACAGGAGGAAGTACCTTGCGAAAATTCAATTCATATATAAGTAAATAAAGCTCTAATTAGATAGTCGAACAAGCCACAATACTCGAAAACTAACAAACCACAATCACAATGAAAATATTAAGAAGATGGATATATATGTAGATGTTGGCAAATGTTCACAAGTGATCGATGTATCCCATATCTGTCTGAAGGTCACTGCCAAGAGGAACCTATGCATCCTATTGGATTGGGCTACTGGTCTGAATCTAGTGTCAACACACTGGCATATACAAGGGAACCAGTGGTCAAAAATCTTATTTCTACATCAACTCAACCGGCATATACAAGGGAACCAGGAGTGACTTTATTCAACAAATATAATACTTTCTTTTCTTTTTTTTTCCACTTTTTTTTTTTATATATTTTAGACAGCATGATTAGATCTTTTGGACCCAAGCACATGCTTCTTGTCATCAAGTACGTGATAGTTGCCTTGGATCCTGCATTCCACGCTTGTTTAGGCGTCGGAGACAGGGACAACGTTTCACACATACTGTTATCCAAGTGTCATTTTATTACGTTTGGTCTAATTGGTCGGTCTCTTTTTTTTCTTTATTTTTTTTAGCAACTCAATCACTCTATTTCATCCTAGAACTAATAACAAGTCGATGTTTAGTGACCCATCAAAGCACTTAGAGAACAATAAAAAAAATATGGAAAAATAAAAATAGAATGTGATATGGTAACAACTATCATGCTATTTGTGATTTCTGAGCTATGTTCGTCCCTTTTAGTTAATTGGTTCCTCAACTCCTGCAATCAAAATGGTTCCATCCACTAATGGTGTGTCCTAAAGGCACAAGTTTCTAGATTTCGGAGCTCAAAAAGCACAATTTTTTTTTATATATATTTTTTTTACTAAAGGCATATAAATGCTCCCCCACACTTAAGTCATACAAACTAAAACAAACTATACAAACATATAAATGCTCCCCCACACTTAAACTTTACATTGTCCTCAATGTAAAATTAAATCGTCCAAAGAAAGTTCAAGGTGGGAAATTCCGCAAATGATATGCAAAAACAAGAAAATAAAGATAAAATGCTTAAAGAATAAAAAGATAAAGGTAAAGATACAAAAACGGTGGGTTTCCTCCCACTTAGCGCTTGGTTTAAAGTCGTCATCCCTACGGTCTCCTTGTTTGCTAAGACTCCTCCAGAGGGAGCACTTCCACAAGGTTAACTCCTTCCACGACATCCGAAGAGAAGTTCTCATAATATGGTTTCAACCGGTGCCCATTCACTTTAAGTTCATTACCTGTAACTAAACTACGAATTTAAACTGCACCATGAGAAAACACATTAGTCACAACAAAAGGTCCAATCCAACGTGACCTTAATTTACCCGGAAATAATTGCAAGCGAGAATTAAACAAAAGCACTTTCTTCCCAATGCAAAATTGTTTCTTTGTAATCATATTATCATGAAATGCCTTTGTCTTTTCCTTGTAAATCCGTGAGCTTTCAAATGCATAATTGCGAATCTCTTCTAACTCTTGGAGTTGCAACTTCCTTTGCTTTCCAGCACCATCCAACTCCATATTGCATTGCTTAATAGCCCAAAATTCCTTATGCTCAA
The DNA here is from genome assembly GCA_023529315.1 of Papaver bracteatum. NCBI lineage: Eukaryota > Viridiplantae > Streptophyta > Magnoliopsida > Ranunculales > Papaveraceae > Papaver > Papaver bracteatum. The sequence continues at coordinate 60,830 of JAJJWX010002818.1, read as the reverse complement.
TTTCTATGGGTAAGTGACAAGGTTTACCGTAAACAATCCTAAGGGAGACATCCCAATAGGTGTCTTGTATGCGGTTCTATATGCCCACAAAGCATTATTGAGTCGTAAAATCCAATCCTTCCTTGTTGGATTCACCGTCTTCTCGAGAATGGATTTCACCTCTCGGTTGGAAACCTCGGCTTGTCCATTTGTTTTTGGATGGTATGGTGCGGAAATTCTATGAGACACATTGTACTTCTTTAACAAGCCTTACAAGAACCTGTTTTTGAAGTGTGAACTTCCATCGCTAATTATAGCCTTTGGAATTCCAAACCTTGCAAACATATTTGCTTGCACAAAATCTGAAACAACTTTAGAATCATTAGTTGGGGTGGCCTTAGCTTCCACCCATTTCGAGACATAATCAACAGCAAGCAAGATATAATAATTTCCACTAGAATTGACAAAAGGGCCCATAAAATCAATTCCCCATACATCAAAGACCTCAACAAATTGAATAATAGTTTGTGGCATTTGATTTCGGGCACCTAGATTGCCTGGTCTTTGGCACCTATCACATGTAATATAAAATGCATGTGCATTCTTAAACAAAGTTGGCAAAAAGAAACCACATTCTAGTACCTTGAGAGCGGTTCTCTTGCTCCCAAAGTGTCCTCCACAAGCATAAGAGTGGCAAAAAGACAAGATCGAATTAAATTCAGATTCGGGAACACACCTTCATATTACTTGGTCACTACAATGTTTCCATAAGTATGGATCATCCCATATGTATTGGTTTCCTAACTTCTTAAGTTTGTCCCTATCAGCACGAGACAAGTTCTTTGGGATTTGTTTAGACACTAAGTAATTAACAATATCAGCGTACCATGGTTCTCCAAAGGCAATTGAGAATAGTTGCTCATCCGGGAAGCTTTCACGCAATGGGATAGCTTCCTTGTCCACAGCAAGACGGCTCAAATGATCCGCAAAGGTGTTCTCAATTTCTTTCTTGTCTTTGATCTCAATATCAAACTCTTGCAAGAGTAAAATCCATCGTATGAGCCTCGGTTTCGCCTCCTTCTTTGTAAGCAAGTACCTAAGTGCTGCATGATCATAAAAAACAACAACTTTTGTACCAATTAGATAAGACCGAAACTTTTCCAAAGCAAAAACAATAGCTAATAACTCTTTTTCAGTGGTTGTGTAATTTTGTTGGGCCTCATTGAGTGTCCTAAAAGAATAATAAATAACATGAGGTATCTTCCCCACACGCTGCCCAAGCACCACACCAACCGCATAGTCACTTGCATCACACATGAGCTCAAAAGGCTTGCTCCAATCCGGTGGTTTAATGATAGGGGCTGAAATCAAAAGTTCTTTCAAACGATTGAATGCCGCCAAACACTTTTCATTAAAGTTAAAAACCACATCTTTTTGCAATAAGTTGCAAAGTGGTGATGCTATCTTGGAAAAATCCTTGATAAATAAACGATAAAAACCTGCATGACCAAGAAAATAACGTATCTCCCTCACCGTAGTGGGAGAGTTTAGAGCACGAATAAGGTCTATCTTAGATTTATCAACTTCCAAGCCTTTAGAAGATATAATATGGCCTAAAACTATGCCATGAGTTACCATAAAATGGCACTTCTCCCAATTCAGCACAAGGTTTGTTTCAACACATCGTTCAAGTATTAGTGATAAATTTTTCAAGAAAAGGTCAAATGAATCACCAAAGACACTAAATTCGTCCATAAACACTTCGATTATGTTTTCAACATATTCTGAAAAGACTTACCATACACCTTTGAAAGGTAGCTGGAGCATTGCATAAGCCAAAAGGAATCCTTCTATAAGAAAAAGTACCAAAATGACAAGTGAAAGTGGTTTTCTCTTGATCCTCCGGTGCTATCACAATCTGATTATAACTTGAATAGCCATCAAGAAAGCAATAATAAGAGTGTCCAGCTAAACTTTCAAGCATTTTATCAATAAAAGGTAATGGAAAATGATCCTTCCTAGTGGTAGCATTCAATTTTCTATAATCTATACAAACCCTCCAAACGGTTTGCACACGAGTTGGGACAAGTTCATTCTTATCATTCTCCACCACCGTCACACCTGATTTCTTTGGTACAACTTGTACCGGGCTCACCCACTTGCTGTCGGATATGGGGTAGATAACACCCACTTCTAAAAGCTTGAGTATCTCCTTTTTCATAACTTCCATCATTGGAGGGTTCAAACGACGTTGCGCCTCCCTTGTAGGCTTTGCATCGTCCTCCAAACGGATCTTGTGCATACAAACGGCAGGGCTTATACCCTTGATATCGGCAATTATCCATCCTATGGCCGTCTTGTGCTTCCTTAGCACCCTTAGAAGTTTTTGCTCCTGTAATTCACTAAGCTCGTTAGAAACAATCATAGGTAACTCTTCATTGTCACCCAAGTACAAGTACTTTAAGTGAATTGGAAGAGGTTTCAATTCTAGCTTTGGAGATTTAACAATTGAAGGTAAAAGTTTTTCATCATTGCAAGGTAAAGAAATATATGAAATATTCTTAAGTGCATATTTTTCCGGTAATGAGTTAAGAGAACCAATGGTTTCCTTAATCTCATCACCGTACTCCAAACCGTTATCAATAGGTGTAGTGAGCATGGTTTCCAAAGAATCAGCGCCATTCAACTCAAACATTTTTTGCGCCAATGTGTCCATCACATCAACGGAGAAACAAGAGTGGACATCACTAGGATATCTCATCGTCTCAAAAATGTTGAAACGTATTATTTCTCCGTCAAACTTCATAGTCAGCGTTCCCTTGTCAACATCAATAATGGTTTTCGCCGTTTTCATGAAGGGACGCCCAAGTAGCAATGGAAGAGACGAGTCCGGTGAACCTTCATCCATATCTAAGACACAAAAGTTAGCTGGAAATACAAGTTGGTTAACCTGCACAAGAACATCCTCAACAATACCCATTGGGTAAACATTAGAGCGATCGGATAATTGCAACACTATTCCATCCTTTTTAAGAGGACCAAGATCCAATGAATTGTACATAGATACATGCATAACATTTACGGATGCACCTAAATCCAACATAGCTTTATTAAATGTAGTATTACCAATTGTGACGGGAATGTCAAAGCTACCCGGGTCCTTGCATTTCAGTGGGAGTTTGTGTTGTGAGATTGCCGAGACATTCTCCCCCACACTTAGAAATTCATTACCTTTGAGCCTTTGCTTATTGGCACACAAGTCCTTCAACACCTTTGCATACTTTGGAACTTGCTTTATAGCATCTATGAGTGGTATGTTCACATGAATCTTCTTGAGAATGTCTAAAATCTCCTTTTTTAGTGCCTCCTTCTTGGAATTTGCAAATCTGCGAGGAAAAGGTAAAGGAGGAACATAAGTAGAAATCGGAGTTTTAGAGTTAGGAATAGGTACCTCAGAAGTTTAGGGAGAATCCTCATTCTTCTCCTCCAAAATAGGTTCCTTTGGTGTTTCCACCTTGCCCGAATCAACAACTTAGGGTTGCACAAGTGTTTTACCACTTCTCAACATAATTGCATTGACACCCTCTTCTGGGTTGATAGGTTAAGAAGGAAGTTTCCCACCAATTTGTGCCTTCACTTGGTTCAACTCAGTATCCATGGAACCCATTTGTGTCTGCAAATCCTTTATCTCACTCTTATTCTCTTGTTGGCTGTCTTTAAACATAGTAGAAATGCCTTGTATCATTGTTTGAAGCTTTAAGTCGATATCAGAACCTTGATTTTGCATTGATTGTTGTGGTTGCTGAAATTGTTGTTGTTGCACCTGGAATTGGTGTTGTTGTGGTTGAAATCCACTCGAACGGTTGAAAGTAGGTTGTTGGAATGCACCTTGCTTGTTGGCATAGATAAAATTGGGTTGATCTCTCCATCCCGGATTGTAGGTATTTGAATAAGGATCATACCGTCTTTGCTGATTTGGAAAGATCACATTAGCTTGCTCATTGACGTCTTCATACCCATGAGAACTTGGTATCACCGCAGCTGCGACTTGTTGCATCATTGCTGACATGTTACCCATTTGTTGACGAAGTTCCTCTACCTCGCTCACTTCATTTACTCTCCTAAGAAGCACATCCGAACTACGACTCAAGAATTGTTGGGAGTTTGTTGCTATGTTCTCAATCAAATCTCTAGTTTGTGCCACCGTCTTGATCACTAGTGCACCACCACCCGCAACGTCAATAAGATTCCTATCACTCGATTGGAGTCCTTCATAGAAGTATTGGATAATCATAGCGTCGCTGAATTGGTGGTGAGGGCAGCTTGCCACCATTTTCTTATATCTTTCCCAACAATCATATAAGGATTCTCCCAAATTTTGCTTCATTCCGCAAATCTCCTTGCGAATTTGGGTAGCCTTAGATGCAGGAAAATATCTATCTAAAAAGAGTTTCTTCAATCCATTCCAAGTTGTGACACTTCCGGAAGGCAAATAGTCTAGCCAATCCTTAGCACTATCCGCCAAAGAGAATCGAAACACTTTAAACATAGCACCATCCGCTTCTACATCAGCTGGAAGCATGGCCTTGATAATGGTGTGGAAGTCCATAAGATGCTTGTTTGGATCTTCATTTACCATGCCATGGAACTTAGGTAATTCTCTAAGAAAACCCGTCTTGATCTCAAAAGTAAAGTTTGTTTGAATACAACCCTGCTGAGTATCAAGCTTGTGAGAAGCCAAGTCCTTGAGTGTATGATTTGCATCACCCATTGTTTCTTCTTCTTCTTCTAAAGGTGGTTCTTGTTCAACCGGAACCTCTTGTTCTACAACTTCTTCTTCTACTTGCTGGAAAGTATCATGTTCTACTTCCAAGTTTTCTTCTTCCGTTGTGCCTTTCCTTGGTTGGAGTATTGTGCCTTTTCGAGTAGCTATCTCGCACCTTGGATAATTCCAATCTTTAGAAGCCAGGGATTAGGTACCTGAAAACAATTCTCGCAAACAAGTGAGAAACAAGACAAGAAACGAAAAGCAAATATGCAAGCAGAAATAATAAAAAGAAACTAAAAACTTAATAACTAGCCTAATGCCTCCCCGGAAACGGCGCCAAAATTTGATCGCAGTCGTATGCGTCAAAAATAATTCACTTTCTTACTCAACAAAATATAAATGAAGTATAAAGTAAGGAAGAGTTTATATCCACAGAGAGGCGATTGTTGTTATCAAATTCTAGTTTCTTAGTAACCAAAAAGGGGGGATTTCTGATTTTTGTAAAATAAAAGCAAAGTAAATAGTTGGAATTAATCAATGAGAGAAATATATTGGTCAAGGAATTCATCTTCAATCTTAAACATGTGCTTGCATATATGATTAGAATTACGATTTAATCTCTTTTATTATCAAAAGCCTAGAATATCAAGAGAGCAAGATAATCTAATAATTTCCTAAAGAATAACCTAACGCCTTGAGCTAATTAAGTTCAATTCCCAGGAGCATTAAGTTTTGGAAATAGGCTAGTCAATGCAATTGTCATACATTGCGCATAACAATTCGGACAATGGTAAAACTCTACATATGATTATAAGAGTGTATCACTATAAACTATAATCATATCATGCTACTTGTATTTGGGGTTATCGCTCGATGAAAAACCCTAAAATAGCTATGGACAAGATGCAAGTTCAATTAATTAGCCACTTAACTAACCAAACATCTAAATCCTATCACAGTACATCAATCATGTGATATTAAAAACAATAGATATATGAACGATAACAAAGAGAGAAAACTAATGCATTAATCAAGCACAAGTTTTAGAAATAGGACTACATCCTTAACCAATAATATAGAATTTAGATACTCATAGCTATGGAGTTCATCATAATCAATAATCAAATAAAGAAGATGAAAAATAAATACGAAAGCAACCCCTGGTTGCTGCTATCCTCCAGAGCTCCAAGTAGAAATACGTGATAACCAAAAAGTAAAACTTCTCCTTTTGTAGTTTTTCTCCAAAATTAGGTCCAACTCTTCAAAGTCCATTAGATAGAAGTCCACCAAGCCCACAAGTGAGAGAAACCCGTGTAGAAAATATGTCCCAAAAACGCTCACCGGAAAACTGTGTTTTTGGCCGGAATATGGTCGTAATCCGGCTAGAAAAGTCGCTGCCGATAACATGAGATTCCTCTCCGTCGACGGAATATTCCGTCATGGCGTCATTACAGTTAACCGTTGACCTAACAGTCATCGTTAGTCAACCAGGTCAAAATACACTGAGTCAGAACCGAGCCAGCTGGCTAACTCGGCTGACTAGTCTTGGCTCAGGCCTAATGCTGCTGCACTGCCTCAGTTCCAGCCATGATGGTCGTGCCTTCACTCATCAGTTCTGTAACCATCTGTAGCTACACTTTAATTCCATCTCAATTCCTTGACTTTCTTCATTGCAATAGCAGCATCATCATCTCCCTGTGACTATTTTCCCAGCTGCAACAATCCCAGTCCTGACTGCAATTCAACTCTTCCAACACTACCAAATACCCATCTCATAAATGCAACTGCCATTCTCCACTCCATTGCACTAAACCCATGGACAACAACACACAATCCTTGCACCTGTAATGAACCTTCTTCCCTTGTAAACTAAGTTCAAACACCAACAACTCCTACCATTTACTACAGACCATAACCACCTGCAACAAGACACAAAATCCATCATAGCAGCATCATATTTTAGCTGAAATTGAGCTTCAATTCATGCCTGTAACTCTTTCCATCACTGCCTCCAACCTAGCCATTGGAACTTAACCACCTGAATTGCTACCACACTGCAGTATACATTCTCAATGCCACCCCAAATTATTTCTTCCATGTTAGCTTCTGACACAGCACCTGAACTGCTCATTATTTTCACTTTCTGGAGTTTCTCCATTGCCTCATTCTGAATCACCACCAGTGCCTTCAACTGCAACTCCAGCTGCTCCATTCCTTATTTAGTTCACCTGCAACAAAAAATCTTCCTAGCTAAGATCACAACTGCAACAGCTACAACAACACCATTACACCAACTTCCAACGGCAATAGCAGCTACAATGACCACCATCGATCCCTGCCATCACAAGCTTCATGTCTTCTCTCGAGCTCAACAACCATACTATCGAATCCACCTGCAGTTCTGTGGGTTTTCTGTCACCAGCATCACCAACCCATCACCTGCAATTGGTTCATAGTCCTGATCCACCTAGCCCATTAAATCCCTGCCAGCAAACAAATCAATAGAACAAACTCCACCTGCATCACCAGCAACACCTCAAACCAAAGTCACCACTAGCTCAAAAATTGTGCATCACAGACCTACTAATCAGCTCACAGCTCCCATGTTTAGCAGCTACAGATTCAAACCTTGGCGTTGATAATCCACCAGCTAAATCAACAACAACTCAATCATTCAGAGAACTACCTTGTTCTGAACACTTCCACCATTAGCACCATCTGCAACTGGTTCTTCGACAGCGCCTGCTACAGATACCACCAATTACCTGTCCATTTCAACAGAATCTACATCCATTTTCCTTCACCAGCACCATGTCATGTAAGCCATTCAAACCCATTTCAGCATAAACACTGCAAATTCCACAGACCCATTTTACTCTCCAAGATGATTCTAACCCAAAGTCTTGGTCTAACAACAACCCAAATCGACAAAGCTCAACTGTGTAAAACCACCAGCAACTCATACCATTCTCCCTGCTGTAAATTCGATTCTCAAGCAATCCCTCATATCATAATCTCAGCCACCACTCTAAGATTTCATCTCTCAACCCTCAATTCCAGATCTACCATCAGCAGAAACCCTAACTTCTGATTTCTCTATTTAAACAGCAGCAACGAAAAACCTCAATATCTCTGCTCTGATCTTCATCAATATCTGAATTCCATGGCCGCCATCCATGTTTCTCTCTTTTCTCAATTTTCAGATAAACATAAATGAGAAGAGAGGCTCTAGGTTTTGTGTAGGAATAGAAAGGTACTATACCCACTCTGGTGAAGTAGATTGGGGGTAACTTGAATGATTCAAGGTATCCATAATTCTGATAAGGGCCAACTAAATGGTAACCCTTTTATTGATTTGTCTCGATCACCATGTCTCTCGCCTGCGCCTTGATATTTTTGCTCCTATTCGCTCCAAATGGATGCCAGTGAGTGATGCTTTTTCCCCTCTCGAATTCTGTCGCCAACGATATCGTCTCTTACTTCTCATATTCACTTCTTCCCTTCAATGTCTTTTCATCACTAAAGTTGTCATGCTTTTCAGACAGAATTTGCATCACTAAAGCCGACATACTTTTCAGACAGAGATGAAGGAATAAAAGCAAATAATGAGAAATAATTCACCTCCAACCGCAGTTGCACTTGAGATGATGCTTCCGCGCTGTTTATTCCCCTTTTGTTCCAAATGACTCCAAAACACCTAAATACTCAAAAACAAAACATAAGATACATAATTTACAAGAAAACTAGCAGAGAAAGCATAAACAATAGATAAATATCAAGGATTTTAAGACACCTATCAAGGAGAAACATCAATAAATAACTGTTTCAAAGTACAAATCTAGAAGCACTGAAAACAAAAAACTGAACTGAGCACTCACATTACAGAATAGCTTTGCTAAAAAAATCTCAACAGAAAAATTGACACAAAAGAGGGGAAGAAGCTTGAGCACATAATTGTTTAATCAAGTAAAAAGTAACTATGAAAATCTCAACCTAAACATGTAGAGATGTAGGGATCTGCTGCAATTTTCAATTTATAGTTTCCAACTTCCCTAATAGGCCATATTTCTGGTCAATATTCACAAAGTGTTTCAAAGTCAAAAGTTAGACAAAGAAGCACTGAAAACACTAGTAACTACTATGAGAAAGATATCACAAAGAGGGATAACAACACAGGGAGATAAGAACTAGATGAAATTAAATCCACCATGAAGCTAAAACTAATATACTAAGAAAAAATGTAGAAGTACAAGCCAATCAAAAAAGATAGCCAAAGTATACTGACAGAAATATGGACGGACTCTTGTCAAAAGTAGCATATACAAAAACTTAACATCTTCATAACCAATCTTTTAATAAAAACAATCTTCAAAGAGGTTAAGACAGAAAATAGTAATTGAAAAATCATCTTTGACTACAACACAATAACCATCAAGAGCAAACCGCCACAACAACCTTTACAAGGCTATAAACTATATCTAAAATTTCTGCTTATCATGGAACATATCATGGAACAATATGACTAGTCAGATTCACTATCATGGTCACACATAAAATTTAGTCATCAAACATATCAAATAGATGGTCAATATCACATAAAGTAAAGAGTGAAAAGGAAGGATAAAAGACTTTCCTTGCCCACCCATGAAAGCATAGAATGCAGTCTTCAACCCCAGAACATCCACAAATCCCTCACAAGTAGGTAAATACTTTGTCATTGAAAAATCAAGTACCTGAATTACGGATGCATAAGCCAGTTTCTTCTGCTTCATAATTGTCGACTATGAATCAACAATTTAGACTAGCTGAATGCCCAGCAGGACCTATTCCACTCCTAATAAAAAACACAACAAATTTGTTAATTAACAAAGGGTTCACTAATCAAGAGATTCTTTCAGGTATATCTCCATTATTTATAAAAAAAAAAACAAAAACGTGCAGCTCTAGAGGCATCATGTGGATAGCGAAAAAGGACTTATACACCATTAACACAATTTCAAACCAAGACGATCTCGAAGCACCATCCTTCCTTTACCTACACCATCACCGAGCCAGTGACCTTGAAACAAAAATATAAAATCAACTCTGATTAATGATTAAGTAACTACACTACAAGCACAAGGATTGAATCTTTGGTCTTCTTCACTAACCTGAATTCATTTCGCATGCCAATGTAGTTGCAAATCCACTACAAAAAACTGATCAAAAGCTACTAAAAATTTTCAACAGCAGAAAATTTTAGTTGCCTTACAATTTAAGCCACTAGTAAAGGAAACTAGGTGTGCGTATTGATTTAAACCACAAAACGTTAAGCAACTACAGTTTGTAAAACCTATTAGCAATAATTTTGGACCAACGAAACAAATGCATTAGTAGCTTGAGACATTCAACCACTTTGAAAAGACCAACAACCAGATATTAGTTGTCTAATTCTCTATTCATCCACTAAAGTAACGCAACTACCAAAAATCCTAGTTGATTAAATCTTTGGGAACAAACCATGCCAACTACAATAAGCATATACATTGAGATACTTTCAGGCTCCAACTTGAGAATCTTAGTAGCTTAACTTATGATGAGTTATTGATTTAATGAGGGGGTGACTAAGTTGTTGGTGTATCAAAGCCTTGTTGTTGAGCTCATATACTCAATAGTCTAGATATGTTATAGTGATCACAGTTTAATTTTGTTGGTACACATGAGGTTGTAGAGTAATTTAGTAATTAAGTTGTGTTAAAAAGTGTATCGACCACATATAGAACACTTTGCGTCAATGCCAAATCAGATTGTTAACAGTTTCCAGGCCAATTGTAAGAAAACTTTGTTTGTTTGAAGAAAAATGAAGGCTAAGGCCAGAATATCCATCGCCAAATGTTAACAAGATGCTCCTTTAGCTTAATAAACAAAAAATGTTGTAGTAGTTTCACAATGAAGTGGTAGAAAAATTCTTAAAGAGAGAAAAATATCCATACTTGACAGCGTCTGGGCACACTTTCAATTTCCATAGTTCAAAAGTTCCATACAACCAAAACAAGACAGAAAAAGGATAAATTCCTCATAACCAAAAATAAAAACTTAACTAATGTGTACGTGTGAACAACGTGCATAAACGACACCTTCCTCAAACACAAGCTATTAGAATCCCACATCGCCAAGTTCAAAGCCATTGTATTCATTGGTGGTTTAAACTGCATCACTATCAGCTTCCTCCTCACCTTGTCTTTGGATGGCTGCTATTACTTCTTCATGGCTGATGGTTTTGGGTTGAACATCTCCTACCCCAAACCAAAGTATACTGCATGCACGAAAATAAATTATACTGCAGGCACAAACACAATTATAACCTTACGTTTTGGTTCCGTGGTCATAGTAACAACAAACCTTATGATCCACAAAAGAAAAATCAAATGAGTCATAAACTATTGAAATACATATATTGTAATTTAGACATTGAAACACAAGCATACACGATATTGCAACCTGTGATACTTTCTTATTTGTTTCTAATGTTCTCCAATAAAACCTTCTCGTTTTATGGGTCCAAAAATTTTTGCCTGATTTTCAATATTTCCGCTATTGCACTTCCATTTGAATCACATTGAAGATAGAAACAACAATAAATTCCCTATCTATTCTTATAAAATAAGTGCAACCAAGACAACGAACCGAACTTTATTGTTCATAAACCATATTTGAAGTTACAATGAATTGTATGTAAATTGGATGACAAGTAAGCAAAACAATTTTCCGTATGCAGATTAGAACGAGTAACACTAGATAGATAGGGAGTAGATGTGACCCATCCAAATTAGATGTCTGCAAAAATACCATATATAAGAAAATATATAAGTTCTAATAAGCTAGAAACAAGGTACACCAGCAAGAGTTATTTATTCAAGGGTGGAGTATACGACTAGGGTGAAGTAAAATTCATGGCATGAGACACCAAGTGTACATTAATAAAACTTTAAGCATCTTAAATTCTAAATATACCTTAGGCTTGATCAGCTTTCCTCCAAGGCTAAGGTACTTCACCAATTCACTGAATTCCAATAACAACTATCTAGCATAACTCCTAAACAAAAACAACACCTAGAGTTCCTTGAGAAAGGAAAATGAAATAAATGTAAAAATATGGGATGAGCCCTATATCCAGTTACACACACCAATTTCGTCATGAAGACAAAATCTTGCTTTCGCAGAACACCCTTGTTCAAGTTACAACTCTCATACGAACAACAATGAATCCAAATGTTTGAGTTACTCCTGTCCAGTGGACACCAAACAAAGCTATATCATGGTCGGTAATCCTTTTTCTGAAAACAGCAAACCCCAAGTGTAAATCAATCAAAAATTATGCTCCTTATGGTGTTAGCGAGCTACTGTTAAAAAGATGTAACAGAAAATATATTTTAAAACTGAATAACAATAAGTGTGAGCACTAGTATACTCCCAGTCCCATAACTATTCAATCTTGAAAGTTAACTTTCATTTTCCATGGACTACCAGATCGGACTCATATTGAAAGGATTATTCATCCTTTAGATAACTGTCAAACCTAAGACGATGTCACAATGGGATCTAACAAAATAATAAAGGAACACCCAGAAAAAAGCTTCAACATAAAAAGTACTAGACAAAAAACTAGTGGTTTAAAAGATTAGGCATATAAAACAACTACTACAAAAGCTAGTGGTTTTATGTAGTTGGTCACTAGGTAAATCTCTAGATGCAAAATATATTAAACAATTAAAAGATTATTGTTTCCTTAATGTTTTCGCTAATAACCTGACGACTACACAAATTAATGGCTTTACCTATTAGGTGACGACTCTTGGTCAACTAGCCAAACTAGTAGCTTTAGACATGGCGACCAACTAACCATTGCGCACTTGTTGCCTTAAACGTAAGACAACACCCTGTTCCGCCACTAAGGCGGGGAAACTAACATTAATTGCATAAAGTGATTGGCAACTAAAGATTTGAATAGGCCACTACCATTGGTCGAGTAGCCTTTGGTCAGTTTTTTTGTAGTGCTAGCCAAATAAGTACTAAAGAGGTAATGCTAGTTCATCTGCAATGAAGTCATATAGGCCCTGCAATCACAATTATTTGATTTGAAGTTCAGATGGTAACCACAAAAATCAAATCACGAATCAATAAGGACTGAACTCAAACTTGCATATAAACAGATAACGAATTAAAGGCTCAGGGATTGACAGCTAGGTCGTTCCTTTATTGGTTCATCAAATCATGAGATAATTCTTTAGCTCAGAAAAGAAGCTGTAGTTCTCAATTAGCCGTAGATTTAGCCAACAAACATAAAAACCAAAAATTAGTGAATCAAATCTAAACATACATCTATTGCAGATTCAAATCAATTTCATTTGTAGCTCCATACCCAGCTGATGCTAACTGCAATGTCACCGCCATTTCCCTCAATCTGCTGTGACTCAACCACCATCACCAGTATCATCCACCAGAAACTCAACTATCATCATCAAAGAACTGCTCTTATTTCAGCATCAAAGATTACCAAATCCATTTCTGTAACTGGATATTGCTCAAACTCTCCACAACTCTCTATAAAATCGAATCTCAAATGATTTCTTCTCAATCTGGTTCCCAACAATCATTGGCTTCAGAAAACTCAAAATTGAGCTAAACCCTTTTACTGAATCCAACTAAAAAACCGAATCTAGTCTGGGTTTTGAATGAATCTAATCAAAACATAAGAAAATGAAAAAAAAATCTCGTTTCAGTACATATCTAATCAAAATAAAACTATGGAATCATCAAACATGGGAAAGAATAACGATTACAAGATCAAAACAAGCATAAAACAATAATTAATGGAGTGAAGAGATGGATCCGAAGGACTTACCATGGCTGCGAAACTGGAGTTTGTGGAAGCGGCAGGATTTTTTTTCTTCTAGGGTTTCAATTTCTCTCGAGGAAAGATATTCTAGGGTTTGTACAAAGAGAGTAAGAAAGAAAGAGATTCAGAGGTGGTAGTTACAGAATGAGTCGATTGAAGTTGGAGGAACGTCTGATGAAAAAAAAAAGTGAACATTTGAGAGTTAAAGTTTCTGTGTGAGATGCCGATGATAGGAGATGATAGGAAATGAGTGAAAATAAAGGAAAGGGAGGAAAATATATTTTGGTGTTTTATATAAAAATTTTTGAATGGTGCAGATTTAGTTAGGGAATGTCACACAGATTCAGATATCTTTGGACGGTGGAGATTTGATTTAAGAATATCATGCGGATCAAAGAAAATGTGTTTTATTTGTGTTTTCTTTGTGCTTTCTCTATGTGCTTCCGGGTTGAATTTCGACTACTCACATAGGTCGTGAAGTAATTTCGACTAGTCATACAGGTCATGAAGTAGCTTTAGTACACAATGGAAGATGCGGGTTAGAAGGATACACCAATGAAATCGATAAATATGAAGCTCTTTGTGTGTTATTTTGTGCTTTCTCTTTGTGTTTTTGTTCTTTCTTTTTTTGCTTTCGGTTTGAATTTCAGCTAGTCACATAGGTCAGAAGTAATTTCGACTAGTCATACAGGTCATGAAGTAGCTTTAGTTCACACTGGTAAACTCAGGTCATAAGATTACTAGACTAGAGATAGACCAAGAAGATCTAGGTGGGTTCTGACATCAAAGTTAGTAGGATGCATCATCGAAATTGATAAATATGAAGCTCAGTGTCAATTCGAACTTCAAATGTGGTATAATGACATACAAACTATAAACCAAGAAGCTCCGGGAGGGTTCTGACTTCAAACTTAGACAGAAACTTGGTAAGAACGATAACAGGTAAGATTCCTTCAGAATATTCCCAAAATATTTAAACAAACCCTATTCTGGCATACTATATGCATACCCTGTCTCCGAGGTCAAAACCTGGCCGTGAATGGACCATTATAAGCCCAAACTTGGTAAGAATGATGAATCCATCCATTTTCAGGTAAGATTCATTCGGAATATTCCCCAAAACTTTAAACAAACCCTATTCTGGGATATTGTATGCATACCCTGTCTCCGAGGTCGAAACCTGGTAAGGAGTGGACTACTGTAAGTCGGAAACTTGGTAAGAATGATGAATCCATCCATTTATGGGTAAGATTCCTTCGGAATATTCCTCAAAAATTTAAACAAACTCTATTCTGGCATATTGTATGCATAACCTGGCTCCGAGATTGAAACCTGGCCCTGAGTAGACCATTAGACCTGAGTTTCTCTTTCGGCTGAACTAAAAAAGAAATATATCAAAATTGAACATCCCAGGTTCAAAGATTACTAGAGTTGGACCTGAGTTTCTCTTTCGGGTGAAGTGAAGATGAAGTATATCATAATTGAACATCCCAAGTTCAAATATTACTAGATTTGGACTTGAGTTTCTCTTTCGGGTGAATTGAAGATGAAATATATCAGAGTTGAACATCCCAAGTTCAAAGATTACCAGAGTTGGACTTGAGTTTCTCTTTCGGGTGAACTGGAGATGAAATATATCAGAATTGAACATTCCAAGTTCAAAGATTACTATAGTTAGACCTGAGTTTCCCTTCCGGATGAACTGGAGACAAAATATATCAGAATTGAACATCACAGGTTCAAAGATTACTAGAGTTAGACTAGAGTTTATTGTTCGTTTGAACTGGAGATGAAATATATCAGAATTGAACATCCCAAGTTCAAAGATTACAAGAGTTGGACCAGAGTTTCTCTTTCGGGTGAACTGCATATGAAATATATCAGAATGGAATATCCCAAGTTCAAAGATTACCAGAGTTGGACTTGAGTTTCTCTTTCGGGTGAACTCAAGATGAAATATATCAGAATTGAACATCCCAAGTTCAAAGAGTACTCGAGTTAGACCTGAGTTTCTTTTTCGGATGAACTAGAGACGAGATATATATCAGAATTGAACATCACAGGTTCAAAGATTACTAGAGTTAGACCAGAGTTTGTCGTTCGGGTGAACTGAAGATGAAATATATCAGAATTGAACATCCCAGGTTCAAAGATTACTAGAGTTGGACCTGAGTATCTTTTTCGGGTGAACTGAAGATGAAATATATCAGAATTGAAAATCCCATGTTCAAATATTACTAGAGTTGGACCTGAGTTTCTCCTTTGGGTGAACTGAAGATGAAATATATGAGAGTTGAACATCCCAAGTTCAAAGATTACCAGAGTTGGACTTGAGTTTCTCTTTCGGGTGAACTCAAGATGAAATATATCAGAATTGAACATCCCAAGTTCAAAGATTACTAGAGTTAGACCTGAGTTTCCCTTCCGGATGAACTGGAGACGAAATATATGAGAATTGAACATCACAGGTTCAAAGATTACTAGAGTTGGACTTGAGTTTCTCTTTCGGGTGAACTGAAGATGAAATATATCATAATTGAACATCCCATGTTCAAATATTACTAGAGTTGGACCTGAGTTTCTCCTTCGGGTGAACTGAAGATGAAATATATGAGAGTTGAACATCCCAAGTTCAAATATTACCAGAGTTGGACTTGAGTTTCTCTTTCAGGTGAACTCAAGATGAAATATATCAGAATTGAACATCCCAAGTTCAAAGATTACTAGAGTTAGACCTGAGTTTCCCTTCCGGATGAACTGGAGACGAAATATATGAGAATTGAACATCACAGGTTCAAAGATTACTAGAGTTAGACCAGAGTTTCTCGTTCGGGTGAACTGGAGATGAAATATGTCAGAATTGAACATCCCAAGTTCAAAGATTAGCAGAGTTGGACCAGAGTTTCTCTCCGGATGAACTGAGGAAGAAATATATCAGAATTGAACATCACAGGTTCAAAGATTACTAGAGTTAGACCGGAGTTTCTCGTTCGGATGAACTGAGGACGAAATATATCGGAAATAAGTAAAGTAAATGTTAAAGATTATGAAAATGACCATATTACCCTTTTTGGGAAAAAGTCCAATAAATATCATGGAGACTGTGAACATGACCATACTACCCTTATCGGAAATAAGTAAAGTAATTCTTACAGACTATGAAAATGACCATATTACCCTTATTGGAAAAAATTTCAATAAATATTATGGAGACTTTGAAAATGACCATACTACCCTTATCGGAAATAAGTAAACTAATTCTTAAATACTGTGAAAATGACCATATTAACCTTATTGGAAAAAAGTAAAGTAATTCCTACAGACTGTGAAAGTGACCATATTACCCTTATTGGAAAAAAGTGCAATAAATATTATGGAGACTATCAAAATGACCATACTACCCTTATCGGAAATAAGTAAAGTAATTCTTATAGACTGTGAAAATGACCATATTGCCCTTATTGGAAAAAAGTGCAATAAAAAATATAAAGACTGTGAAAATGACCATACTACCCTTATCGAAAATAAGTAAAGTAATTCTTACAGACTGTGAAAATGACCATATTACTCTTATTGGAAAAAAGTGCAATAAAAATTATAAAGACTGTGAAAATAACCATACTACCCTTATCGAAAATAAGTAAAGTAATTCTTACAGAATGTGAAAATGACCATATTACCCTTATTGGAAAAAGTGCAATAAATATTACGGAGACTTTAAAAATGACCAGACTACCCTTATTGAAAATAAGTAAAGTAAATGTTACAGACTTTGAAAATGACCATATTATCCTTATTGCAAAAAAGTGCAATAAATATTACGGAGACAGTGAAAATAACCATACTACCCTTATTAGAAATAAGTAAAGTAATTCTTACAGGCTGTGAAAATGACCATACTACCCTTATTGGAAAAAAGTACGATAAGTATTATGGAGACTATGAAAATAACCATACTACCCTTATCGAAATTAAGTAAATGTAATTCATACAGACTATGAAAATGACCATATTACCCTTATTAGAAAAAATGCAATAAATATTATGGAGACTGTGAAAATGACCATACTATCCTTATCGGAAATAAGTAAAGTAATTCTTATAGACTGTGAAAATTACCATATTACCCTTATTAGAAAAAAAGTATAATAAATATTATGGAGACTATGAAAATGACCAGACCTCATTATCGGAAATAAGTAAAATAAATATTACAAACTGTAAAAATGACCATATTACCCTTAATGGAAATAACTGTAAAAATAAGGCACTTATTTCCAGTGGCACTTATTTCCAGTAAGGGTAATATGGTCATTTTTATGGCACTTATTTCCCATAAGGGTAATATGGTCATTTTTACAATTTGTAATATTTATTTTTCTTATTTTCGATAAGGGTTGTCTGGTCATTTTCATTGTCTCCATAATATTTATTGCACTTTTTTCTAGTAAGGGTAGTATGGTTATTTTCATAGTCTGCAAGAATTACTTTACTTATTTCCGATAAGGGTAGTATGGTCATTTTCATAGTGTCCATAATATTTATTGCGCTTTTTTCCAATAAGGGTAATATGGTCATTTCACAGTCTATAAGAATTACTTTACTTATTTCTGATAAGAGTAGTTTGGTCATTTTCACTGTCTTCATAATATTTATTACACTAATTTTCATTAATGGTAATATGGTCATTTTTCACAGTCTATAATATTAACTTTACTTATTTCCGATAAGGGTAGTCTGGTCATTTTCACAGACCATAATATTTACTTTACTTATTTTTGATGAGGGAAGTTCAGTCATTTTTATAGTCTCCATGATATTTGTTACAATAATTTCTAGTAAGGGTAATATGGTCATTTTCATAGTCTGAAATATTAACTTTATTTATTTTTAATAAGGGTAGTCTGGTCAATTTCACAGTATTGCACTAATTTCCATTAAGGGTAATATGGTCATTTTCACCGTTTGTAATATTTACTTACTTATTTCCAATCAGGATAGTCTGGTCATTTTCACACATAGTCTGAAATATTAACTTTACTTATTTTTAATAAGGGTAGTCTGGTCATTTTCACAGTATTGCACTAATTTCCATTAAGGGTAATATGGTCATTTTTATAGTTTGTAATATTTACTTACTTATTTCCAATCAGGATAGTCTGGTCATTTTCACAGTCTCCATAATATTTATTGCACTAATTTCCATTAAGGGTAATATGGTAATTTTCATAGTTTATAATATTTAGTTTACTTATTTTCGATATGGGTAGTTTGGTCATTTTCACAGTCTCCATAACATTTATTAACCTTATTTCTAGTAAGGGTACACTGGTCATTTTCACAGACTATAATATTTACTTAAATTATTTTTGATAAGGGCAGTTTGGTC
The DNA here is from genome assembly GCA_023529315.1 of Papaver bracteatum. Taxonomy (NCBI): domain Eukaryota; kingdom Viridiplantae; phylum Streptophyta; class Magnoliopsida; order Ranunculales; family Papaveraceae; genus Papaver; species Papaver bracteatum. The sequence continues at coordinate 41,816 of JAJJWX010002818.1, read as the reverse complement.
ATTTCATAGTCTCCACTCTCCATGATGTTTATTGCTTTAATTTCTAGTAAGGGTAAGATGGTCAGTTTCACTGTCTGAAATATCAACTTTACTTATTTTTAATAACGGTAGTCTGGTCATTTTCACACTCTTAATAATATTTATTGCACTAATTTCCAGTAAGGGTAATATGGTCATTTTTAGGGTATGTAATATTACTTTACTTATTTCCAATAAGGGTAGTTTGGTCATTTTCACAGTCTCCATAATATTTATTGCATATGTTTCCAATAAGGGTAAAATGGTCATTTTCATTGTCAGTAATATTTACTTTACTTATTTTTATAAGGGTATTTTGGTAATTTTCATAGTCTCCATGATAATTATTGCCGTTATTTCCAATAAGGGTAATATGGTCATTTTCAGTGTGTAATATTTACTTTACTTATTTTTGATAAGGGTAGTTTGGTCATTTTCATAGACTCCATGATATTTATTGCATTTATTTCCAGTAAGGGTAATATGGTCATTTTGACAGTTTGTAATATTTACTTTACTTATTTTTGATAAGGGTAGTCTGGTCATTTTCATAGTCTCCGGAATATTTATTATGCTTTTTTCCAGTAAGGGTAAAATAGTCATTTTCATAGTATGTAATATTTACTTTACTTATTTTTGATAAGGGTAGTTTGGTCATTTTCATGATATTTATTGCACTTATTTCTAGTAAGGGTAATATAGTCATTTTCATAGTCTCCATGATATTTATTGCACTTATTTCTAGTAAGGGTTATATGGTCATTTTCACAGTAAGGGTAATATGGTCGTTTTTCAAAATATGTAATATTTTCTTTACTTATTTCCGATAAGGGTAGTCTGGTCATTTTCATAGTCTCCATAATATTTATTGCACTTATTTCCAGTAAGGGTAAAATGGTCATTTTCACAGTCTGTAATATTTATTTTACTTATTTCCGATAAGGGTAGTCTGGTCATTTTCACATTTTTCATAATATTTATTGCACTAATTTCCATTAAGGGTAATATGGTCATTTTCATAGTCTGTAATATTTACTTTACTTATTTCCGATAAGGGTAGTCTAGTTATTTTCACAATCATAGGAATTTTTACTGCACTTATTCCGATAAGTATAGTTTGGTAATTTTCACCGTCTTCGGAAAAAGTAGATATGTCAAAATCAAATTTCAATAAAGTCATGACTTGTTGACTTGGTCTTGATTCTGTTTTCTAATATTAAGAAAATTAATGGCACTACTTTAAGACCAGCTGGCATATTTGTGTACAATTGGGATAATGGGAGAGACGTGTGCTTTGATGTGACTGGTGTTTCACCCTTTACTGGAGGAGGGGTGCGTACCTTTGCTTCCGGGTCCGGCCATAAAGAATGATGTTACTCGGAAGAATACCAAATATTTGGAGAAGTGTACGTCACAAGGCTACGGTTTTGGGACACTTGCCTTTACCACTTTAGGGGAACTTGGTGATGATACTACGGATTTTCTGAAGCGCTTGCGTAATTATATTGCTTGCTATGATGCTAATGTGCGGGTTGGAGATTCTCTTTCATAGATTAGGAGTGGTCATTCAAAAGGGGGTTGGAGCTCAGCTTATTGCTAGGCTTCCAACTAATTTCCTACCGGATGTTTGTCCTTCTGAGTTGTAATTTACGTGACTTAAAAAAAAAAAGAAAAAAAAAGTATTTTGATTTATAGAAATAAAATATAATTGTTAGTTTGTACAAATGTGGGAAAATTAGTGACAAGTAAAATTCAAAGTGTTATAATTTTGGGGTTGTTTTAGATTTGGTGAAATATTTGGGTGGAATCATCACTTTGAAGGTAGATATAGTTATATTTGGATGTGATTCATAGGAATTTCAAGCGGGGAAAATAGGAAAATAGTAGATAACTATATCTACCTTGATGTTAAACTGGATACATATACTGATTTTGTTCACACCAAGGGAAGTTAGGCTCGTTCCATCCTTACCTTGCAAGTGGCTTATCCAAACTAAAAATGCAAAAAGATGGCCGCAGGGGTGGAGCCAAGGGTTGACTAACCCTGGCATTAGCCCCCCTAAATTCTAATAGTCATATAGAAATCCTTCATAACCATACTATTTTCTGCATTTAGCCCACCTTGTACTTGGTATTTAGTCCACATAAGTCCAACATATTGCCAATTTTTTTTTAGCCCCTCTTAATTTTAATCCCTGGCTCCGCCACTGGCTGGCCGGAAAAAATTCTCTAATTTATGCCATATGCACCAAAAGTGTTACAATATACCGGGTTCTTATGTTCATCCTAACTGGTTGCGTCATTCCAGGTCATTGAGATATCATCTCACATTGATGGTGTGGGGGAAATGCAGGGGGTCTCATTATTTAGCGTATGTGAGGTGGGGGAAATATTTGGGGGATTTTTGTGGGGGAAGAGAAGCATTTTCGAATTCTCTCATTGTGAGTCATCTCACATGTGGGTTAACGTACTGTGCCTATATTTTATAATGGACAAACTCAAGATCACCCTGTGCTCCAGTACCGTGCTAGACCCGTTCTCATTCATGAACTTGGAAAGCAAAAGACGTGTCCTCCCCAAACACCACGTCACATGTGACTTCCAAAAGGGACATGTGATTCTACATGCAAGGCCAAGGACACGTATCTATATACCATGACACAACACTTTATGTCTACAGTCTACTATACAAATTATTTAATCCAAATTCGGTTGACATTGATTGAACAGAGAACTCCAATTGCTAACCACAAAATTCTCTTATCTCCTTCTATCTTCAGATTGGGATGTGATAAAATGGCAGCATCAACTGATCAAAACTTTCCACCACAGAAGCAAGATACTAAACCAGGGAAAGAATATATCATGGATCCACTCCCACAACCTATCAGCCCTCATTACATACCCTCCAACAAGTTTCATGTACACACCTTCTTCTTTCTTGATTTATTTTAATTTATTTTTTACATGTATAATGATTGCGGTTCTGAATCTGCTAAATCAGAAATGTTTGAGCAGCGCTCAATTTTTTTGTTTGTTTTTTTTTGTGATTCTACTAAATCAGAAATGCTCGAGCAGCATTCAATTATTTTTGTTTTGTGTGTTACTAATGGTTTGTGTTGATATTCAGGGAAAGGTGGTGTTGGTGACAGGAGGAGATTCAGGTGTAGGAAGGGCAGTATGCTATCATTTTGCGGCAGAAGGTGCAACACTAGCCTTTACATATGTAAAAGGACATGAAGATAAAGATGCACTTGATACTTTCAAAATGCTAATCCAATTCAGAGAAAAATATGGTTCTGAACATCCAATGGCTATACCAGTTGATCTTGGATTTGAAGAGAATTGCAAGAGAGTTGTCGACGAAGTTGTTGATAATTTCGAAAAAATTGATGTCTTGGTTAATAATGCGGCCGAACAGCATATGAACTTCTCCATTGAAGATATTAGCCAAGAACAGCTTGAAAGGGTTTTTAGGACCAACATCTTTGCTTATTTCTTTATGGCCAAACATGCTGTTAAGCATATGAAGGAAGGAAGTAGTATCATCAACACAACATCAGTGAATGCGTATAAAGGAAATGCAATTGTATTGGACTACACTGCGACGAAAGGGGCGATTGTTTCATTTACCAGGGCACTTGCGCTTGAGCTTGTGAACAAGGGGATTCGTGTTAATGGTGTTGCTCCTGGACCGGTTTGGACTCCAGCACAACCGGATACTTATAATGAGGATATGGTGACAAAGTTTGGAAAAGAGACGCCTATGGGAAGAGCTGCACAACCTCATGAGATAGCACCGTGTTATATCTTCTTAGCTAATCAGAACTATTCTTCTTATTTCACTGGCCAGGTCCTTCATCCCAATGGTAATGAAATTGAATTACACCACCTTTCTGAAATTCGATTCGAAGTTGATTAACAACCAATTGAATTTCATTTGACGTTTTCTGTTCTGGAATTTTGTTATTGCAGGTGGGAGGATAGTTAACACTTGACTGATTTACCATTTAAATGGTTTTGTACTCTTTTTTCCTTCTTTTGTACATATAACTGTTTGCTTTGTACCAGTAATAATGGTATTATATATAGACGAGCGCTCGAGCGTGTAATAACAAAATGAACGTGCACTTTGACTCTTCGAGCCTGTCAAGTTTCGTAATCTGTTTATGTGCATTTGTGTGATTGCAAATCTTCGTGCTCATGGTGCACTCTAGTGCCTGGTAACACTAGTCTTTTGTACATTTTCTTTGTAATATCATGTATGGGATTATATTTAGTTAGCTTTTCAATGTCCTATAGTTAGTTCCCTAAGGTCTTTCACTACCTTTTTATCAGAAGATTCTGTTGTTTTGCTTTCCCTGGTGTTGATATTTCAACTTTTATTGTGGTACCCTCTCTGAGGTACGCCAGGATATACCGCCTGTGGTTTAAAGGGAACTCTATGGATGCCATCCTCGGTATAATATGTGAGCATGTTGAGATTGTTACTAATAATCTTAACAGAGCATATACTATGTTCAAATCTAAACTGCCTGGGTGCTGCTTGTACCGAGCAGGCCTTCAATTGGGAACCATTCATCTTTTATCCCCTCCAAGACTCGCGCTATGAGGGAACAAATAAATGCGTACTATATTTTGTCAACAAGTGAGAAAAGAAAACAATCATGATTAATCTATTCAAAAGAAAAAGAAAAAGCCACATCTTCAAATCACATTTTCTTTCTAGTTATTTTCACAGCTGCCAATAGACAAATGGCGATTCTAAACAGGGGTGCACATATCCTATCCGTACCCGCATTTCTATCCTACCCTCTACTATTTGACCCGTCATATAATGGATAGGGTGACGGATGAAGCTCGAAATTAACAAAACCTACCCGCCTACCCGCATAATATCTTGTAAAGACCATGTACACCTTCCATCGTTTTTTACTTCTGCCCATTTTTGTTGTTGTTTTTAAAGATATCAGGGGTAAAAACTGGATCAATTTTTTCTCTTTCTGATCTCTTCTTTCTTCTGCTCCTCGGACCAAATCGAACACAGAAGTGGAGAACTCATTCAATTGTATTTTTAACGAAACCCCTTTCTCTTACCCACTACTATTTTACCCATATATTGTTTGATGGGTAAGGTGACGGTTAAAGTTTTCTTTACCCTCCATAGAATGGATAGGGTGACGGATGAAGCTCGTAATTAACCAAACCTACCCGCATAATATTTGTAAAGACCATATACGCCTTCCATCCTTTTTTACTCCTACCCTCTTTTACTTTTGTTTTTAAAGATATCAGGGGTAAAAACTGGACCTATTTTTTCTCTTTCTTTTCTCTTTTTTCTTCTGCTCCCCGGACCAAATCGAACACAGAAGTGGAGAACTCATTCAATTGGATTTTTAACGAAACCTGTTTCTCCCGCTCCATCTCCATCTAACGAAGAATTACAACAGGTAACTCTGATCTATCTACTAATTTTTCTAATAATACTAGCAACTTACTTAGAAATCTAGTGAGAAGCACATCATATGAGTAATCAGTTGAGTAATAGTATGATTTAGGGATTTAATTGAGAAATTAACATGCATGTTAACTGATTGATGAAATTTCTCATAGAAATTTAGTTTGTTCCACATGGAGGACGAGTTTCAATGGGATTCTGTTAGGGATGGGAGCAAAAGGCAGTTGAATGGGATTTTTAAAAGAAGGTTATTATTGGGGCGTCACATTCCATTAGAAGGGCTTCACTTGGATTCTTAGTGTCCAAAAAAGTGGTTAGGGGATATTCTAACACCTAAGCAAAATGTCTAGATTACCCTTGAACTAAAATAAAAACTTCAAAACCTAACATTTTCTATTCTAATTCAAGAAAAAAACTTCTCCTCTTTATCTTTCTTCTCTTCCTCTCTTCCACAGTAACTTCAATTTCAATTCAATTCAACTTCAGTTACGTTTCTGCTGGTGTTACGTCTGGTTTCGGGTTTAATTTCTAAACGTAAAATTTGATTATGAAGAACTTACGTCTAGGTTCGGGTTGAATTCAACCGTAAAATAAGATTTGCATGTAGTCTTACGTCTAGGTTTTGTTTGAATCAAACCGTAAAATGTAGTCTTACGTCTAGGTTTAGTTATAATCAAACTGTAAAATGTAGTCTTACGTCTAGGTTAGTTTACTAAATTTTCCTTTTTTAAACCTAGCCGTAATTTTCAGGTTTAAGGTTTGTTTTTCGATCAACCTAGACGTAATTCTTCTGGTACGTTTGAAGAAATTTTAGATTTTGGTTTACGTCTAGGTTTGTGCACTACATTTTCCAGACATTTTGGTTTACGTCTAGGTTCCAAGAGCCACGAAACCAACCATACGTAGAATTCCCAGCCGTAAGATCTTTATTTCCAACCGTAGGAATAGAACTTAAAACACAAGAACAATTACGGTTGGAAAGTAAAAAACCGATCCCAGCCGTAATTCGAGTTACTGTTTGGAATTATGAAAAAACCCAACCGTAAAAGAGCAATAAATACCCATGCAAAAATTATTCACGGTTGGGTTTGGATAGATGTACATTTTCCCAACCGTAATATGTCTTTTGTCCTATTAATAACCAGTTACGGTTTGGAGTTCATCCAAACCTAACCGTAAATAGTGATTACGGTTGGGAACGAAGCTTCAACCCAACCGTAACAGGAGCAGATAGTGGAAAAATATGATTTTGTTAACGTACTTTAGCTAATTTTGTGCGAAATTGAACTCATGGGAGATAGTTTAGAGGCATACCTGTTGATTTTCAACCATTAGTTCTTCACTTTGATTCATTTTGGTTGAGTAAATCAAAATCTAAATTTTGAAAGAAATCTCCAATTTTTTTTTTTTATCTTCTCTCTAGTTTTTCTTCCCACAAAAAGTTTGTCCCAGAATTCACCAAGTATATAACAAAATTCAATAATTTAATTATTATCTAATTAAATTAAATTAAAATTAACTAAATTAGGGTTGTTTTGTCATTACAAAATTATTTGAGATAAGGGGTTTTTGAAATTACTTATGGGGGCCCTGTTTTTGTCCTATTAGGTGACACCCCTCTAATGGAATGTGATGCCCCAATAATAGCCTTCTTTTAAAAACTCTAGTCATACGTTAACTTATTGTATGGATTTTCATTGATTCATGATTTCTAGCTAAAACCCATATCTTTAAATGTAAAAAATTTCTGTACTTTAAACAAGAGTTATTTTGTAAAAGGGTCGTATGTTTAAAGGCTAATTAGGGTCTGGGTCGTAAAAGTTGCCGTTGATGCACTAGGGTCGTAGACTAACCGAATACCGTTAGAAAATTGTTGGTTGACTTTTCCTTTTTACCTTAAGCCCTTGACCGCTAGTTGACTACGTGCTGACTGTTTATATATCGTCAGGAACAAATAACTTTCTCGTCATTCCCATTCTTCTTCTTCGTTTTTCTTTTTGAGAGACCTCCCATTCTTATCTTCTGCATCTCTCCATCTAAACACTCCAAAAAAATGAAAGTGGTCTATCTCTTAATACTTAACCGAATCCTAAGTCTATGCTTACTTAGTCTCTGTTTGATTAAACAAACAATTGAAGACTAGGAAATTTTGTTATAATTATTTTTCTGCTCATCCAGTTAAGACCCAAATCAGTTGCTCTTAATCAAGAAAAATAGAACCACATCAAACCCATGTAAGTATTTCAATGATTTTGTGTTTTAAATGGCTAATTAGGTATTTCTTTTGTACCTCAATTTTATGTTTCATTACTTTGTGACCTACCTTCTTGATCATTAATTTTAAGACTTATCTGATCCTAGCGATGGTATTCATGGTTTCCCAATCCGTCAACATCATCTACAATATTGCACCGTTCATACTTCATCTCCAACTTCTAAATCATTCGTTGGATAAATGCACAGTCAAGGTCACTAGTTCATTATTGAATTCTGATTTCAATTATATGCTGTTGTAGAAAGTAGTGAACTATTGAGAGTTATTGATTCTGCGGAAGTAAACATGTTAAAAAACTTGATTAATTCCTTTGAGAATAATGGTGGTAGGTTTGTCAATACGCTGGATTGTAACAATCTTATTTCGGGATTGATGAAATAAGATGGGTCTAAGAATGCAGCCAAAATGTTCGAAGAAATGTTGCCGAAGAACTTTGAAATTTAATTGGGTTGGGATATAATGTCATTCTAATATTTTGTAATGGCATTTTAGTAACAAATTAGACGGTCAAAGTTAGTCTACGACCCTAGCGCATCGACGGCAACTTTTACGACCCAGACCCTAATTAGCCTTTAAACATACGACCCTTTTACAAAATAACTCTTTAAACAATTACAGTGAGATTTTGATTATTTTGTAAATTGATTGTCTGGGTTTTGTTTAAATTAGTTGATTTGATCTGGGTTTTGTTTTGATTGAGAGAATTCATTGTTCGTGAGATGTGGGTATAATCAGGGTTAGGATTTTTGATCTTATTCTTAATTGAATGTATTATATTGATGGTGTTGCTTACAACCAATTCACATAGATTAGGATAATTAGATATGTTCTTTTTTTCCATTTCACTTGCTTGATGTTGATTAAAGGACATTTTTGAAGTGTTCATGTTGATAGAGTTGTAATCGTGGAGGCTAATGATTTGCAAATGTTAAATAGGTAACATATCAGTTCTTCCACTGGAAGAAAGGAAAACCATTTGCTGAAGATCAAGGTATCTATAATGGATTGAGTTGGTGGGAGCAGATTGATAATGGAAAGTAGCTTACGCGTAATAGAAATTTTCTCACTTGTGTACCCGTCATCTTGTGAGTACACTGAACCTCTTTTTATTAGTTATGCTTTGAACCAAAATTTTGATTGTGCCAATTAGTTTCTCAGTTTGAATTTCTTGTTTCATTGATATGCTGCTACCAACCAATTAGTTTCTCAGTTTGGATTTCCTGTTTCATTGATAAAATGCTACCAAATGCACATCAAGGAAATAACATTTTTAGTTTCCTTTCTCTTTTTTCCGGTTATGTTTCTTTGTTTAAATTTCTTTCCTGCAATGTCCCTGAGATTTTTTAGAGCATTGAAGTTTCCTCAACAAGATAATGTTGTTGTGTGAAACACTTCATCATGACCAACTTTATGTTTTGAAGCTGTTTGTAAACCTTTGCAGTCGGTCTTATTGACTGCTGAAAAGCCTACACGTTTTTTGGATTAACTAACCTCAATTAAGATTACTTTCTGCACCAGGTAGCCCCTTGCTTCCTTAAGTATGGTTGCAAGGAAATATCGGAAAATTGGTATGAAGGTGCAAAATTGATACGTTGGCAAACATGTTACCATAATTATGATGTATAAAGTACTTCATAATTCTGATTTTCCAAAACACTCTTTATCAATGTTAGTGTGCGAAATGATAAAAAAAAAAACACTAGGATTACTTGCTTAGCATCTTCAAAATCACATTTCCTATGAATTGTTTCCTGAATTCCTCCATCACGGAGGTGGATGTCTTGAGTAGTTGCGTTCAAAACTCCATCCCATGTGTAAAAATCCCTCTTTAAGTTTTAAAATACATTTTGTTTATTGTAGCGGTAGGATTTAATGAACATGGTGTGAAGTGTTTAGCTTGGGATATTATTGATTTGGGGTGCGGTTGGGTAAAGAAGAGAATAGAGATAGATGGAGTAGGCTGGCTATGTCGGGAACACATATTAGATTGACTCATTGTTATGGTCACCAAAATCTTGCAGTTGAACCGAGCCTGATGTCTGTTGCATGGAGGTTTTGCATTTCTATGAATTGTTTCCTCTATAATGGGGGTGGACGTCTTGGGTTGAAAACTCCACCTCATGTGTAAATATCCCTCTATATGCACCTGGCACCTGAAGTCTTGTTTTCTTTGTGTTATAAACATGTTTAGTTTTTCTGAAATTTGTTGTAGGAGAACTTGCCGAATCAATAACTTATCCAATTTTTGTGTTTTCATGGCGGCAGGTATTTGATTACGTCGCACACGACTGACTATCAAAATCAATGCTCTTCCTAAACACTTTGGCTGTGTTTGTGTTGGTGGTTTCCAAATTCCCGAACATTCAGAATGTCCGCATCTTTGGAATCAATGCAGAACAGTGAGAGATGGAGCATGTTGTATAAGCAGTAAGCCCTATAGATGCTTCAATTAGTAACTAGTTTTTGTTTCTTGCTCTAGATTTTTTTTTTTAAATATGAACTCATTTTTATCATTTTTCTGAATATTGTTTTATCTTTATATTTCTCTTGCTCTTCGTAATTGTCGAATAGTACTTGATAGATTTCATTTTGGAAAGATGATGTACACGTACCTTGTTGTGTCATGTTTAGTTTGTTTGAATGTCTGGAAGTGACGTTTGTCCGAATGTCTGGCTTGATTAAAATATGCTGTGGATGATATAAAACATCCAAGGATTGACTACTCTATTACAATATACATGACAACGTAGAAATCAACATAATCATACGTCTTCTGTCCTGTTGCTTGTATCTAAGATATTTCTCTTTCTGCATACTACTAAATTCCCATTGTCTTCCTCATTTAGATGGTTGAGAACTTTTGTGCATAAGCCAAAACCCATGTTGTGATCTATCATGTTTTTGAGTTATTTTGCTGCCAATGGGTTATTGAGACATGACTGAATTTTGGTGCCAATGGTTACTGAGGTATGACTAAAGTTTGCTGTGTTGCAGAGTTGTTTGGTGATCTTAGTGCTCATCCCATCATCGTAGATGACAATTGAAGAAGAAGGTTACATGAAGAACATGGAATTATGCTGGGATTCATCTTAGCATCAAGCCCCTGCGGAGAGCTTTGCAACTTTGGAATAATTTTCCATATCAGATTTTTGCAACTTTGTTAGTGCATCACAGTACAGAGGGAAACAAGGTAGTTGATCACCGAGCCGGTTTATACTTGACATCTGACTAGGGATCCTCTCTATCTATTTTGCTGGGGACCAAGGACTGGAATGGTTTATCTTTGATTACTTTTGTCTGGTCATAGTGTATTTTCTCTGTTGTTGGTTTGGTTCTCCTGATTTTGAAAAGAACAGAACTTTGTGCCTAGCAGGATGCTTTTGTTTTGATCATTTTTACCACTGGGTACATGTGGATGGATTGGTTTTTATTTATTTTTTGTGTTGGAAAATTTTGTATATAAAGTGTAAAATGTAGTAACCCGAACATCAACAACAATAAAAAATAAATAAACGGGTGTACCCGCCATCCTACCCTATCCGACCCTCTATTTGATGGGTCGGGTAGGATTTTACCCGTTTAATGGCATGTAGGGTGGTAGGTAAAGTTTTTCTTACCACGCCATTTAGCTGATAGGGTGGCGAAACAGGCCATATCCTACCCACCCTACCCAATGTGCAGCCCTATAATTTCTAAATGCTCGCAGCCCTATAATTTCTAAATGCTCGGGACAGAGCAAGAGTCTCCCATCAACCATTTTGACTCTTTTCCGCATCTGCTTAGCAAGATCAAGTAATGAACAACGTTCCAGCTGCATTTTCAGTGGTTGTTATCGTTGCTTACTTCACAAAAGTGCATCCAGATAAACTTATAAATCAGAAAGGGCCTGGGCTTGGAAAACGCCAAGTGTAGGCAGTAGGCACAAATACCATCAAACTGATTCAAACAAATGCTAGTAACACTCGGACGTGGTAACCCTTGTTCTAAAATTTTCGTGGCGCGATCGATACGAAATCTCTAGGTTCAGCTAATTTCTTCTTCATCTCTGTAAGTTATGCAAATTTAGGGTTGTTTTTCCAAGTCTTGCCGATGGAAATTGGTGTTTTTTTTACTGTGATATGAATAATTCTGGTTGTTGGTTTTCGTAAATTATAAAAGCTAGGGTTTCTTATCATTGTATCGTATGTAATCTATTCAATAAAACACTGATTCTTTTTTGGTTTGAATCCTCATATTTTCTGTAGATTTTGAATTTGACAGAAAACCCTAAGTTTTATTGGACTAATTGTTTTTTTTTTTTTTTTTTTTTTTTTTTTTTTACTCGTAGCCTTCTTTTATGGTGAGATATGCTTGACATTCATGTACTTGGGTCTATCTCAGTTTTTCTTACACTTTCTTGTTAGGATTTGTGCTCATTGCTTGCTTAGATGATCCGTTCTGTGTTTCATCTATCTGAATTCTGTTGAATCGACCACCACTAATTACACCACTCACACCTCCACTTACACCACTCACCACCACTCACACCCACTCACACCCACTCACCACCACTCACACCCACTCACACCTCCACTAACACCCACTCAATTAATCTTTGTAATTTTTATTTGTAATTACTTTACTTTGTAATTGCTATAAATACCTCCTATTTTAGGAAATGAATATATCATGAAATATGAGCCTTAAGTTTTAGTTCCTTAAGTTTCTTGCTTCTTAACATGGTATCAGAGCACCATGGTGAGTTGAGTGCTTCTAAACAATAGTGAGTGTTTCGTTACTTCTTCGACTGATCCTTCTTCCGCTTGCTTAAGGTTCTTGTTTCTCTATATACACTTATTGGAATAGGTAATTTGTACCTACTAATTTTATGGTAAACTTGTTATGCTAAGTTTATGTTATCCCTTTTTTGGATCCTACTTAATATTGCTAATCCATTTTTCTTGGACTAGTTTTTTGAATCATTTTTTGTTATTTGGATTTTGAATCTTGATTACTACTATTTTTTGTTCTTTACAAACAATAGCCATCAGGGTCACATTTACTTTGTGACTTGATTAAGTGTTTTTACCTTACTGTGATTCTCTCTTGCTTTTTGATATTACTAATAAATTGACCAACCAAAGATCATAAGTATACTTTGTTCAGTTGATGTTTTTCTGCTGGTCTTTTTTGGTATCATTTTGTCAAAAATAATTTCTCCTATTCGATTACTCATATATTTATTTTTAGCTACTAGCTAGTATCTAGCCTGTTTGTTTTTCGCCCCCCATAAACAGTGGTGTACACAATCTATTTTATTTGTACCTTTTTTAGACTCATTTGTTTAAAATAAAAATAATAATAAAAAAAAAATCGCAAGCTGCTTGCGACCGGTATTCATACTTCATATAATTTCTTCTTAATCTTGATAATGTCTTCCGTTAGACGTTGTGTTTACTGTGGAAGCAATTCACACTTTGTGGAGAGATGTTTTATGAAAATTGGGTATCCCGATTGGTGGGACACCTATAGAGATCAAATGAAAATGGATCAAAAAAGGGCAGATATATTTCCATTGATGGTGACGACAACAACCGGTACTCATTCTTCCGTTGTTAAATCTCATTCTTTAGTTGATCCGAACCTTTTTCAGCAATCAAGTAAGGTTGATGTCGCTTTACTTACTACTAATTCTGAAAAAGATCATGGTTGGGTACTTGACTCCGGTGCCACTAATCACATGACATTTTAAGCATCTATCTTGAAAGATGTATGTGCACCTGAATGCTCAAAGGTGTATAATGCCAATGGTGTTCCGTATCCGGTTATTGGAGCTGGGAGAGTTGATCTGAATTCTTCCTTGACTTTAGAACATACTCTGTTGATTCCTTCTCTTTCTAATAATCTTTTGTCCGTATCACAAGTGACTTCACAATTAAATTGTGTAGTATTAATCTATTCGACCTTTTGTTTTCTTCAAGATCTTAGTAACGGGAAGATAATTGGGCGTGGTACCAAAAGAGGAGGGTTATATTACATAGATGATGTGTGTGAAGGACGGTCTTTGTCGTCCAAGGGGTCCTCTCATGAAAATGAAGATCAAATTCTATTATGGCATCATCGGTTGGGTCATGTTTCTTTTGGTTATTTGCAACACTTATTTCCAACTTAATTTTTAACCTGCAAACCTTCTGATTTCAGTTGCGAAACTTGCATCTTAGCAAAGAGTCACCGTGCGACTTACCCTGATAGCTTTAGCAGAAGATTAATTCCTTTTGCTTTGGTTCATTCTGATGTTTGGGGGCCTTGCCGGATTACAAGTAATTCAGGATTTCGTTGGTTTGTTTTATTTGTCGATGATTGCACGCGTATGAGTTGGCTTTATTTGATGAAAAATAAAAGTGATGTAGCTGGAATTTTCAAATATTTTCATGTGATGATTCAAACACAATTTTCCACCAATCTAAAGGTTCTACGTTCTAATAATGGTGGCGAATATGTTAATGAAGTGTTACAAGGTTATTTCTAGGAACATGGTTTAATTCATGAGACTACTTGTCCTTCTACGCCACAACAAAATGGTGTTGCGGAGAGGAAGAACATGCAATTACTTGAGATTACTAGAGCTTGTTTGATTGGAGCAAGCATGAGTCCACATTTTTGGGAAGAAGCTATCACTAATGCGGTGTATCTTCTTAATCGTGTACCGAGTAGTGTTTTGAAATTTCAAACACCCTTGGATAAATTGGCTTCGTTTATGACAATTCCTTCTCAGCTTAAACTCCCTCCGCGAGTGTTTGGATGTACCGTTTATGTTCACATACAAAAACATTTGCGTAGCAAGATGGACCCATGTGCACTAAATTGTGTTTTCGTTGGTTATCATCCGTACCAACAGGGTTACAGGTGTTATCATCCTTCTACTCATAAATTTTATGTTAGCATGGATGTTACCTTCTCCGAGCACGAGAAGTTTTATTCAACATATGAATCCAGTCATACTCTTCAGGGAGAGAGTCAAATTGAAGAGTTGAATTGGATTGATTTATTTCCAACTAATAGTGAGATAAATATTCCGGTCAGTAAATAAATTTCAAGTAACACTCTTGGTTTTACTGATATTGGTGCGATCAATATGACACCCACGAAAATAGTTAAAGAGGTCGAAACTCATGTGATTGAAGTCCCCGTACTTTCTTCACCAGTAGTACCTACAACGAGTTATCCTCATGTGATTGAAGTCCCCATCCTTTCTTCACCAGTAGTACCTACAATGAGTTATCCTCTTGCTGAAACTCCCGAGGTAAACCCAAATCCTTCGATTAATACTGACAATACTTGTGAGTCTCTTGAAACTGATAAGTATCAATTACCACAAAGAAGTAATTGTGGAGTTCCACCAGATCGTTTTTCACCTGAAGCAATTAGGAAGGTGAAATACCCTATTTAAAACTACATGTCAACTCATAGATTATCAGAAGCTGGCAAAGCATTTGTCAGTCAAATGGCAGATGTTACTATTCCTTCTTTAGTAGAAGAAGCACTATCTAATCCGAAATGGGCTGGTCCTATGAAAGAGGAGATGGTGGCACATGAAGTAAATGGTACATGGGATATAGTCTCACTACCAGAAGGAAAGAAACCAGTTGGCTGCAGGTGGGTATTTACTATCAAGCATAATCCAGATGGATCGATTGATAAGTACAAAGCAAGACTTGTGGCTAAGGGATTTACCCAGACTTATGGTATTGATTATCAAGAGACATTTGCTCCTGTTGCGAAATTTAATACTATTCGGGTCTTGCTTTCTTTGGCAGCAAATTTAGGATGGCGTTTACAACAATATGATGTAAAAAATGCCTTTTTACATGGTGATTTGAAAGAAGAAGTCTACATGACACTACCTCCAGGTTACAGTGCTCCAGATAAGTCTAATGTTGTTTGTAAGTTAAAGAAGGCTTTATATGGTCTGAAACAATCTCCTAGAGCATGGTTTGGTAGATTTCGTCTTGCAATGAGGAAGTTTGGGTATACAAAAAGTAACGCTGATCATACCTTGTTCCTTAAAAGGGTAGGTGACAAGGTAACTGCACTTATTGTGTATGTAGATGATATGGTGGTAACAGGAAATGACCCTGAAGAGATGAGTAATCTGAAGAGCTGTTTGAATTCTGAGTTTGATATGAAGGACTTAGGAGGCCTTAAATACTTTTTGGGAATTGAAGTCATGCGTTCTGAGAAAGGTATTTACTTATCTCAGCGAAAATATGTGATTGACTTATTGAAAGAAACTGGTATGCTTGGTTGTGAGCCGATTGGATATCCTATGGAACAGAACCATGGTCTCGAAGAATTTTCCGATCAAATACCAACAGACAAAGGTCAATATCAAAGGTTAGTCGGACGCTTGATTTATCTTTCTCATACAAGACCAGATATTGCCTATTCTGTTAGTGTCGTGAGCATATTTATGCATAATCCGGGTCAACAACATATGGACGCAGTCATAAGGATATTGAGGTATCTGAAGTCCGCACCAGGTAAAGGTTTGATGTTCTCAAAACATGGACATCTTGATATTTCAGGTTACACTGACTCGGATTGGGGAGGCAAAGGAGACAAGAGAAGATCAACATCGGGGTATCTTGCCTTTATTGGAGGTAATTTAGTGAGTTGGAAATCTAAGAAACAAAAGGTTGTTTCTTTGTCCAGTGCTGAAGCAGAATACATAGCAATGGTAAAAGGCATTTGTGAATTGTTATGGTTGAAAAGACTTATGGGGGAGTTTGGTTTTTCCCATGAAAAACCCATGAAGTTGTTTTGTGATAACCAGTCAGCAATCATAATCGCAGAGAATCCGATACAACATGATCGAACTAAGCATGTGGAGATTGATAGGAATTTTATCTATGAAAAATTTGAAGAGAACATAATTGAAGTACCATATGTTCGCACTACACAACAATTGGCAGATGTTTTAACGAAAGCCGTATCAAACACTATTTTCAACGATTCACTTGTCAAGTTGGGCATATGTGATATGTATGCACCACCTTGAGGGAGAGTGTTGAATCGACCACCACTAATTACACCACTCACACCTCCACTTACACCACTCACCACCACTCACCACCACTCACACCCACTCACCACCACTCACACCCACTCACACCTCCACTAACACCCACTCAATTAATCTTTGTAATTTTTATTTGTAATTACTTTACTTTGTAATTGCTATAAATACCTCCTATTTTAGGAAATGAATATATCATGAAATATGAGCCTTAAGTTTTAGTTCCTTAAGTTTCTTGCTTCTTAGAATAGCTTCATGTTCTAGTAATATTTAGATAATTGCTTCTGCTTCATGCATTTTCTTTTTTGGTTATTGCATTTTCTCTTTAATTATTTGTTCTTATCAGTTACTGCAGGTAACAACATGAAGGATCTTTTACAAGAATTTCGTACATGGGACACATTTGAGGATATGGAAAAGGGTTTCTGTGGTTATCTTAGCCAACTGCCAGAACTGCCACAAAAAATGGAAGTGCGTGATCAAGAAAAAGTAATCAAGGATATGAAGGTATATATATCTATTGGTATTGTTAGAGGACACCTTTTTATTTACTTTTTTATGAAAGAAAGTACATCTTGATATTGTCTTGTTTTTGTTGTGGTATTTCGTTCTTTAGACACTACAGGCTATTCTCAAATTCATGTTCGAAGCTATCAATAGAGAATACTACGACGCTGATGCATCTTATTCTGAGGCAATGATTGAATTAATTGACAAGGTAGATATAGTTATCAAAAATCTCAACTTGTTTACGTTATGCAGTTTACTATAGTTTCTATGCTCTTGGTGTTATTGATTCCTAAGTCCTAACCTTTTGGTTCACATATGATCAGCATCCTTACGTTGTTGATCTTCCATGCTTCGAAGAACTATTTTCTTATAAAAAAAAATCATGCTTCCAACTGTATGAAGAAGCAGTAGCTGAGAACAAACGCAGGATGCTATTTTACAAAGTTGATGAACAGCGCATTAGGGTAATATTGTATATCTGTTTTTCCTGGGGACATTTGCCTGAATTTCCTCCTCAAAACTTATTTTGTTGGTGATCTCGTTTAAGGAATTGCAAGCAAAACTACAAGAGGCTGACAAAAAGTGTACACCACTATTTACACAGCTGAAACAACTTGGCGCCATGAGAGGCTGTGTGAAGTGTTCCATCCGTTCTCTTGAATTGTATCTAGACAGGAGGAGTAAGGTAAATTTTCCTTGATAGTTTAGCCACTTGTGGAGGTTGGAATAGCTCAGCATAGTACATCCTTTGAATTTGTATTGAGGGTGGTAATTATTTAGGGATTTGGCAGTGCTGCACAGTTTGCAACACATTACTGTTTTACCCTGATTCTTTTTTCTCTTCGTTTCTGTTTGTAGCCAGTTGGCGATGGCATGCGCGAAGTCATGCGCGAAGCTCTTCGTAACAAACAGAAATATGTGCATAAATAGTTGGTGATAAGTTTGATCTTAAAGTTGGAAGTATGTATTGTCTTTTTCTTGTTTTTAATGGTGTTTTATGTAACAAACAGAAGATCTACAAAATCATTCAAGAAAATAATGTGTTGTTGGTGTATGGCAAAGTAGAGGTGTAAACTGGGTTGTGCTAGCACGAGCACAACCCAGCCCAGCACGCTAAAAGTTGAGCATAGCCCAGCCCAGCACGTGACTTAGCCCAGCACGGCACATCACGTTAGTTAAATGGGATGTGCTGGGTTTGACTAATTGACACAATAGCCCAGCACAGCACGCGGCACGGATTAGCACGTGGCACGGCACAACACAGCACGTTAAGAAAGCACGTCATAGCATGCACAAATACACCATATAACAAGGCATAATAAATCACATTTTGTGTATATTTCACAAAATAGTCACTTACTAGCTAGTTTTTGACATTTTATACTGACTTACTTTTATAACAACACATATAATACCTAAATATTTGGAAAATATATTCTAATATCGTTGTTATAATGTCGTTACCTATAATTGACTAGAACATTAATTTATATGACAATGATCCAATTTTATATTTGATGGGTTATTTCTTTTTATTGAATAAACTTGTTGATTTTACTTGAAAAAAAATACAAATGATATGTTGTCTATTTAGATTCTCGTAATAATGTCCGACTTAATGTATACCATTAAGTGATTTAAAATTATTTATAACACATGTGCCAGCACGGCACAACACGTTTATTCGTGTGTTGTGCCCGTGGGTTGTGCTGTGCCTAGCTTTTGACTAGTAAAGCACAGCACGACACAACACGTATAAATCGTTGGCACAGCACAACACGGCACATGGCACGTGAAGCACGCGACTTCGTGTGCCGGGCTGTGCCGGGCCGGCACGTTTTACACCTCTATGGCAAAGCATATTTATCTTGTTTATCTAAGTATCTCCTAATTTTTGTCTATCTGCGAGTTTTTGAGCAACATTACAGTAAGAACATGTACCATTGCAAATTATGAAATGGTTCTTATTCATTTGGTTCTCAAGAGACAGTCCTGTACAAAGGATTGGGTTTGTTTACATATCTACGTTGTTTTTACTTTTACTTCGGATTTGGAGAATCTGTATTTTTAATTTTTATCAAAGTAATGGATTAATCAAATCAGCAGGTGCCAGGAAATTGTACCGACATCTATCTTAAGAGAAAAAAAATAGAAACTAAGAACCTTAATTTGAACAACAAAGCTTGTAGATCTCATTGTAAAAGAAATAATAACTTTAGATAATAATACATGAGTATTTTTCTACTTGAATCATGTGGTATTATTACTCCTATTCATGTTTCACTGCATCTGTTTCTTTCTGTAGACGCGACTGAGTAGATCCTCCAAAATTCTAAAAAAAAGTGTGGTATTTGAGATAAATTATGCCAGCTTGAAACATGAATTGAGATAAAATGGCGACATTGATGTGAAAGACCTCCATTTACTACTATGTTAATATTACATTAGATGTTGGTGTTTTGTATCTCGGGAATAAGTTCATTTGTAGTATGAATATAAAGTTTTATCTTTAAATTCATTAGAATCATTACCCTTTTTTTTTTTTTTTTTTGAAGGAAACAGATATTAACTTGTATTAATCCTCAAAATAGTTGAGACGTTGCATAATACAATAAGGCGGTTCATCATGAACCCACCATCTGTTTTGAAAGTTTGAAATTGCAAATTGAACCAAGTCATGAGCAATTGAATTTGCGTCTCTGGGGACTGACGTGAAACTAATTTCACTAAAATTCTTGACGCGATCTCTTATAGAGAGAACAGTGGAACGAATACTCCACGGAATATCATTCGTGTTCCCTATAATAGATTTAGGAATGTCTTATGCATCCCCTTCAATTATGATTTTAGAACCTTGGATTCTTCTCGCCAACTGAGTGCCAAGTCCATACGCTTTTGCCTCAGCAACCACCGAAAAGAAAGAGTCGAAGCAAAAGCCTACATTGCCCAAATGTCTACTAGAAGAATCTGTTGCTACAGCCGCAGCCGCACCCTTGCCATCTGCATAAGCAACATCTACATTGATCATGATATAATAGGGAGGGGGAAGTTTCCACTGGCTTTCATCTTGTTGATTGAATTGAACTGAAGAGCAAAAGTTTAGTGCCTGGAGTAAATCAAAGTTCTTGAAATCTTGCATAGCTTTGTGAATGCAAATAGGAACTGACGGGGTCATATTGTTGAAAACTCTATCATTTCTAGTTTTCCATATATTCCACAAGATACAAGAGCCTAAATTTAGCATAATCCCCTGATCAGATTGGCTCATCCAAGATTGAATTATATCCATCGGAGTGTTTCCCGCTGAAATATCAATAAATAATGGACTGGCTTGAAAGACTTCCCTAGAAAATTGACATGAGAAGAGCAGATGATGCACAGACTCCTCTCCAGAGTTACACATCAAGCATACATTCTGAATATGCATATTAAACCTTGATAAGTTCCCATAAACCGCTAAACCAATGTGAAGGACCTTCCAGATGAAATTATGAACTTTTGGTAAAGTTTTCATCTTTTCCAAAATTGTTTCCAAGGAAAAGATGAAATTGTTGATGTGGTCGCTACGTCATCTGCCAGTACTTTGTAACACGATTTTGCAGTGAAAACTCCAGACTTAGTTTTAAGCCAAATAATTTTATCTTCAATTGATTCATCCTGAGGAATATAGATTGCAGATATTGCTTTCACCGGATCTGCCGAAAATAGTTGCGATAACAAATCAATATTCCACATTCTTTGACCTGGGATAAATAAGTCTGAAACAACTTCCACCTGCATGTTTGGCTGATCCAATTTAGTTGGCCTGAAACCCGGAATGTTTGGAACCCAAGGATCATTCCATATATTTATTGAGTCACCAGATCCAATAAACCAGCAACAGTTATTTGTGAAGATATCTCTTACTGACAGCATATCCTTCCATGTTTTCGAATCTCCTGATTTTAGTTCACAATCCCAAAAAGAAGTAGAATGAAGATATTTTGTTTTATAGAGTTTAACCCACACAGTGTCATCCGATGTTAAGAATCTCCAAACTAGTTTAGATACTATTGAAATATTCACTTGCTCCATATTTCTTAGACCGAGACCTCCATCTTCTTTAGCTCTTGCCATTTTATCCCAATTAATAAAGTGACATTTTCTTGTGTGAACATCATGTCCCCACCAGAAGGCACGTTGAATATGAGAAATATGGTTAATCACACCCTTTGGTAATTTTCTTGTTCCCATTGAGTATATAGGAATAGCTGAGAGAACATTCTTGGATAACACGGTTCTCCCTGTCGAATTAACAAAGAAAGATCTGTAACCTGCCAGATTACTGTCAAACTTTGCAATCAATGGTTCATGAGTGTCAATGTTGTAATCAGACTTCAGTGGATAAGATCCCAAGTATTTCTTAGTGACTTCCATTTCTCTAACTCCATATTTTTGAATGGTTCTCCATTTGTGATAAGTAGAGCAACCCTTGTTGAAATGGATAGCAAATTTGGAGAAGTTAATGATCTGACCTGAGAAAGAAGAGTAAGAATCTAGAATTTGCTTCAATTGATTGACATTCATCTCCGAATTCTTCCCAAAAAAAAAAAAGTCATCAGCAAACATGAGATGACTAATAGAAGGTCCTCCATTGTTGAACTGATACCCGCTATAAAGATTCAAATTTTCAAATTTTTCCATGAGAAGAGACAACCCTTGGGAACCTATTATAAATAAAGCTGGGATAATGGACATCCTTGCCGCATATCTCTACCACTTTTAAAATTCCCATAATGAGCACCATTTAAAGTGATAGAAAAGATAGAAGTAGTTACACAGTTCATTATTAGATTATAAGAATGCGCATGGATACCCAACTGATGAAGCATGAAACCAAGGAAGGACCAAGAAACTCGATCATACGCCTTTGACATATCTAATTTTAAAGCAAAGTAACCCTGTTTCGACTTTGATTTATGCATCGAATGAAATATTTCCTTTGCAATCACAATGTTATCTGTGATCTGTCTATTTTTTACAAAAGCATTTTGGTGCCAAGATATAAACTTATCCAAATGAATACCTATTCTAACATCAATGATTTTTGCAACAAACTTATATAATACACTGCATAAAGAAATTGGTCGAAATTCCATTGCCGTGATAGGTGTTTGAACCTTAGGAATTAAACTAATGTGTGTATGATTTAACTTACTTGGTAGAACACATGTAGTGAATATTTCTTGAATGAATTTTGTCGCATCAACTCCAACTATGGACCAGCATTTCTTATAGAAGATAACTGGGAATCCCGTCCGGACCAGGTGAACCAAAAGAATTCATATTTTTAACCACCTTCCAAATGTCTTCAGATGAAGGAACCGAAGAAATAATATTATTTGTTGTTTCATCCAATACAAAAGAAGGATCTTGTAATTCAGGAGGAGGGATAATGTTTGAATCTTCTTGAAACATATTTTTGAAGAAAGAACTTAACTCTTCTAGCTATTGCACTTAGATTTGTTAGCCATTGTCCATTAGCTGTTTGAATACTTGAGATGTTATTATTCTTCCTTCTTTGTTGCACCGACAAGTGAAATTGTTTAGCTTCCATTATAATATATTCATTCAGTTGATCTGAAATTATTTTCTCTTGTTGTAACGTAGCCACAGTTGGATTGAGACCTTGAAGATGAAGTAACTTTATTTTTAATTTACTGATTGAATTTTTAATGCAACCAATTTTGTGTTTACTCCATCTTTGGAGAAAATCACCCAAACTTTCCAGCTTTCTAATTAAATCTCCAGATAAATTAATATTCCAAGATTCTAACACCACCTTGAAGAAATCCGGATGAGAACACCAATAAGCTTTAAACTTATAAGAGGGTGGATTCCGTGGGATATTTCTGCAAATGTTGAGTAAGATTGGAGAGTGATCACTTGAGATTCTAGGAAGATGTAACACACCTGAATTTTCAAACATCAAGCAACAGTCTGGAGAAGCTATAACTCTGTCAAGACATTGTATTATTAAACCCTGATATTGTCTACCATTTGACCAAGTATAAGCCGGGCCAGAGAATCCCAAATCTAGCAGATGGTTATTTCTAATAAAATTATTGAAGTGGGTTATTGTGAAGTTCAAAGACTGATCACCTCCAAATTTTTCTCTTACTGATGAGATTGCATTAAAATCACCAATATAACATTTAGGACCATCAACATGTTGAGAGTAAATTGAAAGACTCTGCCAGAAATTTCCTCTATCCAATTTATTTGGAGGCCCGTAAACACACAGCAAATTCCAACTTTGAAATGCACCATTCTGATTCACTTTTAGGTGGATTAAGTTTTTAGAAGACAAGATGATTTCAGCTTTAACATCATCTTGCCATAAAAGACAAAGTCCACCACTCCGACCTATAACAGGTACAATGCAATTATGAGAATAACCAAGCTTACGAATAATTGGATCAGAAGCGACTTCAGATAATTTAATTTCCGATAGAAATACTATACTAGGTCTTGTACTTCTAAGGAATGATTGCAGGATATGAATTGTTGGGTCATTCCCTACCCCCCTACAATTCCATGCAAATACTAACATGGACCGTGCGGCCAATTAGGGCTAGCCGCCACCGCCCATTGATCATCTGAATCATCCTCGACTCTTGTATCCATCTCTGGTTGTATGGCTCTATAATTGAAGCATGGTCCATTCTGCATTCGTCTAATGCTACCTGAATCTCTGCTGGTAGTTGGTTCCAAAACAGGGGTAATGCGAAGTTCTCTAGCTATCGATTTCCATTCACGCTTTCTAGTAATCTTGGTTGATTGTCTGGGATTCCATAGAACCCGTCCACAGTCACTATTCTGTGATTTAAGGTTTGACCTGGATAAAAGTTGATGAAGATTCTCAATGATGGATTTACTTGGAACCTCAGTTGATGAAGACTTGAACTTTTTAGTAACAAACTGAAACGATTCTGCTACTTGGAAAGACTTTGAATTATAATTAATTTGAGTTGAATCTGATTCTTGTTGAGTATCAACTGATTTTCCTTTGATCGAGTCTGAGTTTAGTTGTTGTAACACTGGGATAGAGGTAGGTATTGGTGAATGGTAATTTCCTGGCTGAGTAGAATCTGGGTATTCATTACTTGAAGAATTTGTAGAAGTTAAGAATGAGGTTGAAGATAATTCCTGATTGGATACTTTTAACTTCTCTCTAACCATGAGGTTATTGTTGTTAAGCATGTCTTCACGATTAGATAACCGCTTTTTCAAGTTATCTCCAAATTTGAGGGACGGTTCAATTGATGATGTGGAATTCAATTGCCCCGTCATTGATGATTTGTTTAGATGACTCATCATTCCTGTAATCTCTGTAGTCTCTGCACTCCGGTTTACCATACATTCAGTTATTTCAACTTCATGACCAATTTTTTCTCCAACTTCCTCGAGATTGTTAGCATAATTCTTCACAGTGGCATTTATTGAACTTTGGGATTTTGGGACTATAAGATCATAAGCTTGTTGTTGAAGTTCTGGAGGAAACTCCTGATGAATTTTGTCCTTAAGTATATGAATCTTAGGACACATTTTCATTAGATGGCCTAGGAGACCACAGAACAAACAGAATCTTGGTAATCTCTCATATCTGATTTCAGCAGTTATTTCCTGTCCATTTGGTAATGGAAATGAGATAGAATCTCTAAGCGGTTGTTTAATATTAACCGGTAGACGAATTCTTGCAAATTTTCCCCAGTTGCGAGATTCTTGTGCTGTAATAATCCTTTGGCTTCCTGCGTATGCTACTAACCCTTGTATGAATTTTCTATCCAAGTAGTTCACTGGTAATCCGTGAAGTTGAGCCCAAAATTCAATCTTATCAAACATATACTCGTGTGGAAGTTTATTAGGAATACACCTTTCCAAATCCAGTAGATCGTCTCTTATCACCCATGGAGAAGATTCCATGATAAATTCAGAATGTGAATGTGATTCGAATTTGATAAGAAACGTTTCAGACGTAAATTCATACACATAAAATTTTTGATTGAAAAAACTCCATAATTTATGGAGAAGTTCCCTGACATGGGATATATGAAAAGATCTAGGCGAGATAATTAGAAGAACCAAACAGTTTTGGTAATTCTTTGATGTGTTTACTAAAGGGGTATTTATAGAGATTTTCTTTGAAGTATCATCTTGGCTTAGTAGTTTTGCAAATTCACTAAGTAAATCTGAAGTTTGATTTTGTTGTTGTATGGAATGTTTGGATAGAGACATGGTTGAAAATGAGATATATGATAGATAAGAATGCAAATTTCCAGAGGCTATTGAAATTAAAAATTTGTAAAGTTAAAAAAAGAGGAAATCTTCGTGTGAAATACGAATCCAAATGCTAATTAGATCACAGTGATGTAGGATGTATTTAGACTACATAAGGAATGATTTTAATGTAAAAGAGATTGAGAGAAAAATTTAGTTGATGTATTCGTTAATGGAGAAAGTTGCAGAGCAGTTTAAAGTTCAATTCATTACCCTTTTAGGTTTTACAAGAATGGTACCAAAATATCAAGATAACATCATTTTTTGGATAGTTTGGAATAGTGGTCTTGGAGTATATCCTTATTCCTTAACTCCTTATGTACAAAGTTATTTCAGATTATGATGTTCGAACCCTACCTCCGCATTTGGTTGGAGAATTGGAGATGTTCGGCATAAGATAACATCATTGTGACCACTGATCAAGTATCCAAATAGGCAAGGTAGACCCAAATAAACCTAAAAATCTGGACGGGCCTGGGCTCAAAAAACCATGTAAACAGTACCATCAATAAATACTACTAGTAACACCCGAATATGGTCAAACACCACTTATTCAAAAAAAAAATATATCCTAAGAAGGATACTCTCTAGTAACATCATCTCCGAAGTTGAGAATAATTTGGTCAAACACCACAATTATTCAAAAAAATTCGTGGTGTGGATACTTGTTTCAGCATCTCCCAAACCCATTTCCATAAAAAAAAACTATCTTCTGAAGGAAACTTATTTACATGATTGGGTCAAAAACCTTGAATCCAATTTCTAGGCTCATTAGATCTAATCTCTTCATCATCTTGAGGGACAGAAATATTTGTCTGAAATCACCAGTTGAGAATAATTCTCCATTGGTTTTTTTCCAATAGTTTTAGTTTTCAATGGAGGGTAAAACTCATAAAACCTAAGTGATGAACCAAACTCTAACCTCTGGAACGTTTTGATGGTGAAAATTTTACATCAAGAGATCATATCACCATAAGTTGTGGTACATACTTGAAGATGGTTTTGGAGGCGATCTTATACAATTGATCAACAAACGTTAAAGATGATTTCATGTGATCGTGGTCATATTTTGAATGCCTTTGAAACTTTAATTCATCAATGCACATTATGGCATGGCCGAAAGGAAAAATCGAAAATTATGGAGTTTGCCTAATGCTTGACAACAAATACAAGATTTTCTCCTTATGAGTTGTGGTTTAGGCTTCTCACGACTTGCAACTTCATGGATTTTAAGATGGTTGACAGTATATTGCCCAGTCAGTGAATTTTTACTCATTGTTAATCATCTTAAGGATGTCTAGAATCAAGAATTGAACTTCCTCCCAAGACATATTGTTGGTGTTATTATCTCTCGTTTCCCCTTCCCCGGAATGGTTATAAGAAGAAACTTAAGCATGTTGAGACTGACTATGATTTAGAGATTCTTCGTAGAAGAGGACTCAAAACGAGAACTTGGATAGTTCAGGGTTATAGGCAAAGACATAAACCATTTAAGAATTTCCTTCCTAAACCTAAGAATGATACCATTCATCCCAACAAGAAGAGTAAGAAGAAGGATTTTGCAATTGCTACTGATCATATAAATGACAAACATTTTGATGATATGCTTATTTTTGGACTATCTATGGGCGGAAGAACAAAGAAGTTTCTGCCTCTAACAAAATGAAACAACAAGATCCTAAGAAAGGGGAATGAAAAAAGAGGCAAATATGATCGATTCTTGACCATGATTGTAGCTGCTATTGCTGAAACTGGAGTGGATGGTTTGGTGCAACTGTCCATAATAGAAATCTTTACAAGACTTATGAACCGGTTTGTGGAGAAGGAACTTGTCTGCTTCATAATCGCAACTTATTTTCTTTACTAATGTATTACATGTCCCCGACATTGTAAAGAACCTTGTTTCTCCCATAGCGACCTTGTAATGAAGGTTCACGGATTCAAGATTACTTATGAGTCTAATTTCAAGTTTGTATTGTCCAAAAACGGTGGATGTTTGTTGGATGAAGGATATGCTTGTAATGGGATGATTAAGCTTTAATATAATAAATAATGGTTCTGGCTTATATTGTTGACTATGTTAATCTATGGCATGGTAGATTTGGTCATGTAAATTATGGTTCCCTTAGAAACATGAATCGATTAGGTTTGATTTCTGATTGCAATTTTGATCATGCTTCTAAATGTGAAATATGTGTGCAAGCAAAGATAACTAGAATTTCCCATAAGTCAACCGTAGAATGGAATTCTTCCTTACTTGAATTAGTACATAGTGATGTGGGTGATTTGTATGGTTCTCGCCACTCGTGGTGGAAATAAAATATTATGTCACTTTTATAGAGGATAGTACTAGATATGCTTACACATATTTGATGAAATCTAAGGATGATGTTTTTGACATGTTCAAAATATATAAAGTTTTGAGTAGAAGTAGATTTCACAATTAGGACTTTTTCCAATAGTTTTAGAAAATTAAGATTTTACGTTCGATCAAACTCTGGTGGTGAGTATTTTCCTAATGAATTTAAATTCTTTTGTCAAGAGCATGGTTTAATTCATCAATTTAATGCACCTTATACACCTCAACAAATGGTTGGCTGAAAGGAAAAATAGAACTTTGATTGATATGGTTAATTGCATGCTTATAAGTTCCTTAAGGATGCCGAATTTGCCTAATTCTTTGTTCCCCTTCCCGGAATGGTGAAGCTATGTTGTCTTACAAACATGTTATATTTTGAATAGGGTTCTCAAAAATGCCGATGGTACAAAAGGTAAGTTTAAAGCAAGATTGGTTGCTAATACATATGCTCCTCGTTGCTCGCATCTCATCTATTCGTTGTTTAATTGCACTTGCTTCTATTCACAAGTTAATTATTCATCAAATGGATGTCAAAACTGCCTTCATGTGATTCTCTCGTTTATATGTTGATGATATGCTTATTTTTGATCCGACATATCTATGGTGGAAGAAACAAAGAAGTTTCTTGGCTCTAACTTTGATATGAAGGATTTAGGAGAGGCTTGATGTAATCTTGGGAATTAAGATCCTAAGAAAGGGGAAATGAGTTGGCTTTAACCCAATCTCATTATATTGAGAAATTTCTCAAAAGGTATGATCACTTTGATGACGATCCAAAGACCTAAAGTCTTATGTATGCAGTGCACAAGACCTAGACGGCCCATGGGGTAGTTAGTGTCGCTTTTCAAGTAATCCTCGTTCACCATCAATAAATATTTTGGTTTGCTACTAGTAACACCCGAATAATGGAATCCAAGTCCAAACACCATGGATTTTTACTTATTCAGTTCCAAAAAATCGATTCAACAATGTTTTCAAATTGATAGCTTTAACGAATGCATGTAAAGAGGCGAATGGCTTAGGGACCTTGGAAATTCCACTCCATAGTTTTGATTAATTGTGATAATCCTACAATCTATAATGTCTCTAATAAGACTTATAATGGAAAGTGTAGACATGAGTCTCGAAAATTGGTTAGGCAACTACCAAGAGGGGAGGGTCTAACTTTATTGAATCAAAAGGAATTTGCTCATTCACAAAGAGTCTATTCATCTTCAATTGTAATGAAATGGGACATCATCTCTGTAAACCCAACCTATGTTTTGAAAAGATAAACAAGGTTCAATGTGGTACCAACAAGTTATGGTTGTTTGTTTTCATAAAAAATCATGATTAAACCACCTAGACTTACCTATATGAGTTGGAAATGTGGGTCTTTCCTAAGAGAAGAAGACCGTTCTCAAAGAAGACTCACAAGGCCTTTATAGTAATCTATTCTTATGGAATCAAAATTAAATCAAGACTATTTCACCATAGAATTCGATAAAGTTGAGTTTCTTAAAAGGTTCAAACCCAGGCTTTTTATGTATTGGTTTCAACTGATGCTTAGTCTCAGTTTTTGATCCCACTAATTTTGATGCAAATTCCCTTGTTTTGGTTTTGAAAATAAGGGAGAATGTTGGAATATTTTCAACTTTTTTGGATATGCAGTTTGGACAGTTGGATTTGTGCTCAAGAGAAACCTTGGTTTCCCAACAGATTAGAATTAAACCCATTTCAAAATCATCAAAAAAACTATCTTCTGATCATCGAAACTTATTTACATGATTGGGTCCATTCCAATTTTCGTGTTTTCATCACCTATTGCAATCGCCAATTCGAGGGTAGAAATATTTGTCTAAAAGAAATTAGTGTTTGAGCAACCACAAAAGATTTCTATCATTCATCTCCATTGTGTTTTTTCCAGTATAATTTAGATAATTATTCTTATACAAAATTAAATCACATGGTTGTTGAAAATTAGGCTTTTCACTATATAGTTTTAAAATTTTGCTTCCCTTGTTTTTGTTACACTTTTCAGTTAGGATTTGTGCTCATTGGTTTCTTAGAATTAGATGATCCATTCTGTGTTTCACACCTATCTGAATTCGTTAGTGTAGCTCTCGTGTTTTAGTATAATTTAGATAATTTCTTCTGCTTCATGCATTATTTTCTTGGTTGTTGAGTTTTCTCTTGTTCATATGAGTGACTGCAGGTAATACCATGAAGGATCTTCTACAAGAATTTCGTACATGGGACACAATTGAGGATTATGAAAAGGGTTTCTGCGGTTATGTTCGTCAACTGCCACGAAATATGGAAGTGCGTGATCAAGAAAAAGTAATCAAGGCTATGAAGGTACGTATCTATTCGTATTGTTAGAGGACACCTTTAGCCCCTTTTTTTTATGATGAAAGTCATCTTGATATTTTCTTGTTTTTATTGTATTCATTAGACACTAGATGTTATTCTCAAATTCATGATCCAAGCTATCAGACGAGAATACAACGAGGCTGATGCATCTTATTCTGAGATAATCATTGAATTAGTTAACAAGGTACATATAGATATAGTTATCTAAATCTCAAATTATGCAGTTTATTATTGTTTCTACGATATTAGTATTCCTAAGATGTTGGTTTACATTCAGCATCCTTATTTTGTTGATCTTCCATGCTTCGAAGAAGTATTTTCTGATCAACAAAAATCAATTTTCGAACTGTATGACGAAACAATAGCTGAGAACAAATGCAGGATGATGTTTTACAAAGTTGATGAACGGTGCGTCAGGGTAATATCTTATATCTGTCTTTTCTTCGGACATTTGCCTGATTTTTCGCCTCAAAACTTATTTGTTGTTGGTGATCTCGTTAAAAGGAATTGCAAGCAAAACTACAAGAGGCTGAGGAAAAGTGTGCACCACTACGTAGACAGGTGATACAACTGGGCATCCTGATGCGCTGTGTGAAGGCTTCCATCAGTTCTCTTGAATTGGAACTCCACAGGAGGAATAAGGTAAATTTTCGTTGGTAGTTTAGGCACTTGTTGAGGTTGGAATAGCTCAATATGTTACATCCTTGAATTTCTATCGAGGGTGTTTTTTATGTAGGCATTTTGCATTCATTTTTACCCTTAAACACATTATTGTTTTACCCTGATTCATTTTTCTCTTCCTTTCTGTTTGTAGCCATCCCTTCAGGATGTCATGCGTGACGCTCTTGCTATCTAGCCTTTTCTTTGGTTGGCATTTTCATTGCCACATCTGGGTATCTCAAGCTAGCTGGAGAAATGTGTGCACAAATAGTTGGTGATAAGTTTGATCTTTAAGTTGGAAGTGTATTGTTGTCTTTTTCTTGTTTTTAATGGTGGATTTATGTAAATCATTCAAGAAAGTAGTATGTGTTGCAAACACATTTATCCTGTATATCTATATTTACTAAACTGCAGTTAAAATTGACGACATTGGATCTAATGGTTATCCAACTGCTAATCTTTCTTTATAATTAGGGACCTCTTAGTCGCCACATGTCGTCTCCACAATCACTCTTGATTTTAGTGAAGCCACATCAGCAATAACTTTCCATGTCATCGTCGTCTTATTGGCCACACCAACAGTCACTACTTGATGAGACTGTCCGGTTGGCAACTAGAAGTGTCACTTCAAAAAAAAAAAAAAAAAACACCGGTCGCCAACTTGAAGTATCACTTCAAAAGAAAAAATGAAAAGAACACATCTTTTCTTAGTCGCCACATGTCGTCTCCACAATCACTCTTGATTTTAGTGAAGCCACATCAGCAATAACTTTCCATGTCATCGTCGTCTTATTGGCCACACCAACAGTCACTACTTGATGAGACTGTCCGGTTGGCAACTAGAAGTGTCACTTAAAAAAAAAAAAAAAAAAAACACCGGTCGCCAACTTGAAGTATCACTTCAAAAGAAAAATGAAAAGAACACATATCACTTCGCCTCCAAATCAGAAAAATGAAAATGAACACATCTTTTCTTAGTTGGCAACTAGAAGTGTCACTTCAAAAAAAAAAAAAACATGTCGCACTCACATCAATCACTCTTGATTTTAGTGAAGCCACATTAGCAATAACTTTCCATGTCATCGTCGTCTTATTGGCCACACCAACAGTCACTACTTGATGAGACTGTCCGGTTGGCAACTAGAAGTGTCACTTCAAAAAAAAAAAAAAAAAAACACCGGTCGCCAACTTGAAGTATCACTTCAAAAGAAAAAATGAAAAGAACACATCTTTTCACGAATACAAGAAACATGCGTTAACCCAGATTACAAAAAGTTATGCACCAAGAGTTGCATTGTTACTTTACAAGGAGACACGACCTTTACCAATCCGTACATGATATACACCACGGATTACCATCCTTTAAGATAGATCTTTTGGTTAACTGTTTCATCGAAATATTGGGTCAGGCAGCTTCATAGAAAACCTTTATTTACTAAAACCTGTTATTATCCTTCACTTCATCCATTTGTTTAAGTTTTGTGTCGATTCAATAATAAATTATAGTTAGCTTACCTCTCTATCATGGCTGTCGAGGAGGCTTTCGATCGATCAACTTAAGATCGATCAACTTGAACCTGTTGTGTTTGAAGGTTAACCGACGGATATCTCCAACAGTTACGTCCTCAATTGTCACTGCTTTGCTTTACATATCGACACATCTCGCAGTTTTGAATTCTCATAATCTTAAGTTGTGTTTTGAATTCTCATAATTTCATTTTAAGTATTAAGTAGAATTCATCTTTCTATATATCTTTGGGTTTGAAGGTAGTATACGATCATATGTTTTGGCACTTTTTTTATTAGGCTTATGAATCGTGATGTATGAAAAGGTATGATTTATTGAGTTTATTTCTTCTATCTATAAATCATGGATATTCGTGTTGTTCCTAGGGTTTGGGAAAAAATCGCCGGGAAGAAAACTTATAATTTGAGAAAAGTCTGCGGTTGGGTCTTCCATATATGCAGAGACCGAAAACAACATGGGATGGAGAACAACAACGCACGGTTTGTTCTTGGAACCAATGTTTATCTATATATGGGGAGGTATGTTTATCCTACAATTCCATGTTCTGTTAGTTCCATGTTCTGTTAGTTCAAAGGCTATCGACCTTCTGATTTATTTCCCAACCATTTTTATTATTTAATAGATGGTCCTAGAGTTGGATTACGTAGGAAGAAAATTAATAAGCTAATCATATTTCAGAATGTATTGCATTTTAACCATGAACATTTATCAAGGAATAGTACACTAAACTACTAATTGACTTCCATGCATTTTCTTTGTTAGTCTAATTTTTTTTTTTTATGAATGTTCACTCCTATTTAAACTCGATTTATATGATGATAACCCCTGATTGGGGACCGAAAGATGAAATATTCGCCATTAAGCAGTGGAAACTGGAAACTCTAGCCAAGGGGCAAGGATTGCATAATGAAAATGAGGCAGTATCTTTTATTCCTAAGTTCGGTTTTTGGGGGAAATGCAAGTATCAGACCATCCAATGAGTGCCAACCAAAATGAATTCCAGAATCCAAGTGAGCTCTGCTTCTTCTTTTTTGGTAAGTCCAAGTTATTTTTGCACAATTATATTATCGCAAACAAATTTAATTCAATATATTGTTATTAAACAATTCCTTTGCACAGGAACAGTAAATAATATTGTTATTAAACAATTCCTTTGTACAGGAACAGTAAATAAGAGATGGATTTTTGGATTTTCAGCCACCTAACATATACCGATGTACATGCCCCAAATGTCATGCTATTGTTTGATTCGAAGAGAGAATAATGAAGTCTCAAAAAACTAATGAAACCGAGTTCTCAATTTGCAACTGCCGTTATATCCAGACAAGCCACTGTTGTTGCAGAACCTGTAGAACTACCAAGGAGGAAACAGATCTGGACACTTCGTGAATAAGATTAGGGATATAAATCTATGGCCGGGATCGTGCATCATACGCTTTCAAAATAAGTGTCCAAAACAACCGCATAATGGAAGTTTGTTGCCTGAAATGAGGGGCCGACCACGCATTTGCACATCTATATGTATATGATACTGAGAGTGAAGTTCTTACTTTGTAAAATAAAGAGAAGGGAATATCTAGCCTGATTTAATTGCAGAGATGATAGACATTTTTGATGAGTACAAAGAACAGGCAAAGGTGTTTAGATGGCAAGTGAAAGATATGAAACACGACAGCAAATTAAAATCCATGGAAAACGCCAGCCAGATGGAAGACATTATAATTGTCCCACTTCAAAAGAGATAGCTGCACTTGAGACATCCACGTTGAGGAAATGAAAATCAGGCTTCAACAATTCGCAGTGGACACATATGCTGTGGAGAAGAGGTAAAAGAACAAAATTAACTCTTTCAGAATACTATATTTTAGGTTACAACAGTGGCACAATGGGGGAAACATTTTTGCGCGGAGAGTCTAGAATTTCAAGACGACATGCGACAGGATGAGCGTAGCTCATTTCTTGAAAAATTTGGATGAAATCATATTAGATTTGGAGATTGGACTGTTGATATCATCGACATATTCCCTTTGCCTGAGGCCCCATGATACTACACATTTGGATAGATTACAATTTTATGCGCTTCAAAATTTAGACACCCCAGAAACTCCCGGTGCATATGCACCGGGTAAAAGATGCTTGTTCAAAAGAATAAAAAAAATGCTCCCACGCTGTGCGAGCAATTTTTTTTCCGTACGCAGCCCAAATAAAGGCATTGGCTACAGCATTAACATCCTGGGTTTCCGAGTAATCTTTGTATTTTGGATTACTCTTTGTATATGGTTAACATGCAAAAAGGACGAGGTTGATTTGGAGTACTCTTTGTATATGGTGAACATGCAAAAAAGACGAGGTTGATTGGGTGTCGGTTTTCAATCAGCTGAGGAAAGAAAGTATAGCTGAATATTAAGCAGCACAATGGACAGTGCTTTACTTTCGTATCAATGCAAAACATTTTAATGGTCGAACAGAAACCACAGGTATTTGAGTGAATATGTGGGATAGCGTGATCAGGAACATGGATTTGTCTTGCTATTGCTGCTTAACCCTTATACAGAAATTATTAACAGTAAATACTAGTTAGCGGTTATACCACTTAAGAACAGACCGGTTTTCCATTCAGTTTTGGGGAAGTATCCTGCTTGCTGAGGACAACAGCTTTTCTCTTGTGCGCAAAGTAACCTTTCATGAGGTTTTTGTATATTAAAATCGCCACTATACATTCAACCTACAAAACTGCAGCAGATGTTTTATCAGGGAGAAGGGGAGAAAGGGAAGATGGGAAGGAGATATCGAGGAGGGAGGGAGAGAGTACCTCATTGACATCCATTCCCGTTTCAAGACATTTCTAGGCCTTTAGAATCACATCCACTTCAGCTGATGTGCCCTGCTTGGGTCCCGCTGCTTTTGGATGATGTAGCTGCAACGAAGTAAGAGAGAATTGTTGATCCGACCTTTGCACCAGAGTAAGAGGTTATGTGACTGCAGACACTTATATTTTTTTCATTAATATTTTGATAAACTTGTAACTCGAGCTTTTCCAAGACAAGATACACCCCAGAGCTTAAGAATCTAATATTTTGATAAACTTGTAACTCGAGCTTTTCCAAGACAAGATACACCCCAGAGCTTAAGAATCTGACAAAATAGAGATATTAGAACTGTGAATCTCTAAACTGTTGAAAAGTACAAGTAAACAAACAAAGTGGTGAAATTACCTGTCTTCATGATCTTGGAGTTCATGTCGATGTATGGGATTATATCTAGATATCTTTTCCTTGTATTAGTATTGCTGTTTCCTTGGGTCTTTCACTACTTCTTTTTGTAACTGTCTACCAGGAAAATCTGTTGTGCGCCAGGATATACCGCCTGCGTTTTAAAGGATTTAAAATCTTTAAAATTCACCGGAACAAAACTCTTATAGGAAGCAATTTACTTATATCCAGACGTGATATCGGCAAAAAGTGAAATTCCTCTTTACTGCAGTGCTGCGTGCAGAAAGATGCTAGACAAAAAAAGAAAAAAGAAAAAAATGGAATAGGAAGCCACGAAGCAGTGAATGGAGTCTGATTAGAGCATTCTGTATGGAATGGTATGAACAATGGATGTGTACAGATTATTTTCAAGACGAAGTGATGAAGCAATATCCATCCTAACTGCATTTTTGTAGAGTTCTGCAATAACTGTGGGTTTAGCTTGTTGAATATTCAACACCAACTTAGTCAAGAGTTCACACCTATCTAGACTAACCTAGAAATATCTAGGATGTCTAGAGTCAATATTAGACAATTAACATGTGTAAAATGAGTGTTCTAGGGTTAGACAAATCAAACAAGAATACTAGATTGTCTAGTAGTTGGTTTGGTAAGCCTCCATAGGCATAGTTGTTAGCCTCCAAAGGCATAGTTGTTAGCCTCCATAAGCATAGTTGTTAGCCTCCAAAGGCATAGTTGTTAGCCTCCATAGGCATAGTTCTCTTCTTCTTTTTGTAGCCTATAAATAGGCATGTTGTATTCATTTGTAAGTAAGGTAGCAAGAATCAATCAATACAAAGTTCAAGTTAGAAAGTCCTTGCTTCCACCCTTCACTACTAGAGCTCTAGGAGCTCTATACGAGCAACACCACGATGCTCGTATATCTCCAAAAATATTATCAAGGTTTCTAAGTTCTTGATAAGAGTATAAATTTTAACTTGGTATCAGAGCTCGTTCGATCCGAAATGGGCGTAAAAGTTTCCGCTACGAATTGATGGGTTTCAAAGCTTTCGAGTTGAGAAGATATGAAGTTTAAGAAGGAGAAGATGCAAACACCACTAAGAAGATTTCAACCATTCCAACTGTCAAAAAAAAAAAAAAAATCCTACCTTCACAGGAGCAAAAATGCCTCCATGTGGAAAAAGAAAAGTAGAGAAGAAAAAAAAAGAAATCACTTTTTGATAAGTGACCAGTAAGACAAGTTTGAGGGAAGAGAGCAATAATTTTCCTCCTCAAATTGTTTACAAAATTCTAAAGACAATTGTGGGAAGAGTGCACCAAGGATTTCCTCCACAATCGTTCAAGAGTTTTAGAAGCCGATATCATGAAAACGTCAACAACGAATGCCTCCATATATTGAGGGAAGAGAGCTTCAAATGATCGCCTCCTCATATTGTGGGAAGAGAGCCTCAATGAGACGACCTACTCGGTTTTGAGAGAAAAAAAAAAATGGCAAGAAAGCCATGTTTGTCACGACAACATCAAGTTTCTACTTGTGACACGAAGCCGGTGGACATGTATCCACTGGAAGAAGAAAAAACTACTTCTACTACAAGACAAAGCTTTTGTAATATCAACATTTCAAAAATGTTGAATTTGTAGAGGCTTGCACGCAGAAGTTAGGAGACATACTAAATGAGCAAGAAATACTAAAAGAGAAGAAATGGGGTCTCCATGAAGAAAAAAAAAAAATGGGGTCTCCATGAAAAAAAAAACAAGATAAAAGAGAAGAAAAAAGGGTCACTTCCTAATAAGTGATCAGAGAAGGGTTTGAGGGTAAGAACAATAAGTGGTTGTTTCCTCAAATCGGGAAGAAAAAAAAAAAAAAAAAAAAGAATATTGAGGGTAAGAGCAACAGATTGCTTCCTCAATTGTCGAAGAAAAGCATGGCATGTTTGTCACGAGATACTAAATCATACTCGTGATAAGAAGAAGAACAAAAAAAATAAAAAATAAAAAAAATAAAAAAACGCGGTGTACGTGGCAAAACATAAAGAGTTTATCATGAGCGAAGCAAGCATGAGGAGATAAGAGCCGCAAACGGAGATTGGGTGAATATCAAAAAACAAAAACAGAGCCATTACAAATTACGGGGGAGTGTTGGAATTACCTAATTTGTAATGTCCAAATGAAGTCTAAATGGGTTTATAGGTGTTTGTTTAAATACGTACAAACCAAAGTGTGACAATTATGTCATAGCGTGGAAAATCTGTTACGAATTCATAAATGTGGCAAATATGGATAAAGTGGAAAATTTGTAACATCAAATAACAAGAAGAAAAATAGTTAGAGCTTGTGGCAGAAGCTTGACGAAATGAAAGATTGTGAGAGAATCTGGATAACCAAAGAAGTGTTACAGTTTTCGAACAAAAGCGTGACTGAACAAAGCTGAATAAAGAAGAAACAACAAAAAATGTTGTGAAGAAACGGAAGCAATCACCAAGTGGTGATGAGATAGAGAACAACAAAAGTGGGTGAAAATCCTATGAGTTGTCTAAAGAGTACAAGAAGTATTTTACTGAAACAAAGAGGACCGAAATGTCCCAAAACTACGAAGGGGACCATAATGTCCTTAAACTTCCGAAGAGGACCGCAATGTCCCTAAACTACGATGGAACCCGTATGTTCTAAAACTACGAAGAGGACCGTAATGTCCTTAAACTTCCGAAGAGGACCATAATGTCCTTAAACTTCCGAAGAGGACCGAAACGTCTAAGATAAAGAGAAGTTGGAAAGTAGGTGTTGAGGGGGAGTGTTGAATATTCAACACCAACTTAGTCAAGAGTTCACACCTATCTAGACTAACCTAGAAATATCTAGGATGTCTAGAGTCAATATTAGACAATTAACATGTGTAAAATGAGTGTTCTAGGGTTGGACAAATCAAACAAGAATACTAGATTGTCTAGTAGTTGGTTTGGTAAGCCTCCATAGGCATAGTTGTTAGCCTCCATAAGCATAGTTGTTAGCCTCCAAAGGCATAGTTGTTAGCCTCCATAGGCATAGTTCTCTTCTTCTTTTTGTAGCCTATAAATAGGCATGTTGTATTCATTTGTAAGTAAGGTAGCAAGAATCAATCAATACAAAGTTCAAGTTAGAAAGTCCTTGCTTCCACCCTTCACTACTAGAGCTCTAGGAGCTCTATACGAGCAACACCACGATGCTCGTATATCTCCGAAAAATATTATCAAGGTTTCTAAGTTCTTGATAAGAGTATAAATTTTAACTTAGCTTGTTTTTTGTTGTCTGCATTTCTATCAAAACAACAAACATGTGAAAGTTGTACCCACATTTGAAAATAAATTTTATATTAATTAGTTAATGCAGTACATAAGGCGGCGATTTCCTTCCTGGAAAATGAATTTGCATCTTCCTTTTCTCTACTGGTGGTTCACTAAACATTGGCCATTTAATAGTACTTGAGAAGCAACCTCCTAAGGGAAGTTATATAGTACAGCTAAGAAAGACTGAAAGTGCCATCTAATATCTGCAGCTAGCTTTGCTAATCATAAAATGAAGGGATAGTAATTTGGCAACACCTTTTTCTGTAATTGAGACGCTATTCTATACTGATATCTTCCTCAGCACTTGAACTTACTAAGGCCGTTTTGAGAATCAGCCAGGACAATGACAAGTAACTCGAAATCTCTTCCTTCATTCTGCGGCTTCTTCAGTTAATCACTGTTTTCTGTCTCCATTGTTTATGTCTCCTCATCACTTGAACTTTCTTTCACCGAATTCCATTGTTTTTGTATCTTTTTCTCCCAATACTCTTAATGAAACTAAAGTATTCTTGTGAGGGATTACTTCAGAAATATGCTTGACAAAACTCACCATCGTTTTGAAAAATGAAGCTTTTCGATCGTAACTATAAATTACGCTACTCCAATACCACAGAAGCGTACCACTCTTCGTAATCCCAAATGGTGCTAATAAGAGACTGCCAAAACTAAACTCTTCTCTCCAGCAAAAGTTATAATTATCTTTATTGTTTTTTAATAACCATTTACGAGAACCGCCGTCGGATGGATGATATCTAACACTTAGAAACTTACCTAAAATCCCTAAAGTAATTGTTTCGTGCCAAACAAGGCGGTGATGGGATCTCACTAAATTTTTCATCAGTCAGATGGAAAGCAAAATTCCTCGGTGGTGGTTCACCCAATGAATAGATCCATTTGCAAACACACCATATTGTCTAACGTGTTTAATATCCACGTCCGTCGTTCCCACATTTCTCCATCCATTGCCGCTTCCAAGGGTGTAAACTTGAGGAATTCCAATATTTGTATTTCCTTTGTAACAGATTCTAACAACCTTGTACTCATTGGTTGAAAGACTATAACCAAATCCAACCCGGCTGCACGTTCCTTCAACTTTTGGAAGCATAATATATTCTCTGGTGATTGGATTACAGATAATATAACTATCAATTTCACCGTTTAACCACCATCTCGATGATCTGGAGCAAATCAAACCACTATATGAACCAACAAAAGAATAATCCATAAATGGAAGTCTTATATCCATCCTTGTTTTCCTACTAAACGGAGTCTCATGACAATTCTCATCATACTCAATATAAGAAAATTCTTTAAGTCCCATTTGATAAGTTACAAATATAAAACTCAACTTACCAGAATCATCAGCAGAATCAAGATGATGATGCAAGTGCATTTGAGAGAAGGATGGATGATGAACAAGATCTCTCCAATGTTTGCATACCAACTTACATTCTAGAACAGATTCAGCTGGTAACCTACTCAATATCTCTGGTATGATATCTATTGGTAGATCGTCAAACCTCTCCATGATGAGATTCTTCGATTAAAGAGAGTGTAAACTGAATCACAAATTCGGATTCAGAGACTAGGGTTTGGTGAAGAGAGATAAAATCTGCAACTTCAATTGATTTGCGTATTTGTGAGCAACCAACATATATATATATATATATGTTGTGCGGTTGTGGTGCGGCTTACGTATACGGACCTCTGAGGCTTGAATTAGGACAGTCTTGAGTTTTAGTAGTCTCTTTTGGGCCGAGAAGAACCAGTGAAATTATTCTGGATTTCACAGTAGGGAGAGATGATCAGTCCGCGGATCGGAGCGTTTACTTGCTTTGAATCTTTCTTGGGTGACCTAGCTTTTTGAGGCCTATCACTAGAAGGTAAAATCGGGTCATCATGAAGGTTGGTGGAAGAAAATGATAGGCCTCATAAAAGACATAGGCCTCAAACTATGAAGGTTGGAAAACCATGTGAGCAGCTAATTAGTAGGCACAATTACCATGAATAAATATTATTAAGACCACCGAATGTGGCAACCCTTAATTAAAAAAAAAAAAAAAAAAAATCGTTGTGTGGGAAACTTGTTTCGTATCGAAGGGTTAGGAAAATCCCTAGGCTCAGCTAATCGCTTCATCGTCTCTGTAAGTCGAGCAAATCTAGGGTTGTTTTTCCAAGTCTTATTGAAATTGGAGTTTTTTTTCTTTCATATAAATCATAAAAGCTAGGATTTCTTATCATCTTAATCTATATTTGTACAAAATCACATGCTTATTGAAAATTAGAAAGTCTATTTGCTAAAATTTGCTTCCTTTTTCTTATAATCTTCCTTTATGGATTGACATTCATGTACTTGGATCTATCTCAAAAAATTTTATACTTTCATGTTAGGATTTTTGCTCACTGCTTGCTTAGGTGATCCATTCTGTGTTTCATCTATCTGAATTCCTTTTTATTTTGTTATACAGAACAATGGACTTATATGGAGACTATAGCCAACCAATTACACTTACCTTGGATTGTGGACGGGGCTCGGGATGAAAAAGAAGGAGGGAACCAAATTAGCCAAAATGTCTTAATGAGAATAAGGAACTTCTTGATAGTAATGGTTTGCCTAGTCTGAATTTCATAGGGAATCCATTTACCTGGACTAATAGAAGAAAACGTCATGCCCTTATTCTTGAAAGGTTAGATAGGTATCTTGCCAACACCTCTTGGTTGAACTATTATCCTGCTTGTGTTGTGTA
>JAJJWX010002817.1:0-14871 GCA_023529315.1 Papaver bracteatum | reverse complement strand
GATGATATTACTCGTACTTGCGACTATCTCTCAAAGATCTGTGACGCTTCAATCTTGACTAATAATAAATATCTTAAAGGAGTCTCAATATTTATTAACCCAAGCTTTCTTCATGCGTTAACTTCGTTGGTATGCCCCTTTCCTTCATTTTTCTTGTAGTAAACTTTTAAATTTGTCATGAGTATCAAAAATCTTTTACTTATCTTACTTATTTTATCTTTTTCTCACATACCGCGGAAGTTTCTTTTTATGTTGCTTCATAATTAGAAAATAGATTATCATCGTCCTGAAAAGTCTTACCGATTTATAATCTGAATCTGCGAAACTTCTAAAGAAAAATAAGCAATACGAAGCTGAAATCTCCATTCTTCGCGAAAAATGTAAACAGTTGGAAGTAGTTGGAAATACTGAGCTTCATAATAAAAACAAATCGCTTGAAGTAAAAATTCAAGTTCTTCAACAGAAATTAGTTGATAAGGAGAAATTCTTCAAACAAGTTATTGGTATAAGTCTTCCCCCCCCCCCTTTTTTTTTTTAGCTTATTTGGGAAACCATTTTGCAGATGCCTATAATCTTACTGATGAAGCCATCATTCTTAATTTTTTTGATGAACCCATAGATTAAACCACTCTTCTTGAGCGTCTTAATGGCGCTTTAAATAATTATTCAGATGAAAAAATTTATACTTTGTCCATTGATGAGCTTAAATATCATATCTCCCTTATGAGAATGGATTATAGATCTGTCTTGAGTACATCCAATAGTTTAAAGACTTGCAGAGATGAATTTAGAGAAAAAATCAAAGTCTTAAAAGCCAAGAAGAGTGAACTTGAGAAGGATAAAGAACGCATTACTCTTCAAGGCGCTGAAGCTCTATCAAAATTTTACAATACCCTTATTGATACTGAACTTGAGAGAGATAGACTTAAGGATGAAAACATTAAACTTCTTAAGAGAGAAAAACAAATCCGTTCCCATCTTCTCATTCAAAATGATGATGAATTTGCATGGGCTGCGATAATTCTTGATAATGCTAGGAAAAACTTAGCGATAGATGTCAGTCTTCATACCGAGCAAGCAACATTGATACAAGAAATGATCCATGAAAGAGAAGGTTATTTATTGTTCCTCTAATACCTTTGTATTTCTTGTAGATTCCCAACCAGTTTATAATTTATTGTTGTATCATCGCAGAATCTGAAGGAAGATATTCCAAAAGGGTAGCAGAACTTGATGAAGAAAAAAGTGGTCTTGCAAAAACTCTTGCTTCCTGTAATGAAAAAATCTCAAGACTACGAGAGAAAATAAAGATATCCAACTCAAACTTGCGTAATAACCTTCTCACCGTTCGCAATAATGCTATTGAGAAAGTTTGCAAAGATAATGATCTTCCTCTTAGTCTATATCCTTGTCTTATGGATAATATCCCGCCGATTCTGAAGTACCATTATTTAAACAGTGAAGCTGATGCAGATGAAAGTGAGAGCGAAGATGAGGAACGAACTAATGATGAAGATGAAGATGAAAATAATGATGGAGATAAATCTCAATAGTTTTATTTTTCTTTTTGATCTTCTCCTGTATTTCTCCCTTTATTTATTGAGATAATTATCTGCGACAAAATGTAATATCCTGCGAATTATCTGCAACTTCTGATGTCTTTCA
The DNA here is from genome assembly GCA_023529315.1 of Papaver bracteatum. Lineage (NCBI taxonomy): Eukaryota > Viridiplantae > Streptophyta > Magnoliopsida > Ranunculales > Papaveraceae > Papaver > Papaver bracteatum. Next base: position 13,206 of record JAJJWX010002817.1, on the reverse strand, counting down.
ATATATAAATTCTTTTTTGCTTCTATCTGTTTGTTATTTATATGAATTTATCATATAATGATGAATAACAATATTTTCCATTCTATGCATCATTCCCATACTTTCCCATTGTTATTAATCTTCAATGTGATAAATGAAGTATTGCAAATAATAGTGCGAAAAATCCGTTATATGCTTCGCAGATATAACCTCTCTTGTGGTCTTATTTCGCCTTCCTTGTAGTTGCAGGATTTCCCACAACACACCCCTTGTAATATCTTGATAATAATCTCTTAATCTAAATAATTTGGTAATTAAAATTCTAAAAATTGTAAATAGAAACACGGATTTTTACATGGTTCGATCAATTTGATCTACATCCATGATTCTCTACTATGATTGTTAAAGTTTACATTTGATAATCTCCATTAATGGAGTTCTAAATCTAGTTTTGGGGAAGAAGATGATAAAGAAAAATACATTTTCTCTCTCTAAAAATATCTCTGAAAAATATCTCTCTCTCCTAAAACTTTTTCTCTCCTCAAGACTCTCTCAACTCTAAAAAATACATCATCCCTTTATGGACTTACTTGAACCCTTTATATAGGAAATTACATAGTGGGTGACAGCTAAGTTTTCCCCTTCTTTCGGATCTATTTTGCGATCTCATCGCGGTAATTACAATGTTAATATTCGCCAACTTTTGTAATCCTCGTGAAACAACACTCTTCTAATATGCCTCTTCAATTGTCAACTTCGTCATTCTTTGAATTATTTTGTGACGTTCGTGAAATGTTGTTGAAGATTTTTCAGTAATGCTCGCAGAAGTGTCGTTAATCTCTCGTGAACATAATTGTGGCGATATTCTGGTACTACATCTTTCCTCTTTTTTCTTGAATATTGCTTGAAAAGTAATCTTTAAGAAAAAATCTGTTGTTGTAATAGTCTTTGATTTTTGTTGATGAAGGAATGAGCGAAAGAATACTGCATTTGAAAAGTATATACTTGCCTCTATTCTTTTGCGAAGTTCCATATCTTTGTTAAGTAAATAAGAAGTATTAACTCTTGAAGTGCTCATGAAGTATGAAGTATCCTTGAAGAAGTATAAGAAGTACACAATCCTCTAAATATAAGAAGTATCCATTTTTTGCCTCTGTTCATGTGAAATTATTGCTTCATTTTTTGGTGAAAATCCCTGTCCATTTTGGAAATGATTCTTGCCAAGAAGATAAAGAACATAAAATGTTTTCTTGGTAATCCATAGTTACCTCTGTTCTTTATCTATGAAGGAAGAATCCCTGAGAAAATGTTAAATGAACGAATTGCCTCTGCCTCATTTGATAAAATGATCATATTCTGCGAACTAATCACTTCTCCTGTAAAATTCTGGAATGGTCTGCAATATCTTTGAATTAGCCTGAAAATTTATGAATGTTTCTGCGAGGCTCTAAATGTTTCCGCGAGATTCTGAAATAATGCTTTGAATAGTGTTGCGATGAATAGTGACGATGAATAGTGAGATGAATAGTGCCGAGATTGTAGACATTCCTCTTGAGAGACTCTGAATAATACTTCTGAGAAACTCTGGATAGTATTTCTGAGAGATTCTAAATATTACTTGCTTTCTCTCTTGCGATGAGAAAATCTTTCCTGCATTCTTACAAGAAAATAATTAATGTTTGAGATTATTCTATTGGTCTTATTTTGCCTTCCTAGTTAAAGGTCTTATTTTGCCAATTTTTCTCTTTGCGACAAAATCGCAGGACGTCTTTACATTTGCATGTATTGACCCATTGATCTTGCCTTATCTTTTCTCTTGAGGATTTTTGGCCTGTTATGCGACAATATGACAAGTCTAAGTTCTCTCGCGAGATCAAAGTCTCATGACATTGCCGTCTTGCGATGAAATCGCAGGACGTCTTTACACTTTCATGTAAAAACCCATTGATCTCATCTTAACTTTTTCTCTTTTGGATTTTTGCCTCTCAGATAATTTACGTCATGCGACAATATGACAGGCCTAAATGATCTTGCGATCATAAAGCCCCATGACATTGCCGTCTTAAGACACTTATCAGCTCCCTAATGGAGGGTGCCGCCCTTATCTTCCCCCTGGTTGCCCCTTCAAGGAAGGAACATCGGCCATACAAGACTAGCTCCTCCCATCCAGATTTACCAACAACCAGTTGTTTTCGTAGTCTCTTGTCCTTTATGCCTATATGGCTTATAGTTACAAGACTACACCCTAGGTGGGGTTTTCTTCAGGCCAAGTGCATCATAGCCAAGACTTACCAAAGATGGACAGGGTAGGTTCGTCCGTCCCGGGAACCCTTGGCTCAACCGTGTACCTCGGCGCCTTGGTCATATGCTGCACTTCTTGGAAGAGATCCTCGGTCATCCAACCAGGGTATAACCTTATAAAGCTGGAAATCCAAGATCTCTCTCCCGGATAGGTTTTCTTTAACCCCAACATCTGCATGACTCAGGTTCCAGTAGCGGTATAACCTTATCGCTGAATCATGTAAAGAGATACCCCCCTTATAACGTGCTTGTAGGTCTTACATTTGCCTCTTATGAAATTGTATTCGCGAACTAGGGTGCACGCCATAAAGGTTTGTCCCATTATTTAAATCTCTGCGAAATTATATTCGCGTTTCTTCATTCTTTCATTTCTGTCAATTCTTTATTTAATCTTGAATAATCTCGCGATTACACTCGCAACTCTGATAAAAATTTGTTTTGCTCATTTCTGTGAGTTGAACTATTCTTTAAAATCTTTTGAAATCTTAGAAATATTCTTTAAAATCTTGCGATTTTATCGCATTTGTTAAACTAAAATTCTCTTTCTGTAAAATAAATATTCTAGAGAAATCTTTGAAATCTTCTTTGAAATCTTGCGATTGTATCGCGTATTTTGGAAATTTGAAATTTTAGAAATTTTGGCGATAATTTCGTCTTCTGTAATCTTTTGAAATCTTTGAAAATTTTGCGAGGGTATCACTGTTTTGGAAATGAAATCATTTTTTTTTGAATTCTTAGAAATCTTTGCGATAGTTTCATTTATTGTAATCTTTGAAATCTTTGAAAAATTTTGCGAGCTTTAAATTTTTTGCGATGGTCTCATTTTTTATAATTTTTTGAAAATTTTGAATTCTTGGCGATTGTATCGCTGTTTCTCAATCAAATCAAAAAATCTTTGAAATATTTTGAAACTTTGAAATTTTAGGAATCTTGCAATTAAATCGATTTTGGCAAATTGAATCAAAAGTTTTTGAAATGTCCTTTGAAATCTGGCGATGATATAAACCAAAAAATTTCATTTTCCGTAAGTAAAATATTCAAGGAAGTGGTACTTATCTTTTTGGCGATTCTCTATGGTTGCCGTCTCTCGCGAAGTATTTGATTTGCTCGTGAAATGAGAAGAAATGAGAAATAAACTCTTGACTTATCTCTCACACCATGCCAATCGTTCTAACCCTTCTCTTGTTAAATTAACTCGCGAAATAATCTCCCGCCTTCTTCTTATCATTGTCTTTCTTTAACCATGGCCATTTATCTGTGCATCATATTTGCCGTAATTTGAGATAATTTTGTAGATTTTATTATTTCTTCGCTGTACTTCCACTTCATTTCTTTTGGTCTTTATTTAAATTGTTGTCCTCGCCATAAATATCATCTTTACTCATGTTAAACTTCATCTTTTTTCTTCCGTATAAGTTGTTCTTACTCTTGCCCACGAAGAGAATATTTACTAAGAGAAATATTTGCGATGTTGAAGTATTCCACGAATTGATTTCCTTACACTAGTTATACATGTTGAAATATTCTCATCTCTCGTTCTTTCCTTTGTGCATTTTTGGTGAGTTGTATTCTTCTTCACTATGTTCTCATCCTGCAAAATAAATTTTGGTCATTTTTCCATCATGCTGGAACGATGCTGCTCGCTGGAATGATACTTATCCATCCCATCGTTTCATTCTTCTCCACGTATTTCTTTCCTTTCATTTTTTTTGCTCTATCTTCGCACATGCTGCGAAGTTTTGTCACTATATATTATATTTCTTTGCAGAATGTTCCTCCATTTTCATCTGCCAAAATAATATCATTTTCGCTGGTACCACTGTGTACTCTTCCTTATCGCCAGTTCCATTGATAAGCCTTCTCCACTGTATCTTATTTTCATACTTTATAAGCTGCAAAGCATAATTAATTTCTTCACACCGTCCGTTGATCTCTTCGTACCATAAAAATTTTGTTCTACTTTTCACTATTAATTCTTGCTTCTTTTTACGAGCAGCTCGTGGGATCAATTTCTCACTATTAATTTCTTTTCACTATTCCATTGCTCTACTTTTCTTAGTCCTTTGCTGGCAGCTTTTAGTTGCCTCGTGCTTCTAAACTTTGAACTATGTGAGAAGAACTCATATTGGCCTAAATGTTGACGAGGTGAATTCTTTTCATTGTTTATTTGGTACGTTGTTGACGTTCGTGATTACTGGTGTGGATTATTCTACCGATATCTTAGGTAAGAAAAATTCTGACGTTGTTCATGGCTAATATCTTGACGTTGTGAACTAATATCTTAGGTCCCATTCATGCGTTCATTTTGCACGTTTTTGAAGTTAATCTTTTCTTCACATCTTCGTATCTGAGACTTTGCCCTGTGGAATTATTTGTTGGTGTAACCTCATTTGATTTCTTCGCGATTGTTGGTGAAGTATTTGGTGAATAAATCTTTAGTCTTCTTCCTTTATCTACTGTGCTATCTTTGTCCTTTGTGCTTTCTCCTCCGTTGGAATCTTAATATCGCAAAAGAGAAATTTCGCTGGAATTTCTGATTCCTTCATCTATAACTTCAATCACAAAAATCATGTTCACATTAGTTGTCAAAATTATGATTAAATTCAAGGTTTATGGACGTAAATTTATGATCAAAACTCTTTTGAATTCAAAATATCAACTAAACATAATTTTGTGAAAAACAAAGATTAATAATTTAAAATTCAAAATCTTCCAGATCGATACTATGAACATATAATTTAATAAGATAAGAAATAATTTGTCCTATTTGAACAATTAATTGATCCAAATTCATTAGATTTCTCCCTGGGAAGAATGAAAACTATCTTTTGAAATGTAAATCTCTAATCAACTGAAAATCTCAAAATTTGACATTTTTAGAAATTCATTAAACAATTTTGTAAACAAAGTTTGGTTACTACAAATTTATAGCAAAACATTTTTAGATTCAAGACTTCCATAATAAATCAAATTTCTACAAAAAGCAAAGTTTAGATTTTACAAAAAAATTATTTTTTTCAATTTGTGTTTTGAAATTCCCAAATCTGAAAAATGAAACAAAGAATAAGAAAAGTGAGAAAAAAATTTGTCCTTTTTGATGATTTGTTGACACAATTTTGCTGATATTTTCTTCATCCGCTCCTTAATATATCTCCTTCTCTTTATTTGTTGTACAATCATGATTTTTCATTGTAGCTTTCCATATTTGGTCTTGAAACTTTTAGATCCAGTGAAATCTAATTCTAATGATCTTAATCTAAACGCGCAATCTATTTTCCATTTTCCCCTTAGTCGGCGCCAAAATGTAGTTGCAGGATTTCCCACAACACACCCCTTGTAATATCTTGATAATAATCTCTTAATCTAAATAATTTGGTAATTAAAATTCTAAAAATTGTAAATAGACACACGGATTTTTACATGGTTCGATCAATTTGATCTACATCCATGATTCTCTACTATGATTGTTAAAGTTTACATTTGATTTTACATTTGATAGTCTCCATTAATGGAGTTCTAAATCTAGTTTTGAGGAAGAAGATGATAAAGAAAAATACATTTTCTCTCTCTAAAAATATCTCTCTCTCCTAAAACTTTCTCTCTCCTCAAGACTCTCTCAACTCTAAAAAAATACATCATCCCTTTCTGGACTTACTTGAACCCTTTATATAGGAAATTACATAGTGGGTGACAGCTAAGTTTTCCCCTTCTTTCGGATCTATTTTGCGATCTCATCGCGGTAATTACAATGTTAATATTCGCCAACTTTTGTAATCCTCGTGAAACAACACTCTTCTAATATGCCTCTTCAATCGTCAACTTCGTCATTCTTTGAATTATTTTGTGACGTTCGTGAAATGTTGTTGAAGATTTTTCAGTAATGCTCGCATTAGTGTTGTTAATCTCTCGTGAACATAATTGTGGCGATATTCTGGTACTACATTCCTAGTTAAAGGTCTTATTATGCCACTTTTATGCGAAAAGATCACATGACATTCTTACTTTTACATGTAATAATCCATTGATCTTGTCTTATCATTTATTTTGATCTCTGCTACAATATGATAAGTCTAAGCCATCTTGCGAGATTAATCTCTCTTTGCTTTTTAAGACTCATGACATTGGCGTCTTTTCGATGAAATCGCAGGACGTTTTTGCGATTTATATCCTCTTATCATTAATTTCATTTATCTCGTCCTTTATTCTTATCGCAGAAACCCATTGATCTCATCTTAACATTTCTTTTGAGGCTTTTTGGCCTGTCACGCGACAATATGACCGGCCTAAATATTCTTACGAATATAAAGTCCCATGACATTGCCGTCTTTGTCACGCGACAATATGACGGGCCTAAATATTCTTGCGAATATAAAGTCCCATGACATTTCCATCTTTTTTGATACACAACTACCTGATGGAGGGTATCACCCTTATCTCTCCCCCTAGTTGCCCCTTCAAGGAGACGTACTTCTGCCATACAAGATTAGCTCCTCCCATCCGGTTCTAGAAACAACCAGTTGTTTTCGTAGTCTCTTATCCTTTATGCCTATATGGCTTATAGTTTCGAGACTACACCCTAGTGGGGTTTTCTTCGGGCCGAACACATCGTAAGCCAAGACTTGCCGTGGATGGCCAGGGTAGGTTCATCCGTCCCGGGCACCCACATCTCAACCGTGTACCTCGGCACCTTGATCATACTTTGCATTCTTTAGGAGAAACTCTCGGGCGCCCAACCAGGGTATAACCTTATATAGCTGGGAATCCAAATTATCTCTCCTAGATGGATTTTCTATAATCCCAAATCTCCATGACTAGGTTCCAGCAGCAGTATAGCCTTTCCCATAGTCATGCAAAGAGATACCCCCCTTATGACACACTTTAAGGACATTGCCTCTTACGGAATAGAATCCGCGAACTAAGGTGTACGTCATAAAAGTTCGTCCCATTCTTATATGTTTTTAGGCGATTTGCGCCCGTCTTATGCATTTGCATTTAAAAATTCTTATATGATTTGAAATCATCATCTTTTTCTCTTAATAGAAAAATTCTTATTTTTGAATAAAGTTTTTCTTTTAATATTCTGTCTGCATACTTCTTGCTGTTCTTGTTTTTTGATTGTTCGCAACATGATATTGTTGCACTTCTTTTCTTTTGTAACGAATGATTATTCGCAATATCTTGCTATTTTTTTTTATTTTCTTGCGAGAAATGAAGATTTCAACCTTTCCCATCTCCTTGCACTTGTTTATTTTCCTGCAAAGGTTTCAACTTTTTCCCCTCTTTGCGCAATTAATCACCATTGATTCTTTAGGCACAAACTATTCTTGTAATATATCTTTTCCCCGCAACTCTATACTGTCCACCATTAATTTCTCTTCTCTCTGAGTTTGCTTCCTGTTATGTTGCCAATTACGGTTTCTGGCGTTCCTTTCTTCGAAAGTATTAATGTCAACTTCATAACACTTTTTACCTTCAAACCAATCACCTTTAATTATCCCAATACCATGAGGATGTGGAAACTTTATGCATTGATGATATGTGGATGTTATGCCCAAGATTCCATGGAGCCATGGTCTTCCAATTAAGGCATTATAAGGAGATTCTATATCCACTACACAGAACTTAATTTTTGAAGATATCTTGTTCAATGGGATTTCCATAGTGATTTCTCCTTTTGGATTATTCGCAGTGCCATTAAAACCATAGATCGTGTAAGTGGAGGGGATTAATTCGTCATCTCTTCCACCCATTGTACGGTAGGTATGATAAATAAGATGTCTACCGAGCTGCCAATATCAATTAAAACTTTATCTATTGCCCAAGAATCACTTGCTCCATCACCATCATCTTCTTCTCCCTCTCTGTACTTTGGATTTATTTCTAACTTTACCACCAACGGGTTGTCATGCATCTTCTCTGGCTCTGGTATTTCTTGTGCAGTAAAAGAAATAACTTGTTTCTGCCATTCTTCTAACGGATAAATTTTTGCAATATTCATCACCTCTCTTCCCTCTATATCCCTCGCAAATACTCTACTTAGCACATTATCATGGAAATCTTCTATTGTTTTCTGCGAATGTACAATTGAATTGCAAAATAGATTTTTTGTTGTTGCTCCTACGAATTTCTGGTGCTTGCGGCAATTGTTGGGGTTGTGGATATCTTGCTAGAAAATGATTTAACTTCTCTTGTTCAATCATTCGCAGAATAATTCTTTTTACATTTCTACAATTATTCACAGAATGGCCATGAAAATGATGATAAGGACAGAACTCTTGATTTTGGTTGTTAGGATGTGGTTCTTTCCCCATGTTCCAGGGTGAGGGTATATTCTCCATCAAAATAATCGCTTCCCAAATCTTGTCTATACTGGTATTTAAAGGTGGCAATTTGACATCTTCCCATATAATCCTTTGACCTCTTTGCTCTCTTGAATAATTATACCTCTGTCCACCATAAGTCTCCTGCGGTTGATCAAACCTTGGTACCTTATTATTGTTATTGCTATTATAGAAATTTCTCTCCTTTTCCAATTCCTCCTGATCTCTACTCCCCATTGCTACTATCTTACGTTGATTATCAATCTCCATTTTCTCTCGCTGATTTTGGGAGGTACTTGCTAATGTATTAATCATCCTTGGTAATAAACTTCCATTTGTTGCGGTTGAATTTGTGCCTGCGAGAATTGGATATGACTCCATCTCATTTTGTTTTTCCTCCAAAGCGATATACTCTTCTTGCAATTCTCGCAGTTCTGTCATAGTGATTGTGTTTTTAACTCTGAATACCTGGATGTATAATAGATTTGTCGTAAACATAGTATTTATGAAGGACAAAATGAGATATCTTTCATCCACTCTTCCTGCCATTTCACTACACATTGTCCCCTATCTTATCGTTAAGTGCTTTAAACTCTCTCCAACTCTCTGCTTCAATCCAAACACATCTTCAATTCCATGCCGTGTAGAGTTATTACTTGTGTATGCTCCTAAGAAGGTAGTTTGCAAGTGCATGAACGAAGTTATTGTATTCTTTGGGAGACTTTCAAACCACTTCAATGCTTCTCTAGTTAAACTTGACGCAAAGTATTTGCACAAAACGACATCATGGTTCTCCCATTGTAGCATGTATCGAATATAGGCTTTGATATGTTGGACGGCACATGTAGTCCCATCAAAAATACTGGTCAACACCGGTAAATTGCATTTTGGAGGTATCCCTCCTAATTGTACTTCTTGAGTAAATGGAGTTTTCGCAGCTTCTTCGATTGCCTCATCAAGTTGTCTTTTTCCTCCTTCTCTTCTGTTACTTATCATTCCTCTCATTTCTGCTAATTCCCGCAAGATTTGTTCATTCCTATCAGAATTTTACTCCATTGGCCTTTTTAACGCAACCTCTCTTCGTCTGCGTTCATGCCTTTCTTGTCTTGCGGTATTTTGCTCTTCTTCTCCAACATCTTGATTTTTCCTTCTTCTACGATTTTCTTCTTCTTTAACTTGCAAGTTAATTTGTCTTTCATTCTCTTCTCTGCGAATTTCCTCATCCCTTATTATTTCTCTTCGTTGCCTTTCTATGTCTCTGCGAATTCTCTCATATTACTCATTGAGATTATCATTATTACGATTTTGTGCACGTCACCTTTCTCGATTATCATGATTATTCTGACGCAATGCTGCTTGAATTTCTTGTTCTTCTACTTCCGCTCGCAATCTCTCTCTCTCTCTCTCTCTCTCTCTCTCTCTCTCTCCCGCTAAATGTACTTGCTCAATATAATGCCTCTCAATATCATCTTCAATTATTCTGCGATTTCTTCGAATCTCCTCATCACGTAACATTCTCCTTCTCTCTTCTTGATTTTCTCCCTCATCTTGATTATGTCTAATATCCAAAGTTTCACCGCGTGGAATATAACGATCATTTATCAAATTCTCGCCAATATTTTGTATAGGGCGATTTTGTCTTGTTTCTTCTTTATAAGATTTGCACGTTCTTCTGCCTATAATATTCTTTCTTCCTGTATTCTTTGTCTCAAATCATCTACTATTTCATGCCCTTCATGAATTACTCCTCCGTCCGCTTCTTGATTTCTTTCCACTTCTTGATTTTCTTCCTCTTCTATCGAATTCGACCTCCAAGTATGCACACTTACTCTATCATAATCCTCATTTCTATCTTGTTCTTGTGTTTGTTGATTTGGTGGTTGAATTGAATTTTCTGCTCCATTTCTCATTCTACTTCTTCCTGATCTAATCCTTAAAGATCCTTCCAATTCACCTGTTCCTTCTCCTTCAATTCTTTTACTTCTTCTCACTGTTGTTGGTGGTTCTGATGTATTTCTTCTTCTCCTAGCCATTTCTTTAATTTTAATAATTTTTTCAAATCTTCAGATTGCAATTTGAAATTTCTCAAATTGATTCTCCCTGTTTCTGGACGCCAAAATGTAGTTGCAGGAAATCCCACACTACACCCAACTCAAGAATTTATGACACGATTTGAAGATTAAGAATTTTTTTATTGATATGATCTTAAAAGAATTACAGTAATTAAGAATACAATTCACTTAACAAGATTTTCTCTCTCCTAAAAACTTTCTTAGCACTCAAAAATTCATCTCTCCCTCTCTGGAACTATTCATTTCCTTTATATAGGCATTTACATAATGGATTACAGCTCATGACAGCTCATTTACTGATTAAGATTCCCTTTAATTTGGATCTGAGTTCTTGCGATAAATCGCAGTTAGCACCAAATCATTCGCATGTTTATTGGTTCGTCGCAGAAATGTCACACTTTACTCATGTTTCGGTCGTTTTCATCTGATATGTCATTCCTTACGTCACTTTGAGATGTGTCGCAGAATATCATTGATGTATCGCAGAACTGCTGTTTATTTCACAGGAATATTGTTGTGACAATATTCTGATCCTACACCTTTAGTTTCGGATCTAAGTTCTTGCGCTACGTCGCAGTTTGCACCGCCTTAATCTTTCGCAGGTTTTATTGATTCATCGCGGAAATGTCACGCTTTTCTCATGTTTTTGTCGTTTTCATCCGATATGTCATTCCTTACGTCATTTTGATATGTATTGCAGAATATCATTGATGTATCGTAAACATGTCTCGCAGAACTGTTGTTTATTTCGCAGGAATATTGTTGTGACAATATTCTGATCCTACATCTTGCCTCTTCTCATATCTTTTCTGCGAAGAAGATAAAGATCATGAGAATTTAAATCTCTTGATTTGCTGCAACTCCTTATCTTTTCACACTACCTTCACTCTGACACATCTCTACATCCATCGCTAGATATTCTACGCGTGTTTCTTCTCTCATTTATTCCTTGACACATCTTTTTTCAACCGTTGAATTCTGACCATTCACGTCTTTTCTTCATTGAATGCACTGATGTTCTCGAGAATCTTCTTCTCTTATAAATATCTTCTTCGCTAATCTCTCCTCTTCTTTTTATTTTCTCTTTTTACTTTTTCTATGCAAGTCTTCCGTTCTTCATCTCCTTCCGCAAATTCCGGATATACTACTGTTTCAATCTTGTTTCTTTATTCTTATTCATCTTAATCATCATTCCCATACTAAAAAATGGCTCCTGCTAAAAAATTAGGTCAACCTACTTTCCAAAAACACCAACAGAAGTTCCAAACCTTAGGTTTCACACTCTCTGAGATCCCTGGTCAATCTTCAGACACTGATCTCTCCATTGATCTAGTTTCAGAATTTCCTTCTTCTAATGGGAAATCCTTATTTCTCTATGTCAACTAGAAGCTGGCCTTCCTATCCCTCTTTATAACCCAGATCTCCCTCTTTTTTATGAAATTATTTCTGACGTTAAATTTTCACGAGCAATCTATCAATTAAGTGGAGATTGTATTCGTCTCATTCTCGAATATGCCTTTCGTGGAGCTGGTAAAGGATCTCGCTATCCACTAATCTGCAAAACATCCCGATTTTAAAGATATCCCAATTATTCCAGCGAAATATACTGTGGAGAATTTCTTTGCGAATTATCAAGTGATTCCCATGAAGAAAGATAGCACGTGTTGGGCTGTTCGTTTGAATAGGAATAAAAAGGTTGCGAAGGATAAACTTATTATGCAAGATATATATTATCATTCAAGTAAAAACCAAGGTCCACGCTTCTCAAAAGATGATAAGTGGTGTAGATCTCCTCTCCTCCTTGAAGGTCCATATATTTCTGGCGCTCTCGATCTTCCTGAGAATCCTACGAATCTTGCGGCGTATTATCCTTGGGTTTTTAACTGGCCTAAAAGGAATTCTGAGGTATATCTCGCAAAATTTATCATTATTCACAAATTTGGATAAATGTATCATTATTATTGATTATATTGAGATATCTTTTATCAGATTGAAAGAATGAAGCTTAATAATGCCAATACTGGGAGTTCCAATCTCCTTCAAATTTTGAAAACCTTCACAGATGAAGTAAGAAACAATATTCTATAACCTTTAACAATATATTGTTGCCCCTGTTTCTTATCTTTATATGTGATTATTTTCAAGGAAATACCATTTGTCGCGGTGGTTGAAGCCAAAGATAAAGGCAAAAGAGTAGCAACTCCAAATGAAAGTTCCGGTGCTTCTCCTCGCGCAATAAAATCAAACCATTGACGATCCCCCAAAGAAGATAAGAAAAACTCAACCACTTCCTTCCGATAATTCTCAACTCAGAGAGACTTCTATTATCGGCTGAAAAAGATAATGAAATTGAAAAAGATAGTGGAATTAATAATGATGCCTCTGTGGGCACTTCAATACATATTTCTTCCCAAGAAATTAGGTCTCATGATGGGTCTTTCTCAACCTGAGACTCCAATGGATCAATTGTCAAACATTTTTACAAACCCCTTACAAGGTGTTGGAGAGGATGATTTTACTTATCTTACTCATTT
>JAJJWX010002816.1:0-27951 GCA_023529315.1 Papaver bracteatum | reverse complement strand
AAAACCGGTGTTTTATGTCTCTTCTTGTCATCCCTTTTCTCATCTTCGAAAGGCCTTTTGTTCTTTTTTTGTGGATTGTCTTTTTTGTTTCTTTGTGTTCTACTTCTTACGTAACTTCTGATATGTTTCAAGTCTTTAAATCAGTAAAGGCTACTAAAAACTGTAAAGGCTCAATGTAGTTCTTAAAGTGGTCTATGACTCTAGACTGACCCTTTTGGTCAATCAACTTTCTTCTACATCAATCACCCCTCTAACCAATCCATGGTGAGATGAAATTTCAGTGAGTTTTCATTAATTAACGCATACATCTGTTAAATAACTTAAATTAGGTAGTACGCTGCAACCCACATATATACCTCCATGTCATATTCATTGACCTGTTAGCTATAAATTACCGAAATAGATTTTCGCTTGCTCACTGAGGGGAAACAATGAAGAGAAAGGCTTCTATGACAAGTTTAATTACAAAGGTGATATCGGAAGTCGTAGAATCCACAAAGTGCTGCTAAAATTTAGCTCATTAGTCTTCAAATTCTGCAAAATTTAAGCATTTACAGTTCAGACTTTGTTCATAGTTTAAGACATGCTTGATTGCTTGAACATTTTAACCATGTATTAAAAAAAAAAATGATTACATGACTTTTGTTCGATTTCATGTTTGTCAATGACATTTACAAATCCGGCTTCATAATAACAATTTCATTTCTTTCAATCCATGGCGACCAAATCAATGGCTATTCCCTTGATTGTCGATCGACCTATTTTGATTAGTGACACATCGTTGAAAATTTGTAATATGAAACGTACGTATCAAATTTGTTTATGTGATACAACCGATTGATGACAAATTAGTGTTTTTTCTTGACCTTGCTAAACACTATAGACAAAACATTGGAATGGTTAAACACTCTCTGTGAACGTATTATAGATAATCATCAAATTTGTCATCGAAGACCTTGTGGCATACACACGCTTTAGTATGAACCAAATCCATAATTGATAATCTTATAGATCAGCCGCATTAGAATTTAACATTTTAAGATCCGACCAAATCCCTTTGATGTAAACTGCGCAACTGACAATGTGCTTATTTGGAGGGGAGCGGTTTTAGGCTAATTAATGTTCACAAAATTGGTCAAAAAGACCAAAATCAATAATTCTTGGGTGAAAAAGACATCTAAATTTTGATACTGTTTAAATGGATAAAAATATAAAAATAGCTAGGATGTAACCAGTTTCATCCTACCCATTTTCAAATATTTTTTTTTATTTTTAATTTAAATCAGGATGCATCCAATTTCATCATTGCTATATTTCAAGTTTAAGCCAGGATGAATCCAGTTTCATCCTGTCTAAAAAAAACTGTTCATTTCACCCATACTAATTTTTACTCGTCCATTTGACCCATGTTTTAATTTTTTTTGGACAAATGACCCATTTTCCGATTAATGTTCTACCATCTATAAACTAATAAACTAAAATGAAAACAACGCCACTCTATGGTCCAATACTACAAGGCCTAATCACCAGACCACCACTAACTCTAATATTTCTTTTCACGGCCCAATCACTGGACCCATGAAGTAACTCATACTGTTGCAAAATGAACATTTGTTTTCACTTTTCACCTACAGTACTCATTCTATTTTGTTCCACCTTTTAGGACCAATCTTATGGAGGAGGGAAAGACTGTTATGGAGGAGGGAAAGGATGAGTTGAACAGGATTCCACGTATGGTTGGAGTAACGTGTGATATTCTCACCCAAAAGTGTTTTATAAATATTACAGGTGGACTCAAAATCTGATATTAAGGTATTATGTTAGTTTTTTTTTTTATAAAAAGAGAATAAGTGAGGATTGCATCTCGTTTAGTCACAGGTTTACGTCCCACTACCCTTCTCCATAAAAGTAAGCCTTAATTATTATTTTTACATCAAAAAAGAAAAGAAAGAAATCATTATACATTATGGTTAGCTTTCAAATTATTAATTGATGGAATACTGTCGTCGCCCAAATCAAATTGCAACTCGCTTTGGGATTACTCCAAATAATATTTTTTAGAAAACAATGTCATGTCAATGTCTCTTTTGTTTTTTTTGTGGTGATGTATGTATCAATTGTCGGTTTATCTATTTTGATTGTTCATATTTCATAGGTATGAATAGAAGTTGATTTTATATTATCTTTTCGCACTATCTGTTATCAACATAAGAATTGTGGGGAGATGAATATTTTGACTTTTGGTCATAACAAAGTGATCGGAATTGCATTTGGGTCATTAAAATTTTTTAATTAGAGTTTAAGTCACATGACCTTTGTTGACCGTTGGGGAACTCAGTTATATATGAAATGACTAAAGTGACCTTAACAGTTTCCTTGTTTTACTAACGAAACCAAATGGATCTCCAGCATCAATGTCGAGAGATAAAGAGGATGAAACCATACATAAAAATTGAATAATTATTTTAATTAGTGGAATACTAATCGAAGTTATGAATCGAAAAAAAATGTAAGTACATCAAACCCATTATAATTTGCTTCGTGTCAAAGTTATGGGAAGAACCCTGATCCCCAATTTCTTATGCTTTCTGTGTGTAACAACATCATTAGTTAACATCACCATAACTCTAGCACTTCCTGCAACAACCATTTACATTATTCCTGATATTCAAAACAAATACAATCAGAACCCATCAACATAGACTCCAAACACCACCACCTGAAATCATCACCAAGTGAACAACACCATCCATCTACAATCGATTTTCATCTTCAAATTTAATTTCTTAGAAAAATTCAAACCAATAATACTTCACAGCAACAAAGTATTATTCTGAGCTTCAAGACCTTGTCAAAATCCCCCATTCATTGTTCATTACCTATTCTCGGATCAATCAGCAAACCCTTAATCTGAACCAATTTTTCTCGTATGTTCATCACCATCAATTCGACCTCTTTAATTCACAACCTTAACAAAGTAACCAATTTATTTCTTGTTGACTGGTTCATTATCTCTGAACAATTTACATAGATTGAAGCCATAGAATCAATACCGGCAGCAACAAACAACTCACGACGAGAAGGGGAAGAAATGAATTTTTCTTGGTTTAGATTTTAGGGTTACTAGAAATGGATTTTGGTTCATGTGCCAGCCGCATGCAAGCGGTTAATAACGGTGTGAATTAAATATAAATTAATTAAGAAAAATATATTTTGGTAACAATCAAGATGGTCAGCGACAGTCCTGTGACCCAAACTCTAATTAAATAAAAATTGGTGACCCAAATGCAAATTTGGTCACTTTTTGTGACCCAAAGTCAAAATATCCCTTCTTTTTTTTTACCAATATATGTAAGTACCAAGATGATATTTTGATGAACAGAGAGCTAAGGTAACTCTACACTCAACAGAGCACATCCAAAAGTTTTAGTTTTTCCATTTAGTACCCAACATATCCTACAATGATTGACTTAAACAGATAGAAGTAAATGCAAAACCCTAAAAGGAAAACCCTAAACAGCCAAAGCCCACGTGTGGCCATCTCACACGTCAAAATTAAAATTAAATAAAGGATTTAATCTGAAATTAACGGCTAAGTCCTAATGATTTCTAACTAAGACTAACTTGATCCAGGTGACAAGCATTGGACATGACAATACCCTCGTATTCCGAAAATATTTGTCCTCAAAGATTAAATTTAGGAAAATGGGCCGTGACATTAGTAACATTCTCCCAAGTTGCATTTATCGGTGAAGTATGTGACCATTGAACGACTACTTGAGGAATTGTCTGTCCTTGGCGAATATCCTGACAAAAATTCAAGGAAGAAACGGTTTGTAAGATGATCTCACCCTCGTCATCAACCAATGCCAGAGTTGGAAGTGTGGGATCCTTAGCTCCCATCTTCTTTTTGATCTATGAAACATGAAAGATGGGGTGTATCTTGGACTGTGTAGGAAGGTCCAATTTATAAACTACTTATTCAATTCTTTGCACCACCTGGAATGGTACATAGTACCTTGATGAAAGCTTGAAGTTGCGCCTTAAATCTAAGGAAGATTGTCTGTAGGGTTGTAAATTGAGAAAAAAAAATCACCTACTTCAAAAAATTTATCCACTCTTTTTTTTATCTGTAAAGAGATCCATTCTCTCATGTGATTTGTGAACTGATTCTTTCAAGATGTCCGTCACTATAGCTCTATCCTTCAATTAATCATTAACAGCAAATACTGAAGAAGTAACCTCAGAAGGGAAGGCCAAATATGGAGGAGCATAGCCATACAAAGCAGTGAATGGTGTCATCTTCAGACTTGTATGATAGTTCGTACAAATAGATTTCTAAACAGGCGTTGATACGTTATGTTTAGCCATCAGTTTTTGGATGGTGAGCAGTGCTCATGTAAAGTCTTGTGCCCAAATCCCTGAATAATTCTTTCCAAAATGTACTAGTGAACACCTTATCCCTATTTGAGACTATGGAATCTGGTAGACCATATATGTATCTTGAATATGTGGTGTAAGAATTTTGAGCCACATTAAGAGCAGTATAAGGATGTCTTAAGGAAATGAAGTGATTGTACTTAGTCAGTCTATCAACCACCACCATGATGATATCTTTCTTATTTGATTTTAGCAGTGCTTCACTAAAATCCATGGAGATGTTCTGCCAAGCTTGAAATTGGATTGGAAATGGTTGTTCCTATGGCATGTGTCACAATAGATGATAAAGTATGTAATGTCTTTCTTAAGCCATCTCCATTAGAAGTAACTTTTTTCCCTTTGGTATCTTCCATATATACCAGAGTGGCCACCAACTGCTGAAGAGTGAATGGATTATTAAAAAAAAATCCATAAGTTTTGAGCCTTTCCTACATAAATTCTGCCTTGTATCTGATTATACCTTCCATATAAGTGTGTAGATGGTGGATTTTCAACAAAGGTCAAAATCATAAAATTATGATACTGCATGTTTTTGACACGTCTTTCAGGCATGTGATGATTTTTATTTTACGATCCATGGTGAATTTGTTTTCTAAAGGCAGCCACTAGATGAGCGTTCGATACCTTGCATTTCATCATGCCCTCTATGTAAAATAACATAATTGGGCGGTTCTTCGTAAGATTGACAGCATTAACGCCTTCAGGACGTCGGTGATACTCACTGTTCCCTGACTACATGAGAGAGACCCCCATCTACAGAGAAGAACGATTGGGCGTTTTTCCGTAAGATTGAGAGCAATAACGCCTTAAGGACATCGGTGACACTCACTATTCCCTGACTATGTAGAGAGACCGTTTATAGATCCCGGCGGTTCTCCGTAGGATTTAGAGCAGTTACACCTTCAGGACTTTGGCAACACTCGCTGTTTTATGACTATGCACCTTTCAGAACGGGTATGACGCTTTAACTGGATAATATCCCTTTTGTAATAGATTAATTCTACAGTGACATTCACCACTGAATTCCTAGAAGATAATCTATTTTATCCCATTACTCCGATTTCATAATCGAATCCACGGCTGATCTCATGGAAATGTAATAATCTTATTACTCTGATTCTGTGGTCGAATCCACGATCCCATGGAATGGTAATGCTTGTTTTATTATTCTGAATTCATGGTCGAATCCAAAGCTGATCATATGGATTGATAATAAACAACTACTCACATTTATTACGCAATTTCATGAATCATTCTCCACTGAATTTCATAAATTAGTAATAAATACTTAACAATCGGGAATCTGGAGTACCACTGAGTAAGCCCATAAAATGGTGCAAGTGTACTCGACAATAGTGCACGAACGAGCACCTAAATACACGAACGAGCATGCGAAAATATGGACAAATAAGGAATCGTGCATAAAATAGGAGAGAGAAAATAATAACATTAAAATAGAGAAGTTCCCATGGGCCGAGCCCATCGGCCGGCCGGCCGTGGCCGGTCCCATGCTTCCTCCTTCTTATTTTGGTATTTTCATGAATTCATGAAGACTCCTCCATTCTAACAACTTTCCTTGTTTGAGAAAAACTCATGGTCTCTCCATATTTTCGTGGTTTCATGAAAAATAATAATATAAAATAGGGAAAGGTGTTGCGACACCGGGCAACTTAGCCGGCCGTCCATGCCCTAGCTGTGGCCGATCCCACACCTTGCAATCCCTAATCTTTCATAATTATTATTTCCCTCATCTCATGAAACTCCTCCGGTGGAGAAAAAAATCATGGTTTCTCCATGTTTTCTCAAATATTGATCAAACCATGAAAAAGCCAAAAGTCAACATGGTCACATCACCGACCAGGCTATTCACGAAAAATATATTAAATATTATTATTTTAATATTCACGAAATATTGATCAAACGACATACTTTCTCATTCGAGAAAAATCGATAATTCCAGTCTAAAATCGAATTCTTATGAAAATCCAAGATATTGCTCAAACGCACATCAACAAATGCCAAAACTCTTAGGACTGAGATACGGGCATTATGAAGACACGGGCATGCTCCCTTGACCGACCAAGGGAGGCTCTAAGGATTGCAACGATCCGGTCCCACAGGTTTTCACACTTTTGACAAAATTTGCGCAATTGCTCATACTGGGTCCAAACTCTTCACAACCAACTCGGGGTTTGTGCAAACGCCCATCGGTTATCCCACGACCACCAAGAGCTGGTCTCATGCCATCTTGGTCGGTCCCTCACTTTTCCATAATTAGGTTTTATCATCAAATGCTCAATCGAGCACTATTTCAATAAATGATGAAACCAGCATTTAATCGTCATTCCTTCTCTAACCAACCGGTCAACTCAGGACCCTGGAAAAGTAAATTAGCCATCTTTTAACAACCTGCAAAATAAAAATAATTATTATTTTTAAAATTAATAAAAATAATTTTCATTGTACTCATTGTGTAAAGGGAAGAATCAAAAAATACAACTAATGATTTTCATTATACTCATAGTACAAATGAATCAATGAGTAATGAATATATATATATATATAATGACTCACAAAATATTTAACCTTACGCCGTGGGCCTAATTTTAATTCTAGAAATCGAATAAGCTTATTTTCATCATCTGCAAAAAAAAAAAGAAGAAAAACAAAAGATTTATGATATAAAACCCAAAGCACAAAGAACTTTAGAATCATTTTCTATCATCTGTAGTAAATTTATTTTCGAATGAAATATTTAACCAATAGATATATGAACCATGTATTCTTTATCATGATCACGACTATCTTTGCATCAGATTTTAATGCCATGAATAATTTGATCAAAATCTGCAGCACAAACAAAAAGAAGCTAAACTCAAAAAAGAACAAACAAATAATCATGATCAAGTAATTGCAAAATAGAACAACACAGACAAAAAGAAGCTAAACTCCAAAAAAAAATTAAAAAAAGTCAATTAATCATGATTATTCTCTTCCAAGCAATTGAAAAATAGAGATAACACTATAGAAACTAAATGGTGAAATGAACTGTCACCATATCAATTGATTCCAACAAAAAGAAAAATGAAAATTATGAGCTTCCACGCCATTTACACACTTACTAGAGTAAAACTTACAAATGAATGAATCTCCAAACTAATGAATGTGAATTTTGACGGCGCATGCGTTTTTCTGGAATTAATATTTTTTTAAACGTTTTTCTGGAAACGTTTAATGTCTTCTGATGGAATCAACAATTTTTTTTCTTGTTTGATGATGCACAACATAAACAAAGATGAAAGAATCTCAAAAATGAAACGCGCGTTTTTTACTATACCAAAAACATATCCCCTCCTCTTTTAATTCCAATTTTTTCAATTGCTTTGGATCCTCTATTTACTCCCACATTATCCTCTCACGATTAAAAACGTTGCTTGACCGTAAATAAATTAAAACCGTCCATGCTCTAGCACGTAATAACCCATTCCAAAAGAAAAAACGTCCAAAAATTGAATGTGTCCCTAATTACAATTATCAATGAGCATTGTACAAATAAAGGAGTGTATTTCTTCAACCACACACATTCATTCATTTCCAACTCATTCACTTATTCCAACTTATTTTTTTGGTGAAATTTTTAGCTTAAGAGTATCAACATGTCAAATATGATTAGCCACAGCCCCACAAAAACTGTTGCCCAAAACGTGTTTTCTTTGTTTTCGAGAATGCATGATTGCGATGAAAACAAACCTGTAGTACTCATGTTTTGTGTTGCAATAAAAAGGGAAGAAATCGATTTCATGGCGACCAACGAAGTCATTACTTTGGATTTACTAATGATTGATGAAAACTTGAGTATATTGGTATTTCGATCCGAATTTCACTAATTTTTTTAAAGAATAAAATATTAGTGACGCCTTCTAAAATTTTTTTACATAATTGCGATGAAAATAAACCTGCAGTAATCAAGTTTCGTGTTGCCAGAAAATGGGAAGATGTCGATTTCATGGTGACCAACGTAACTAAGTCACTTCTTTGGATTTACTAATAATCGATCAAAACGTGAGTATATTTTTATTTCGGTCCAAATCAAAACAATGGTTTTTTTTAATAAAAATATTATCCATGCATTCTAATCATTCTTGACGTCCAACACATGAATATATCATACACGCCGTCGTCCCAAGAATTTGATATTGGAAGTTCGGAACATTGATCCATTAGCGATGACTCTATTCACTCTCTAAGTTCAATGCCAAGATGGAGAAATCCATATTTCGTTCTTCAAAGAATGATCAACGAGGAATTTTTAACAAAAACTATCATTTGAAGTCTAAAGAATATCGTGAGGAATTATTAAACTATTATTTAAGTGTAACCGAAGTTATAATTATTTGGATTAAGATTTAATGTCTACAAGTTCTCATGGGTCGAATTAAGCCTCATAGTTTGTGGTAATTATTAAAATCATTGTAACCAAAAATTATTTAGTCTCATGTCGTGCCATTACGGTACGGGTTATTTCTAGTATAATGGAGTACATTTCAACATACCATTGTTCCTTTCATTAGAAATCGAAAAAAGAAACAACTGCAATTTCATTAACCACATTTACAAACACCACCAGAGGAGAACAGATTTATCACCAGAATCCATAGGGCAAGCAAGCTGAAACGTTTTTCACTCAGTTTTGGTAGGTTTGCCGCCAGTCCTTCGCAGTATCAAGCCCAGTGTATCAGATATTAAACTGATAAGAGCAGATACTACACTTGATCTTAGCCAAAAGTCCGAGAAAGGTAATGCTTGCTTCCACTTCAAGCTTCACCTTTTATACTTTCTTTCTTCCATCCTTCTGCCTTGACTAGCCTGTGAGGGACTAAATCATATCAAAGATCAACTTGCAAAATACCCACCAATCCGCTTAAACTATCAAAAATCCTGGAACTGGTGTGATTAAAGTACCAAGTTAGCTCAGGTTCAACGAGCACAATATCAATCTGGAAAGGTTCTCTGCAAATGCATTATGGCACACCTGTCCAAGACTGTGTGCGTGCAACCAGTTAAAATGTAACTATTTTACTTGTCAAAAGAAGGGGAAAAAAAGTATTTATACTGACATGTAAATATCTCTGTGTGCAGTTTTTATTTCTCATAACGGTTTGCCCCTTTAACAATCATTCTTGTATCCGTTAGAGAAGCTTATAAGTTGAACAACACGACGTCGTGGTTCACACTTGCATTGTAGATTAGGGACTGCTTCAGAGGAACTCAAATTACAATCGATTTTTGTGATGAGATAAAGTTTTTGTCCCGCGACCAAATAATGTATACACTGGAGCCATTGTGAGTTACTACTGGCACTAATAAGTTGATGTTCTCAAGACTCAAAGGACTTGAAGTTTTAACGCAGTTTGTACATCCGGAACAATACCATGGAATTCAAATGCAGGTAATGAATATCTTGCTTCGATTTGTCAAGAAATGCTGCAATTTACAATGAAAAAAAGACGTGTGCGTATTTTAAGTGGAACTTCAGGTTGATATTTCTCCTCAAGCGTCTCCCAATGCCCAAATAAGCAATCAAAAGAGATTATTGGAATGACAAGATTGACTCCATATAATGTGGATATTACAGCTTTAGTTTACTTACAGGCATTGCGTTGCAGGAGAATGTGTAGGTTCTAACTATAACTTGTTTTTTTGTTCACAATCATGTTTTTTCTTTTGCACATGATGATCAGAATTTTCTCCATCTTGCAATTATCCTAAGGTTCGTATCTCTTAAATTCTGTAGTCCCACATTGGTTAGTTAGCAGGATTATTTTTTGCTTAAATACCACCAGCAATAAAGTACCTATTGAGCAGTGATATAACAAGCACGATGTGGATAGGGTTCGTATCTATTGATCTCATTATTATTTTTTTTCTTGCAATTGTTCTTTTTACATTCTAAGGCATTATTATTTTTGTTCTGGCAATTGTTCTTTTTACATTCTAAGGCAGGCCAGTGATTGATATGAATAAGTTGTGCATTATTCGTGCTTGAAGTTAGAGTTATGATACGCATTCCGTATGAGAGTTTTTCCATTTCTCTAGAGGGAATTGTCTGTGACAATTTTGAATCTAATTGAGAATATACCATGGGCATTTTTCAAAATATTAGTCATATTTTTCAAGACATATTTTTCAAGTATTTTAACACTGAAGGGACAATAATATTAGTCATTTTTCAACAGTACTCTAATATTATTGGATGTTACCAGGTCGGTGACTTGTTAAACCATGTGCAATCCTCCCCAAGAAGTACTTCCTGTCGTATCTATAGTGGGGATGGGAGGACTTGGAAAGACGACACTTGCTCAGCTCGTTTACAACGATGACTCAGTAAAAAGGTACTTTGACCTACAAATATGGGTTTGCGTTTCTGATGATTTTGATGTTGATAGGCTTTTATCAGATATCATGGAGTCCATAACTCAGGAAAAATTCAGAGGTTTATCAAATTTGGACTTACTGGTGCGCAAAGTTCGTGAACAGTTGACTGGGAAAAGGTATTTGCTAGTCCTCGATGATCTATGGAACGAGGATGATGAGCAATGGGAGAGGTTACGAAGTTCGTTGATCGTTGGAGCTCAAGGGAGTAAAATATTGACAACTACACGCAAAAAGCAGGTTGCGAATGTTGTCAAGGGAAGTATTTCTCCATCTTCTTAGAAAATGTACAACTCTTCTTAAAAACGCGTAACTTATTCATATGATTCAAAATTGTGGAGAGAAAAATTTCTCAAGTTCGTCGCTTAAACTTAATAATGGATACGGGACTATCAGCAAGCTTTCCTAAAACCATAAATAATATAAAAAAGTTGCGAACAGTTTTTGTTCTTGAAACAAATTATGGTTTGAACGTCCGTAGATTCTCAAGTAATAAACACTTACGTATTTTACATTTGGGTCATACGGCTGAAGACATTTTGGGGATTAGATATACGACTTCTAATTTTTGTTAAAAACATGTGGTAATTTGTGAGGGTTAAATCTAGAATTATCTAGATTAGTTAAGGGTAAATGATAAAGGGGGAATTAGGGGGAGACCCAAAAAAAAAAAATTCTCCTTGTCAAACTCACAATTAATTTTTGGTACTGTCACACCCATAATTATATGAAAATATTAGGGAATCAATACATAACTTGTTATGCATACTATTTTTTCAGGCATAACTCGTTATATGACCTAATTTTTCAGGGGTATAATTGGAGCGCAACTTGGACATAACATATCTAAAAATCCGCGCTTTAGAATTTTACAAATTTTATATCGTTGAAATCTTTTAAAAGAGCTACGCAACGAGTACAAACAAGAATATCAATTTTTTGTTTTTCACGAAAAAATCGGAGGTGATCCTCATTTTAGGAAATTTTTCGAAAACTTGATACATAACCATTATGCAAATCACCAAAAACGATGCATAACACATTCTGCAGACGCATAACGAATTATGCAACCATTTTTTCGATCGCATAACAAATTATGCATTTGGATAACAAAGTTATGCATCTATAACAAGTTATCTAACCATTGTTTTGGTCGATTTTAGTGCGTACATAAAAAAAATTAATGCATAATGCAGTATGCATCCATATTTACGGATGCATATCATGTTATGCATCTATTTTCTCGATGCATAATGCATTATGTAGTCATATTTTCGGATGCATAACAGATTATGCATCCATTTTCACGACTACATAACATGTTATGTAGCTATTATTATAGGTGCATGACAAGTTATGCAACCTTATTTTTTGTTGGTTTCAATACTAATAAAAAAATAGCTACATAACGTGTTATGCAACCATTTTCTGGATTACATAACAAGTTATGCAACAAATAAGTTGATGTGTAACGTGTTATGCAACCATTTTTTGGACTGCATAACAAATTATGCAACAATTTCAGTTCGCTTCATCATAAATTCCAACATAACTGTAGCTTCATGACAACAACTATTTTACTGAATTCCACTTGTTTACAAGACTTGAGCTTCAGTTCAGGACTTTTATCAAGCACTAAATGTGCGTTTCTGTTGCTAATACAAACATGAATTCTTTGGTGATTTCTATCACCACTATACCTCCTTCCCTACATACAATCGCACATTCAAACAAACCCATTACTCCATTCAATCACTCAAAATATTCATTAATCTGCGCCATTCATCATCACAAACCAACAACAACAGCATCAGCTCTTCAGCAACACTGGTACGTCTCATTAAGCTCATTCCTTGGCGGTTAATTCGTATCTCCAGCTCCATCTTCATAAATTCGAACAAGCCATCCAAACCCATTCGTTTAATAGGCTCAGATCCCCTTTCCAGCTGATGTTTTGCTCACAATTTCACCAACAAACGACGACAGCAGTATATCTTCTCGTACTCCTTCTAAGCTTCAGTTCACCTCTCAACCGTTGGCAGGCAATGAACCTGGGGCAGTGACGGGAATTGAGTCTTGGTCGACGGCTATATCAGACCATAATGTGCTCAGATTCTTCTCATCTTGTGTGAATTTGGTTTCGAAACAATATTCTATACTCTCCACTCTTCAAATACCCAGGTGAAGAAGGTGAAAACTGCACCAACACAAACAAAATCACAAAGATCAATATCAAAATTGAGCTAAAATCATGACAAATTACACGAAATCTATGAAATTGAACTGAAAAAACTTACCAGAATATCAACATCATCGGAAGAAGCTTCAGCTTCAGAACGATTACCACCACCTACACTACCACCACCACCACCAGCACTAGCCGATTTAGTAATCAGTGGTGATGAATAAGGTGTTGAAGTAACTGAATTAGAATTACTGTTACTGCTATTGTTGTTATCCTGAACTACAATTGATGATGAAATCAGGGTTTCCATGACTAAATGAACTCCGATTGAGAGAGATCAAGGGTTTTCTGTGAGTTAAAAAGAAGAAGAAAAAGAGTAGAAAACGGGGGAGGACTCGGGAGAGTCAACTGAGATGAATCTGATGATGAAGAAAGGTTTCTTGTTTTCTTTCTTTTGTCTAAAAAAATAAAACAGGGTTCAGATGAGATTGGATTAGATGATGTCGGTTAGAGTTAGAGAGACTTAAAGGCGGAGGAAACTGAAGCAGAAAATGAAGTGAAAATTCTCGTATAGACAAATCGAGAAGAGGAAGAAGAAGAAGAGAGATAACGAGAAGAGAAGATTGAACTGTTAAAAAACAAAAACAAATTTCTGAAATTCTGGGTGTAGGAATAATTTTTACCGAAGAAATGGGTGCGCGTGTTAACTTTTGTGTCGGTGGGTTTCATAGTGTCAAAAGTGTAGAGAATGGGTGTGGCTGTCACGATGATAAATACCCATGGGCTTATCTCCATGCATCGGCCCAGTAAAAAGAGTGCAAGTCCGTAAGTCTTCTAAGACTTTTTCCATCACGAGTTTTTCTAGAGTCTTCAAGTTTTTTATTAATCACGTGTTAGACTAGAGAGTTCTATCTCTAGAGTGTTCTTGTGTCTATAGGTCTCTCGGCCATGGTCTAGAAAATTCGGTTCTAGACTACTCTTAGCATAGTTGGTCTCTAGAATGTTTCATTTCTAGAGTTCTCTTGATGGTCATTGATGGAGCCTATAAATAGGCAGTGAATGGTCTCATTTTGGATCAACCAAAACTCAAGTGAGTAACCAAATTAGCAAGAGTGAGAGCTAGTAGAAAAATTCAAAGAGCCTTTGTATACATAACATAGTGAGCCAAAGAGCTACACTAAAAATCCCTTTATAACATTTTCATTCCCAAAAATAATCAAAGCCTCCTCTTTTCTTAAACCAACCTCTTTTCCTAAATTCATTTCCTAAATCAATTCCATAAACTCATCACACTTCCGCATTGCGCCAACAAATTTGGTATCAGAGCCAACCTAACCCAGTAATCTTAAAACTCCACCCATGGCAATTAACCAAGGTTTTAATTATGCCCAAAGTCTAATTCCAATTTTTGATGGTGAGAGTTACGATTATTGGAGTCTACAAATGAAGACATTATTCATTTCACAAGACCTATGGGATTTTGTGGAAGATGGTTATAAGGTACCCGAGTCGGAAGCAATTCTATCATCATGGACGGATGCAGAGAAAAAGGAGTATAAGGAAAATAAGAAGAAAGATGCTAAAGCATTATTGTTTCTACAACAAGGAGTAACCAAAGAAATTTTTCCTCGAATTTCGGTGGCAAAAACTTCGAAGGAGGCCTGGAATATTCTCAAAGTAGCATTCCAAGGATCAGAAAAGGTAATCTCCATTAAACTACAAAATTTATGGCGAGATTTTGATAATTTACTCATGAAAGAAAATGAAACTAGAACTTCTTTTCAAGAGTTACTGGAATAGTAAATCAAATCAGCAGTTATGGAGATACCATAGAAAATAAAAGAGTTGTAGAAAAGATTTTAAGAAGCTTACCTTTCAAGTTCGATCATATTGTCGCTGCCATTGAGGAGTCAAAAAATTTATCGACTCTCTCGGTACATGAACTAATGGGTTCACTAGAGGCGCATGAAAAAAGAATAAATAGGTTCACGGAGCAATCATTGGAGCAGGCGTTTCAATCAAAAATAAATTTCAATGAAAAGAAAAATACAGAAGCGTAAAGAAAGCTCCAGAAAGGGATCATCATCAAACTCGCAATACGAGAAAGGGTCAACATCAAATCAAGAGCCCAGAAAAAACTACCGCGGACGTGGAAGAGGAAAAGGAGGTTATAGAAACAACAACCAAAGGTACGGGAAAAATTACTCCTCAAATCTCCGATGCAATGTTTGCAAAAAATTTGGCCATCCAACTGAAAATTACAGATATAAGTGCACCAAGTGTGATAAATTAAATCACATGGAAAAAGATTGTTGGCTTAAAAATAATGAAGCCAACTATTCTGAGAAACAATATTCTCAAAATCAAGTATTTTATTCCTGCCTCACCTCGCAACAAGATGCGCAAGGTATATGGTACGTCGACAGCGGATGCAGTAGCCATATGACAGGAAATAAAGAATATTTCGTGAAGTTGGAGGAGCAAGAGATTCCACCAGTCAAACTCAGAGATGTAAAGTATCATAATGTTGAAGGAAGAGGAGTCATATCCGTACGTACAAGGTCAGGTGAAACTCGATACATATCTGATGTTCTTTATGTTCCTGGCCTAGCCCAAAATTTATTAAGTGTTGGAAAACTCATACGAAAAGGGTACTCACTACATTTTGAAGACGGAGAATGCACAATTTATGATAAAATTAATAAGCAATTGGTGGCAAAGGTAAAAATGACAGAATTTTTTGTCTTTCCCCTATCTATGCCATCAATTGGAAATTGTGCAATGAGTACCGATCATATCGATGAAAGCAAGTTATGGCATTTGAGATACGGGCATCTCAACTACAGATCCTTGAAGGTTCTAAAATCAAAGAACATGGTAATTGGTCTTCCTAATATCAGCGGTGGAGATAAAGTATGTGAAGGTTGTATTCTTAGGAAGTTTCATAGACTTCCGTTCACAAAAATATCGTGGAGAGCAAGAAGGCCTCTCGAATTGGTGCACGCCGATATATGTGGTCTGACAAGAAAAACCTCACTCAACAACAGAAGATATTTTCTGTTATTCGTGGACGACTATACCAGGATGATGTGGGTGTATATTCTCGAGCAAAAGTCCGAGGCATTCACTAAATTCCTAGAGTTCAAGGCGTTGGCAGAGAAGCAAAGTGGTCATCAACTAAAGGTTTTTTGTACAGACCGTCGTGGATAATTTACTTCAAATAAATTTATCAACTACTGCAAAGAAAATGGAATCAAAAAGGAGCTTACCGTCCGATACACTCCACAACAAAACGGCATCGCGGAAAGGAAAAATCGTACGATCGTAGAAATGACTCACAGTATGCTAAAAGCAAGGAAGCTACCCAACACTACTCAATCAAGCAGTCAACACGGCGGTCTACATCCTTAATCGTTCGCCAACAAAAGAAGTTCTCAACGAAACTCCATATGAAGCTTGGCATAATAAAAATCCCGAGGTAAACTCTTTCAGAATTTTTGGTTGCGTAGCATACTCACATATTCCATCCCAACATAGAGAAAAGTTCGATGAAAAAGGAGAAAAGCTAATATTCATCGGATACAGCGAAGAATCTAAAGCATATAGACTTATAAATCCAGACACAAAGGAACTGGTAATTTCAAGAGATGTTATCTTTGATGAATTCAAATCATGGGATTGGAATGATGAACCAGACAACCACGAGTTGCCACTACTCATTGAAGACGAGCCAGATCATCCGCGTCATGAGGAAAGTACTCCACCAGCTAGCCCGAGATCTCCAAGTCCAACACAACAAAGCCCAAGTTTATCAGAAGCAAGTGCCACACCTAGAAGGGTACGTTCCCTAGTAGATATTTATAATACATCTAATTATGCATTTATAGCACTAGAACCTCACAAATATGAGGAAGCGGCAAAAGAAGAAAAATGGAGAAATTCCATGGATGAAGAAATACGAGTAATTGAGAAAAATAAGACATGGGAGCTTGTAAATCAACCAACAGACAAAGAAATAATTGGTCTGAAGTGGGTCTACAAGACAAAATATAATGAAGATGGGTCAATTCAAAAGCACAAGGCAAGGCTAGTTGCAAAAGGATATTCCCAGCAACCAGGAATTGACTACAACGAGATGTTCGCCCCAGTCGCTCGCATGGAAACAATCCGGATGGTGTTAGCCTTGGAAGCTCAACTAAAAATGAAGGTTTACCAATTGGACGTAAAGTCGGCGTTCCTAAATGGAGAACTTGAAGAAGAGGTGTATGTGAAACAACCTCAAGGATACGTCCGAAAAGGAAAATAAAAAATGGTCTATCGTCTCCGCAAAACACTATATGGCCTAAAGCAAGCACCACGTGCATGGAACAGCAAAATCGACAAGTATTTCCGAGATAATGGATTTGATAAAAGTCCAAGTGAGCCATCCCTCTACATAAGAAAACAAGGTACGGATTTCCTAATCGTCTGTGTCTATGTTGATGATTTAATTTATGCCACCACAAAACAAGAGATGGCAGAAAAATTTAAGAAGGAGATGATGAAAGAATATGAGATGACAGACTTAGGAATTATGCTATATTTTCTTGGGATTCAAGTAAAACAATTTCCAGAAAAAATATTCATTTCCCAAGAAAAATATGCAGAAGACTTACTGAAAAGGTTCAACATGATGGATTGCAAACCAATTGCAACTCCAATAGGTACCAATGAGAAGTTGGTAAAAAATGACAGAGCGACAAAAGTTGATCCAACCTTATTCATAAGTCTAGTCGGCTCACTGATCTACTTAACCAATACAAGGCCAGACATCGTCAATGCAGTCAGCATTGTTTCTCGGTTTATAAGCGAGCCAAGAAAGTTACACTACGCCTCTGCAAAGAGAATTCTTCGGTATATCAAGAGAACAAAGAATTTTGGCATCAAGTATACAAAAGAAAAAGATAATGATTTAATTGGCTTCACAGATAGCGATTGGGCAAGTTCTATTGAAGACCGAAAGAGCACATCAGGCTATGTTTTCTGATGGGAACAAAAGTTATCTCTTGGAGTTCTAAAAACAAAATACGGTGGCACTATCGTCACCGAATCAGAGTACATAGCAACAACAAGTGAAGATGTGAAGCAGTATGGTTGAGAAGAATAATGACCGACCTACAACAAAGGCAAAAGCAGCCGAAAACTATCTACTGTGACAATATGTCTACAATTGCAATGACAAAAAATCCAGTCTTCCACGGACAAAGCACATAGAGCTACGGCACCACTTCATCATAGAGATGGTCTAAAACAAGGAAATTGAGCTCCAATTTTGTCCAACAAATGAGCAAAATGCCGACATCTTCACAAAAGCAGTCATGGTGGATAAGTTCAATCATTTCAAAGAAAAGCTTAACATCACAAATTAAGAGGGGGTGTTAAAAACATGTGGTAATTTGTGATGGTTAAATCTAGAATTATCTAGATTAGTTAAGGGTAGATGATAAATACCCATGGGCTTATCTCCATGCATCGGCCCAGTTAAAAGAGTGCAAGTCCGTAAGTCTTCTAAGACTTTTTCCATCACGAGTTTTTCTAGAGTCTTCAAGTTTTTTCTTAATCACGTGTTAAACTAGAGATTTCTATCTCTAGAGTGTTCTTGTGTCTCTAGGTCTCTCGGACATGGTCTAGCAAATTCGGTTCTAGACTACTCTTAGCATAGTTGGTCTCTAGAATGTTTCATTTCTAGAGTTCTCTTGATGGTCGGTGATGGAGCCTATAAATAGGAAGTGAATGGTCTCATTTTGGATCAACCAAAACTCAAGTGAGTAACCAAGTTAGCAAGAGTGAGAGCTAGTAGAAAAATTCAAAGAGCCTTTGTATACATAGTGAGCCAAAGAGCTACACTAAAAATCCCTTTGTAACATTTTCATTCCCAAAAATAATCAAAGCCTCCTCTTTTCTTAAACCAACCTCTTTTCCTAAATTCATTTCCTAAATCAATTCCATAAACCCATCACACTTCCGCATTGCGCCAACAATTTTAAGCAATTAATTTACTTCCATGTTTTTTTCATAAATCTAGGTGATAATATTTCCTTGGGTAGACTTTAAAATTTGCAGACATTGGTATTAAGTGGGTGTGGTCTTGTTAAAAATCTTGTAAAAGTGATGGGATCTTTAAAACACCGTGGGCACCTTGATATCTCATTTACAGATATTCAAGAATTACCTGATTCTGTCACTAGCCTCCCTAATTTACAAAGATTAGATCTCAACCATTGTGAAAACTTAGCTACCTATCCCGACTCTGTCACTGGATTAGAGTATCTAATATTTCTTGATATGTCTTGTACACCTATTGAAAAACTACCTGATTTTGTCACCAGCCTCTGCAATTTACGGACGTTGTGTGTCAATACGTGTGAAAAGTTTACCCGAGTATGTGGCAGGTCTTAAGAATTTGAGCATATTTAATTTCAAAAACTGCCCATTACTAGAAGCATTACCAAAAGATATTGGAGCATTGTATCAGTTGAGATCTCTTGACTTGAAGGGCACCAAAATCGAAGAATTTCCAGAAGAAGAAGAAGAAGAAGGAGAGTTGTCAAGTAATATTGATCTTCAAGTATTTGAAGATCTCCAACCTCCAGGTGGTTTGAGAGGATTGGATGTTTATAATTTCATGGGGTGTGACCTTCCCAAGTGGATGTGTTTTCCATCATCTGGTACTCTTCTGAATTTGGATAAGTTGGAATTCTTTAACTGTAAGGGAATAAAACAAGTTCCAGCAGGTCTTATTGGGCAGCTCCCACGTCTCAGGTTTCTTTATCTTACAGGAATCTCTCTCAAGAGTTTAGATATCAGCGGTGTCTTGAGTATCTGGATATCAAAGGCTGCGAAATTTTAACAGAAATACCTTAGGTTCCTTCTCTGAGGATGTTGAAGCTACATAAGAAGATTGATCACAAGTTAGTGCACTCAGTTAGGAGAAGCCAGATAACATCTCTCAGGGAGCTATTTTTGGAGAATATTGAGGATCTTATGTACTTCCCAATAAGCATACTCGAAAACAACTGCGATCTTCAAATTCTGAAAATTAAAGAGTGCAATCAGTTTCTGGGATTTCGAGTAATTGATGAGAACAAGGTCGATCGCATGTGGGAGGCCAATTCCCAAGAGTGTTATGACAAGGAAAGCCCAAAAGAGTCGTGATGTGACGAGGTCACCCTCGTGACAACTATTGTAAGGGTGCGCTTCATAACCCTTGGATATTACATCTTAGATGTTCGCATATCCCAAGACAAGATTTAAAATATAGATTTTTGTTTAATATTTTTCTTATCTTCTATATTTTTAAAATTCATTTTATTTGCTCCTTATGCCCTGGTGAATTAATTTTTTTGGATGTGAATTAAAAATCCTTATTTATCCGTCTTTCTGTTCCAAAAAACTTAGCATCGTGGAGTGTTTTTTGTTTCCAAGTATGAAAGAACATTTGATCATCTACCATCGTGATGGTCCTTGAAGGGATAGATCGTGATAGATTAAATGTGGTAATAGATGTTGTGGGTGCATTAGATAAATTGCAGCATGATTGTGAAGCACATGTGGTGCATTGCAAACCTTAAGCCCAGCGAGAGATACTAACAAGAAAATTTATAAACTTTGGATTAGCAAGACAGTTGTTGAATGATAGCAAAGATGCACAAACAGACTAAATACCTCAATCAATTTTCATGAAAGTCTTTGTTTTATGTTTTAGTTGTTTTTG
Source organism: Papaver bracteatum (assembly GCA_023529315.1). Taxonomy (NCBI): domain Eukaryota; kingdom Viridiplantae; phylum Streptophyta; class Magnoliopsida; order Ranunculales; family Papaveraceae; genus Papaver; species Papaver bracteatum. The sequence continues at coordinate 7,141 of JAJJWX010002816.1, read as the reverse complement.
ATTAACGACATTGATTATGTAATGATAGAGGCATAGATTAATTGATTGTATTGACGATATTGATTTTAAAGTTAATCAAATCTTGCTGACGGTATCAATTTAATCAAATCTTCTTCCATAATTTTTTTTTTAACCCACATCTAGATTTTTAGGAAGGAAGAACAAGCAAGTTCTAAATTTTTCTCGGGCAAATGGTTTGCTAAAGGACTAAAGTGAAAATATCATGAAATGTATGGATTTAAAAGATAAGAAATAAAAGTATAAAAAAATTATATTATATATTATGCCTTGGGATATGTGAACATCTAAGATGTAATATCCAAGGGCTATGAAGCGCACCCTTATTATAGCTGTCACGAGGGTGACCTCGTCATAGCACGACTCAAGCCCAAAAATCAACATATACCCAACCCAAATTCCAGAACAGGATTTCCCAAATATATAACCATGCTATATTTGGAAATCGTCCCAGAAAGGGAAAGCTAAAGAATTTGTTGTTATATAATTGGAATTTGGTGACCCAAATAAATATACGGGAAACATAATTCCAATTGGAATTTGCAAATACAGTGCTTCATATAATGTTTAAGTCTGGAGGAGGAGATGATGTTACTTCAACTCTTAACTCTGAAGAAGAATACGTTCCTTCGTCTGCCAAGTCTGAAGAATGTGATATAGATAAGGATGCTGATATTGATATATCTGAATTTTTTTCGGCAATTGATAAGTCTTTCACTCCTCCTTGTCCCTTTGGGGAGACTGATGTGGAAGCTTGCGATGGTGAATATGATTATGAATCTGATGAAGATGGCTATGATGTTGATGTTGCTGATGTTACTACATGGTGGGATACAATGGAAGAAGCTCGGGCAGAAGTTGCACAATTATGGAAGGAGGATCAAAATAGAGAGATGGGGTTGTTGGAGAGTTCGGCGATGTCACTTGATTCATTGTCAATAAGGGAACGCATTACATACAAAGTTTACGTTGATGCATACTTTAAAAGGAATAGAAAACCTAGGTTTGGGATTCTTGTTATAGACCCATCTCAAACTCAGATGTTCGGTTTTGTTGGGGAAAGCAAAAGTAGACGTGTTCCACAGCTTCAAACCCATTTGGAAGGGCTGTTGAAAGCCGCTCAACTTGTCAAGGCTCTTATTGACAAGACACCCTTGGCTCTCCAAGAAGGAGAAACTGATATATGTATGTATTCTAATTCATCATATGCGGTTGATTTTGCTAGCACAAGGGGTAGGTTTCCAGAGAAGGAAGATCATTTCACAGAAGATGTCAAGATTTTAATGAAGGAATTGATAGTGTATCTTCATAAGTATAAAATGTCCCTTAATAGAACTACTCGCTTTAGAAATAGCGCTGCTGGTTATTTGGCAGCATCGACATCCTCAAAACTGTGGGAGGAGATTCCAAAGGATGATTTCGATGAGGAATTGAAAGCTATCATTAAACAACTTGAACGATATGAAGGCATAACACTTAGGCGGGGCGAAGCAGCTTTTGCACAAATAGGAAAAGCTGCTCCCAAGGGTTCATACTTATCAGCTCTGCTTTCGAATGTATAAAATTAAGAAGTCTTCATGGATTTTTTATCTTATATTTCCAGAGTAAAGCTATTACATCATCAGTTTAACAGATCCTTCATCTAGGTAGTTTCAATGTTATTATAATTCAGGTAAAGACCATTCTTTTGCCATTATCTTTGTTCGTGCTCATTGTTTGTAGTTCATGGGGTCCAGTTTCTCTGTGAATGATCCACATTTATGAATTAATCAGTTTGTCAACTAAATTTGAACACATAATCTTGTGTCCCTAGAAAATGATCTGGTACATGCTCATTGTTACTACTTAGTTGTCGCTATAGATTATCAGGATTTTTGCTTTCTTCATTTGTTGTTAGGGAATGCCTAATCAAACTCCACTCAGATTTGGAGATTCTAAAAGATAAGCAGACTTTTCTTTTATCGTCAATTTGAACCTGTTTATTAGTACTGTTTTTTTTTTTTTTGGGGTGTAGGCTCATCAAGAGACCCTATACTCATGTTAACTTACACGAGAATGTACTCATTTTTTATTCTTTATGTTGATTAAGGTTCCATTCTTCTCTATTTTTTCTTCGTTTTATTTTAATTTGATTTAGGACGAAGTCGAGTAGTATTAGTGTGACATACCGGAAAATAATGCGCCAAGGAGCGCAAGCCACAACTCCCTGATGCGCCTGATGATGTAATCGGGCCTTAAAAGTTAAAATTGCACTTCACTATTCATGGTTGCTGTCATGTATCTCTGAATAAAGCGCCCTTGCCCGTGGTGCAACATTTCCTCAACTAGCCTGCTCTGGCATGTTGCGCTATGATGGTGCAATGTTATATCTAGGATGATATACTCTGCATAATGCGCCATGGCCCGTAGGCCGACTTATAATATTGCACCGTGGCCGGTTGGAAGACTTATAATATTGCACCAGCATGCTCTGGGTGATGCACCATTGTGGTGCGATATTGTCTCTTGGCCAATGTAGCCTCCGTCATTATGACTTTCCAGAACTAATACTTTCAAGTGTGAAGCACTAGTCTTGAATTGTTGCCATAAGGATTACTGAAAAGGTTAATATTTTTGTGTATGTCCGAACGTTTAAGATGTGGTGTTCTAGTAATAGGATGATTAAGAACTTCATCTATCAAACATTGTGGAATCCGAGTTGCGTAGTATTCTGGATGCAATTGAATTTCTAACTAATTTGTTTTCTTTAGTTGCCTCCATTGTGGAATCCAATGCTTAATTGTATCATGAAAACTAGTTGTATCTTATTGAAATTTTTCCATGAACATATATATTAACATTACATCACGACTTATATTACATCAAGACTTTTATTTTGTGCAGAGATGCATGATTCAGTGCAGAAATTGTTCCTTACAGATGATTCTTCCTAAAATTGCAATGCTGAGAAGAAGCAAGTGACAGAAGGAGATCAATTTAGTTGAAAAAGCTTAAGGAAAGTGCTTGTGATGCTGATGACATAATGGATGAATCCTCTTAAGAAACCTGTTGCATCTGCACCGATATACAGTTCGAAGTATTGTTGATTTCACCTCATCCTTCGATTTCGTTTCAAGCTGGCTAAATTTCCCTGAGTGATGAGGTCTCCTCTCATTAATAAGTCTTGTTTTTCTCATTTTCATTGATTTTGTGATTTTAGCCGTTTACTTGATTCTTGTGATATGTTTCGACCTTCGAGTCTTGTTTCACTTATTGGCATTGCACAGAGTCTGTGTACGTTTTATTGTAACAAGGTAAAATTTAATGGCCACCGCGTAACTAGGAACTTTTTGATAATGTGGAACGTTTTTGAAAAATAAAAGAATCTGGAACGTAGAATGGAGGGATGTTGTATTCCTTCCTGCTACATATAATTGGATTAAAAGATAGCGATCAAAAGGAGACTTCTCATTCTTATTGTCTTGCTATCTGGTATCTTTAACCTGGTAATATACAATAACCTAAACATTTTCTCTTCAACTCTTATGCTTAGATTACAAGATAATAACATTACATTTCTTCGCTGCTGAGATTATTAGCTTCTCTTGTAAAACATTTACTATACATATGGAAGGCTTCTGACTATGATCCGTCTTCCATTACAGAAATAAGCAAAGTTCTGTTGTGGTATGATGGAAACAATCTTGTCATTATGACCCCTTAAACTGCATACTTAAGAAAAGTAGTCGATGATCATCCTGTGAGCTTCCAAAAATTTCAAATAATTCTATATGCGAAAAGCAATTTTTCGTTGAAAACTTTAGGAGATGATTGCCGTTATGCGGATTCAAGTAATTAGAAAGTGTTTGAAGTCATTGAACTACTTGATATGTTACTGGATCAAAGGAATTATTATATGATATGATTGTTAATGGGGTTTCTTTTATTTTTGGCTTTCATACGTATTTGTAGAACGGATCATTTATTCAGTGCACACTCTCATTCTACTACTGGTTGATGGTTGTTTGGTTGGTAGATCTTGTAGGCCGGTTCCGCTGCCCTATGGAACTTGCATGAATGCCTGAACATTTTGTTGAAGGTATAATGCAAAGGGACTGCTCATTTTTGCATCTCGGATACCTAGAGCGCTGGATGGGTTTATGCAGGTAGACTTTCTTAACGCAGCTTCAGTGATATTTTGATGCTTTCAATGATTTTTAATAGTCATAACAATGTTATTAAGTTCATTAATCTATACATTTAGGAAACGCACTTGGCTGGCGTTGAAGGAGAAATAAAAGAATAAAATGTGATAAAAAAACTAATAAATGGAACAAACAAAGCTGGAATAGCTCAGCTGGTTAGAGCGTGTGGCTGTTAACCACAAGGTCACAGGTTCAATCCCTGTTTCTAGCGTTTTTTTTTCGTAGATGCTGGACCAATACTTACACCACCAAAAACGCTGACGAGTCATAAATCCTAGCACATTTTGGTAAAGCTCTATTCGGATCTTAATTTCTGCTGACATTACTGTTATAAGGATGATTTTATGAGCTTCATTATAATGTTTATGGAAAGTCCCAACAATTTCCTTATCTCAGAGCAAGGATGGTAAAAGCCTTGATCTGCTGGATGCCGGAAAGAAGGTATCACTTCAACAGTTAGGTTGTGCAAGCTGTCAAAGGTCAAATCTAATTACTCCTGTCTCTGCAATATCTTTCGTACTTCTCGGGGTCCTTAAGAGTAATTAGTAACCACAGTGTGCTTCACTTCCTTTGCATTGTTCTAAACTATTGTATAAAGCTAGCTTCCTGTTTTAGTGATTCTGCACTCATTTTTCTCTCATGTATGCATCATAGTTTACTGATAAAGTGCCTATTCTTGTGGTAGATCATTGAGATCTATGTCAATTAAGCGACCGGAGACGGAGAAAATATTTTTCCTTCTGCAATTTCGAAGGATGATCGATCATATAATGAGCAGGTAACGGCACTTGAAGCAAGTCATGTGCATCTCCGCCAGATTTTTTTTTTCTTGCCAGTGACTGTAGTAATATAAAGTGTTTCCGCATCAAGAAATCATGTTCTTCTTCCTGAAAATATATTTGAAGTAACATAACACTCATAGTTTCTATTGTAGTCGTTCACCGCTGCAGCGGCAATTTTACATAGGATAGGCGAGGACAGTAGGATGATACAAGAATTTCTTGATCCCCGCAACAAGGCAAAACTCGCAGCTTCAGAGGCAATGGATGCAGAGGCTACCCTCGGAGAGATAGCTGATGAATTCTTGGACCCAATTCAAGTAAGTTTTTTTTTACGCCGGAGCTTCGATTTTTTTCGATCTTTGATCTTCTCTATACGCTTAACCGGGCATGACACAGTGACAATTTATGGAAAATGGAACACATAGATGAGGCTGACGATACCTTATTTATCTTGTTGCAGTTCTTATACACTTATGAAAGATCCAGTTATCCTCTCTTCTTCAAGAATTACTGTGGATCGTTCTGTTATCCAAAGGCATCTTCTCGGGGACAACGAACTGGGTTACATTACTTCTCTGTACTGTTTAACTTTCCGAAAATATTCTTGTTTCTTAATTCTGTTCTTTGTCTTGTCTTGTTCTTGTGAACAATCCTGCCAGCGTTTTTATTAATGTAATCGGATCAATCAACTTCTTCTACTCTAATCATCCAAAAGTTGGTATAGGGAAAAATCACAAATAGAAAATAGATAGACTTTAAAAATTGTGAAGGGATAGGAAATTGGGAAAACCTTTTTTTTTAAGGATATTACCGTTGTATTCTCTGCACTTAGCAACCATATGCCTTGTTCCAACATGTATACTGTTTGATCACTTGATTTTTAAATTGAGTAATAGATGCTGCAATCAAACTGGTTTTTTGTTGAATCTTTTTTTTTTCCACGGATTTTTATTTTCATGACATTGGTGTATGATAGTGGGCTGGCACTTGTTGAACATCATACATCATTTGATCGATTTACCAGTAGTTCAGCAAATTCGTTTCCTTTACAGTTGAATCTTATCATGAAAAAAATGCGGATTCCATATGAACCCTGAACCCCCTTGTAAATATCAAAGGCTCGCCGAACACAAAGCAAGATTCCCAGTACAATAATAAGTGGGATGCCGATGTCATATTTCAACCTCACTACATACAAAGTGAACTTGATTCCTTACGGCCTAAAAAGAGTTGTTTAGCTTGAAATACATGATAATAATGCAAGAATTACCAGCCTGTGACCAATGCAAGACGCCAACCACCATATTTAATAGCACCGCCCAAGATGGAAAATTTTCTAACTTTGTTAAAATGAAGTCATTCTCTGTAAATCCTGATTAAATACACTTAATTTGGACGAGAAATAATTCAGCTTTTCATCCCTGACTCTGAAAAAGTCTCACACCATTGTCAACTTTGGGATGGAGTAAACAAATATCTTGGCTACTGAATCTGATATTTGTAATACTAGTCCACACCAACATTACTGGAGATTTGCTTTCCTCACTTCACGTTTACATCAAACAAACAAAAGATCTAATAAGTAAACGTTTTAGGTAGAAATTTCAAACACAAAAGTGGTTTCCTGTTTCTTGTGCCAAGCCACGACATCTGTGTTGGCTATATCGCCTCCAAAAATATCCAATGCGCTTCCAACACTAACGTCTACACGTCCCATCCCTGCCACTTTTATCCTCTCTAAATCAGTGTCCTTGGAATTTGAATGTGTCCACAAGTTTGAATATTCACTTGCATATTTTTTGTTAGTTTGCTTAAGATCATTTGGTCTTATGATTTAGTCCTAGTATTTAGATGTTTTAACGTGTTTTGATTTAGTAATTTAGTCTTGGGGTATGGATCCTGAGAGCAACTGCAGTGGTGCGATTATAAGTTATAACCAAAGACCAAAGGCCAAAAAAAAGACCAAAGTTTGGGTTTAGTCCGTGTTGCAACGCAACGGTAGAAGACTAAATTTGGTAGAGCGTACATTATAAGTTCACCCAATGGGGCGTACATTATACGTTCGCTCGACTATATTTGGTTTTGGTCTTGGTCCCAGACCAAATATAGTCTGAGATTTGGTCTTGGTCCAACTTTTACTCTTTAGTCCGTCCCACT